>NC_061170.1:565639-790639 GCF_022113875.1 Hydra vulgaris
AACGATAAAACTTATTAGTTATTACCGTTAACAAATCAGAACAGTAGAACGAGATGATCGAAATCCATATTGATGGTCAGAAAGTAGATTATTAGATTCAAGATGAGAGATTAGGTGTTTCTTAATTAAAGACTCAAAAATCTTGCTTATTATAGGAAGAAGACTGATGGGACGGTAGCTAGACGAGTCAGATCGCTCTCCAGTATTTTTGAAAATAGAGATAACAGAAGCTGCTTTCAAACAGGCTGGAAAACAAGACTCTGATAACCACTTGTTGAATAGTTTTGAAAGTATAGACGACAGCTCAGGAGAACACTTCTGCAAGACTATAACTGGTATGTTGTCTGGGCCACAAGCTGTAGAAGAGTCTAAGCATGAAATCACTTTGGATACAGAAGCAGGAGTGATGCGAATGTCAAGCAGTGGATCAACCTGTTTGTCGGCTATATCAGGTATGATGTGATTAGTGGAATCAAGAGATGAGATTGATGAAAAGTTCTTAGCACACAATTCAGCTTTGTCTTAGGTGAAGTAACAAAATCTGAACCGTGTAAAAGTGTAAAAATAAAAGATTTGCACTTATTATTGACACTGTTAAAGATTCATCAGAAGTCTCGAGAGTCTAATTTTTGAGATGAAATACGAGATTTCATGACCTGAGAATAGCGGGTTTTGGCGTTAGACAAAACCTTCTTTCAATGGTTTCTAGCAATAGTTAACAGACGTCTGTTTTCTGAAGAATTGTTTTGGCAATAGATATGGAAGTAATGGTTACGATTAGAGATTGCAGCAGCACAATGAGAGGAAAACCATGGAGAAGAGTGAGGCTTTACTTGGAATCGTCGAGAGGGAATAAAAGATTCCATGTCAGCCTGAATCCAAGAAGTTACATAAGAATTAGTTCAGCACTTAAAAAAGACTTGGAATTGTCGATAGGGAATAAAAGATTCCATGCCAGCCTGAATCCAAGAAGTTACATAAGAATTAATTCAGCACTAAAAAGAATTAGTTCAGCACTTAAAAAAGCTCTGTTTAATTTGTTTTTATTTTAGGTAATCATTCATAGTATTTTTAAGTAGATTTAAGGCTTTTTAAATTTAAAGAGCGCGCTCTTTAAGTACATGCGGTCAGTCAAAAAGGTCTACCAAGCTAGACCTGATGAATCCCTCTTATTTTCTTAGAGAATCGTTTTTTGTTTAGTTTTACATAGTTTGATTTTACATGTTTACTTTGGTTGAACTTTAAACTTGAACTGAATTTTTGAATGATCGAATAATCGTGCGTTTGTTGTTATTTGTTTTCTAATTTACTTAGTCAGTTTAGATTTGTAAAAAGAAAAGTTATAAACTTTATAATAAAGTAAAAAGAAAAGGAGGAAAAATTAAAGCTCATCCATACAGGGGTGCTGGGAGGCACCAAGTAAAATAAAAAAGTTTTAAATATCTTCAATCAGTGAAGATATTGACAACTTTTATGTTGCTGTTTCTCCTTGGTGTTTAATTTGTATGGAAATCAATATTTAATTTACTATTTGTTTAGATTCTTTTATTATTTAAATTTTTTTTCTTGAAGTCATAAGTTTATTGTGTAATTTATTTTAAATGGCACTTTTCTATATCATTTTCATAAAAATTATTTTTGGGGTTGTGTGCAATTTAGAGAAGTAAAAAAAAATTATTTTGAAAAGTTCACAATCTTTAAGATTCTTTCAAGATTTTTTGTTACGACTGTCAATTAAAATGAAGTTTAAATGGATAATTTTAGGCTAGAAGTGGCTTTTAGTTTAGAAAATGATTTAAATGTTAATAGGCAAGATAAAGAAAAATTTAAATAATTTTCAAAATGTTAGATATGCTGCTCAACAAGCAGCAAATAATTGGAATTAGAATGAGGGCTGTGTGGTTAGACAAGTTAAAAATAATCATCACAGAATTACAAGAAATAGGTTTAGGCGAAATGAAATTAATAATCAACAAAATGCTCGATATGCTGCTAGACGCATTGTAAAGCAAGAAGTAGTACTATTCCAGATTATAATTATTTAGGAGAAATGAAATATATTTGTAGGCATTGTGGTGCTAAGAAATTTCCTGATAAAACACATTTTTTATGTTTCCATAATGGAAAGGTAGTTATGTCTCAACTTTCACCATTTCCGCTAGATTAACAAAATTTATTTACAGGAAATTATGTAAATCTAAATGCAAATATGAATTTTGTTAAAATATATTTGAAATTATATTGCCTGGCTTTCTTTTTCTTTATTAACAGCTAATGTAGTTTAAGCCATAAATCATGGCCACCATTATTTAGAATATGTGGTCAAGATTTCATCTTGAGCCGAATCAAGATATTCCTTCAACATATTGTCAACAATACATCTATGATCCACTTGCAGCAGTAAATTTTTGAATGCGACAAAGTGGTAGGAATCTTTGATTAAATAATTTAATGTTTCAATTGCAAACATTTGATGAGTTGGTGTATATATATAAAGAAACTGTGGTTCTCTAATGGTCAACTTTATGTTGCATGTTTAAGAACTCTAGAGCATTTAATAGTTTATTCTTTTGGTAAATTGATAAATATCCTATTGATAAATTGATAAATATCACATTTAATATATGGTAGGTGAAAAGTGTTACATTAATAATGTTGTTTAATTTATATTATTTTCTAATGTTCTTAATTTATAGCTTTGAGATTTTTGTTATAATATTTTACTTTTTTTCATAGTTTTTTTTAGTATTGTTTTATAATTACATTTGTCTTTATACATGTTTATAATTGTTATATGTGATATATATATGTATGTTATGTGTTAATTGTTATATGTGTTACAAAGGCTGTATGTGCTATAAAAAGTAATGTGTTTATAGTTTGTGTATATGTTTTTATATATAGTTTATATATATATATATATGTTTATACAATGTTGTTTCCATGTTTTCAAAGTGGAGCGACTTGGCAAACGTGTAGAGCAGGATAGTTAATCTTGCCAACCAAGCGGTTTACTAAATCAGATGTGTGACTTGGCAACGTTTAGTGCCAACGGGTGTTACTGCTTTGGTACTGTTGTACCTACGTTTTGTTGTCTAGCCTTTTTTAATTATTCTGGAAACACGTCACGTCTATTAATATTAAGCATCGTTTGTACTTGCAAATAAGTAATGTGTTATGTGTGTCAATATGTTTTATAAGGTTATATGAATTTCTAGTTTGTTTCTATGTCTATTTTATGTTGTTTCCATGTTTTCAATGTGATTCGACTTTGCAAATAATATGTGTACTTACAAATACCTTATACAATCTGCTTTCAGGGAGGCCAACCGTCCTTAAAAACCTTGAAAACCTGGAAACATCCTGAAATTTGATAGATCCTGAAATAGTCCTGGAAAAACACCCCTTTTAGCAATAAGTCCTTGAAAGCCTGGAACTTTTGTTTTGAAATAGTTCAATATTTTGTTATCATCTTTTTATCTTTTACAGAGTTATTGATATTGCATAGATTTCTACTAAATTTAATAATTATGTATTTTCTGTAAAGCAAAAAAATTTCTGTTTATTGTTACTGTCAGAATTATTAACATCTAATAGTTATTTAGAAAATATAATATATAACTAATATAATGCCTATGACAAAGAACTGTCAATTTCAAACGAAATGGCTATACAACAAAAAGTATTCTTCTTGGGTAAAATTTTGTACTTAAATTCTAAAATTGCAAGATGCAATTGGTGCAAAGCGGATATTTATATTTCAAACATTGGAGTATCCGCATTAGATTCTCACGCAACTGGTAAGAAGTATAAAGGAAATGCAAAGACACATAATGCAGCAGATATATTTTTTACTGGTAGTTTATTAGATTTTAATTTTAATTTAATTTTTTTACTTTTATTTAAATATGTGCCATAATTGAATTTTAAAAACCTTGTAGCAAATTGATTGGCTGTATTCTTTATAGGATAATTATAACTTTTTTTTTAACAATTTATATTCTTAGATTTTACTATAGAAAAATCATCTGGCAGCAAAGCAGCTATCAGTTACAACTTACATAAAAATTCTCCTAATTCAAAAAAATATATAAACTACAAATCAGGACAGCCAACTATTGAGGATCTTCAATTTCCAGCTCTGGTTACCCGGGAAAAAGTAATATGGACCTTGAATGTAGTATCTTAAAGAAAAATGACACATTTTTCTTTAAGATCGTGCTTAAATTTAAATGAACTATTCAAATTCATATTCTCTGACAGCACAATAGCATCAAAATTTGCATTAAGCAAAAAAAAAATGTGGTTACCTTAATAATTTTGGATTGGCACCATTCTATTGAGACCAGCTGATGTCAGAGCATCACCACTTGTTTTGTCATATGAAAGTTATCTTCAAAAATGAACATACATACATACATACATACATACATACATACATACATACATACATACATACATACATACATACATACATACATACATACATACATACATAAATTAAGAGTAATTCAGTGTTCATGATTTTTTTTTATTGTGTTCCAGTTTCTGTGCAACTCGCGAAATTTTATGAAAATGATTCTCATACCAAATATTTTAAAAGAAGCTGCAACAGCATTTAGTTTAACAAAGATTGAGGTAGGGAAATCAAATAACCAACTAGAAGTAGACCAAACTAACATAGAAACAGCACTGAAACAGATACTAAGTTATCTTCATTGTAAACCAGAAGAGAAATTGGAATTTAAGAAAGAATGTAGGCAAATTATCATAATGTTATTGCTAAAATTACAAGAAAGATGCCCATTGAAGTATTCTTTAGTGAGGAATGCTTCATCTTTGTCCCCAAATGAAATGGTTTAAAGCAAGGAAGTATCCTCTATAAAATTTAAGGGTCTTGCAGAGAGATTGAGCGTATTGAAATGGCCTTCAACTGATGTTGCAGATGATGCAAAACAACAATATGATAAATTTTTTAGTGCAGAATGTGTTCAATTTAAATAAAAATTTAATTCTTTTAAAAATGTACTATATATGACTAAATAAACTATATATTAAATAAACTATATATGAAAATAATGAAAAAGTCTTTTTGCACAAAACTCTAAAGTATTCAGCATTGTGGAAAGTCTGTGCTATCATTTTTGTTTTATCTCATGGCTAATGTGCAATAGAACGACGGTTCAGTGTTAACGAGCAGTTGTGAGTAAAAAATATGCAAGAGAGATCAGTTGTTTCCCAATGAATAGTTTATGACCATATCAATTCCCATGAAATTGTTATTCTTCAGTATGAGCTTCCCGGTGATCTTTTAAAAAGTTGCAGGTTAGCATACAATAGGTACAGTTCAGTGTTAAAAGAAAATAAGGATCAGTTAAATGTAGACAAAGTAAGCAAGAAACGTAAACTGATTGATGAAGAAATTGTAATTATGAAAAAACAGAAAGAAAATTTTGAAAAGTGCATCAAAATTCTTAAAATTGATGCTAGCAAGTTAAGCATTAAAGCAGAAGAAAAGCGAAACTTCACTTTCCTTACGAAAGCAAATTCCTTTAAAAATACAATATTAGAAAAATAATCGGCTATTAAAGAGCTTGAAATCTCACTAAAAAAAACTTGAGCAATCCAAGTAAGTTATTAAATAGAAGTGTTTGATAATCTAGCGTCTCTCTCCCTCTTTCTCTCTCTATCTATATATATATGTATGTATGTATGTATGTATGTATGTATGTATGTATGTATGTATGTATGTATGTATGTATGTATGTATGTATGTATGTATGTATGTATGTATGTATGTATGTATGTATTCTTTATATGTTTAGCTTTTTGTTTTTTAATTTATTTTTTTTTTGGAAAAAGGTTGACTAATCACTTGACTATACGGAAAAAAGATTAAAAGTTAAAAATAAAAAATAAAAGTTCATTATAGGTTTTCAATACATTTAAAACTATTTTTGTTAAATAACTCTAAAACAAACAAGATTTTTTTCAAAAGTTCATAATAGGTTTTCAATACATTTAAAGATATTTTTTTTAGGTCATGTCGGGACCCGACATGACCTAAAAAAAATAGTTTTAAATGTATTGAAAACCTATTATGAACTTTTATTTTTTATTTTTTACTTTTATGTTTTTCTGGATAGTCAAGGGATTAGTCAACCTTTTTCCAAAAAAAAATAAATTAAAATCCTTGTTCCAAAAAAAAAAAAATTAAAATCTAATCCTTGGTTGACCCACCCGACATTGTCGGGTGGGTCAACCAAGGATTGGTAGGTTGGTCCAAGGATTCGGGCCGGTTGGCCCACATACAACTTATGACAGACTTTGAGGTGGGAAAACGCTCATTGAGAAAAAACAACTTTACAATTTGACGAAAGAAACAACTTCATAACATTATAAAACAAAATTGAAACAACTTTAAAACAATATACAACAAAAAAATGAAGTAAAAACAAAATATAACAATAACATTTTATTTAACAACAGTATAAACATTTATAATCTAACTCCTTTGCATCTTTTTCTACACAACTGGCATGGGCCCAACACTGACAGCTAGAGCACTGTATCCACACAACACCTGGAAGGCTGTTTGAGAACGGTTTGAAGCAACTAAGACACTAGACATCTTCCTAATTATCATCTTTGTTTTTCTTGTTACGTTTTTCTTTTACAGGTTGTCTGGCAAAAATCTTGTTTGTTTTAGAGTTATTTGGACCGGCTTCTTTGATAGAAAACAGTTTTTTATTTTTTGAAACCTTCTGTTTTTTTTCTTTTGCTGCTTTCTATTCCTGTTGCAATGATTTTTTAACTGGTGTATCCGTTAATATAGCAGAAATTCTTTTCCAATTTCTTAGCTTATTTACATTGTTTTCTCTAAGCTGGGTTTTTTAAAAGGCCTCACTTTTTCAGAAGATGGTAGAAGTGAAGAGCTTGGAGTAGCACCTAATGTGCTGTCTCAATCTGGAAAATTTTCTTTTTTAGATATTGATTCATTTGAATAAAAGTTTTTAAAATTTTTTTGTTTACAATCCACTGATGAAACTTTGTTGCTAGGTGTTTGTTTAGTGATGCTAAAATCCACAGATGACATTTTAGTGCTAGGGTCTGGTCTATCTGTTATATATGATGGCAAAAATTCAATTTCTGAAAGAATATCTCTGTTAAATGGATAAATACCTGTTGCTTGGAAGCCACTAATTATGTTCATTGGAGTTATAGCATTACAAAGTGCTGTTTTTACTATACCAGATATGTCATAGATTGTTTGTTTACAGTAACCCATGCATCGCATGCTGAGTTCACAATCTTTTTAAAAATCTACCTAATGGTCGTAATTTATGACTGCAGTGTGCTGGAAAAGATAAAAGTGTGATTTCATTTTCTTTACAAAAGTCAAGCACTGCTGCATCATGATAAGAGCTGTGGTTGTTAATCAATACCAGACAAGGGTGATCATTGGAATAACGCGCATAGATAGAAAATTGTTTAATATATTTAAGAAAATTTGTCTCCATCCTGAAGAATTTGCTGATCCATCACATCGTATTGGTCCATCACAAATAAAGTGAGATTTAAAATTAACTCTGAGAAAGATGAAATATTGAGGTATGCTATTGCCAATTACACTAACCGCCAAAGCCATTGTCACTAATGCTCCTCTTTCTGCTGATGTTACTCGACCTATCTGTCAAAAGCCTCTACGTGCAACAACACGATCAGGCCGCTGCACTGTTGTGATTCCAGTTTCATCAATGTTCCAAATGTTTAAAGCACTTAACTTTAACCTAGTCAAAGCATTACTTAAGTTGTCAAAAAATAAATTTACATTATGTTTATTAAAACTTATGCACCGAGCTAAACTTGTTGCTTGAGGAGAGCGAATAGAAAGCTTTGGATGTATTTTCAAGAATCCGGAGGACCAATCACTACCAGCAAATTGAAGTTTTATCCATGAGTGAGGAATTTTCCTGCTGCAAGCAACATGTATAAACAAACCGTCTGAAAGCATATGTATTAGCAAACCGTCGAGCATCTTTAGGAGAAAGACAGAAGTAAATATCACTTGCTTTCATTAGATATTCTTCAAGCAAAACTTCCTGATCAGGTTCAAATACCTAAAGAAATATAAAATATATATTACTATTAGACATAAACATTAAAATCATATTAGGAATCTGTCCCAGTTTCTAAAAAAATTCAAACTTTTAAATATATCAAAGCAGTGTTTTATATTGAAGTTTCATATTAAATGTTTAAATAAGTTATAATACTAAATTATATTTAAATTAGTTAGAGAAAATAGAAATACCTGAAATCTTTTGGCATAGCCAAACTTGTGCTAGGTTTTTTTTATCTAATTTAGGCAATAGTAAATCTTTCCCTATAGCTGTGTTATCAGGCGTATGTACTGTTTCATTAACATCAAACTGAAGTGTGTTATCATTGTTAGAATTTGAAAGAACCACTTGGCAATCAAGAACATCTTCAGTTTGAACCGAAGCATGAGTTGTAGATGACAACCTTTTAGATATTCAATACCTTCCTAGAGTCTTAAGTGGTATATTGAATTCTCTACTAACTGCTCTAATTGATCTTTTATATTTTGTAACTTGTATCACAGCTAATAACATTGTTTCTTCTGACATTTTTCTAAGTTGTGACTTGCAAATATAATTTCATACCATTTTTAGGTAGGTTTAAAAAAAAATACAAAAACCAAAAGTACATTACTTTTTTACAATGTTTTATATTTAACTATTTCGTTTTTATTTAATTAATTATATACCTACATACTTATATATTTTTAAAATTACATTTGATATTTTTCTTTTTTAAAATACTAAATACTTATTTACTTCTAATTATTAATAATTTACATAACTCATGTCATATTAAATGTATTTATCATATATAAATTTAAGTGTTACGCATGAAAAGTTAAGTGCATTATGTATAAATATATATATTATGTATAATTAATTTATATATCTAAGTATAACTAGTATGTAAAAGTTTAAATATCAATTAAATTTAAAAATATAAGATGTATTATAAGTTAAATAATATATATAATAATGATATATAAATCTATACAATATTTAATTTTAGACATATATGTAAATCTAAGTTAAAATTACATTTTATAACAAGATTATTTATCCAAATTTAAATATTATGTACATACGAGTAATATTTTCTTATTACCGTATAAAAACGTATAAAACCAAATGCCAATTTGTTTACGAGGCTTAATTCTGATCTATTATGTTGTACAAGTTTTAAATTTTTTATAACAAAAACAGTTGTTCCGTCACAAATTTACTGGAATTATTTTAAAAACCTACGGTTGCATTGGACCAATCTGCCCCGTTGTCATGTTTAGAGTATGAACAACTTTCTCCATAAACCATCAATTAATTTTGTGGAACATTATATACTAAAATAATCCTTATACTATAAGCTTTAAATATAGCATTTGAATAATGCTGTACGGTCAAACGTCAGTGAGTATAAACACGTTAAACAAGTTATTAAAAATTTTATTTGATGTATCAAAAACTGTTAAAACGGCCCCACACAATCAAATATGGTCTAATAAATATGCTTTTTTTTTGGAAAAAGGATTAAATTACTATCAACCTCCCTTTAGATTCCCAGCTTGTTAAAGCCTTTGAATAAACTTGAACGGGCCAACCTACCCTGTGGGCCAACGTGCCCCGGTCTCCCCTACATATATATATATATATATATATATATATATATATATATATATATATATATATATATTATATATATATATATATTTATATTTATATTTATAATTATATATAAAGCATATTTTGAAGACAATATATATATTTTTTTTTTTAGTCGAGAAAAGAGCAATATATCCCTGAAAAACCCTAAATTTTCCTTGAAAAGTTCTGGACATATCCTGGAATTTTGAATTAGCTTTTGGCAGGCCACACTGGCTTTTGTTGTGTGTTATTGTTGTAAAATTGTGTTGATATTTATTTGTGTTGTTAGACAGCTTGGCTGACTTTCCCGTTGGCTTCTATCGTTAAAAATATTTTTTATTTCCTATTATATTTACTTTTTTATTATGTTTTTTTTTAGATTTATCATGACGTATTTAAGCGATACAGAAGAACAAAAATAAATGTCATTTTTGTTTATTTGTTAAAAATATATTTATTTGTAAATAAATTTGTGATTTTTTAATAAGGCGAAGAGTCGGATTTTAAAAGCATAAAATATTTGAAAACTTCTGTTTGAAATGTATTCCATCTATGATGGAGAGGCTTACATTTATTTAGTTAGTTATAATTTAATTACGTTCATTAAACGCTTTAAGAGCCGTTTTTTCTAAGAATCAGGCAAATGCCTGAAACTGTGGAAGTGACCTCTTCCAAATTGCTTGAATTTTTAATATATTGATCAGAATATAGAGAAAACCTGTTGTGGAGAAAAAAAAATTTCAAAAATGTTTTGTTCACTCTGAATCTGGCCTTCAATTTTTGAGATTTTTTAAAAAATTTTTAGAAATTTAGTTTTTGCCACTTTTGAACCCATTTTTTTGGCAAGGCAAATAGTTGCACATAGCTTTTGTAGTTAATATCAGACGTAACCCAAAAGCTCTCTCAAAAAAATATAAAAAAGATGCGTGACACTGTGTGGTTGGCTAATTATCATAGTTCAAAAGTACAAAATCAATCAGTTTTGTCAATTTTTAATGGGAGTCAATTCTAGCGGCGAAGTGTTGCACACAATTTTTCTTTTAGGATTTGAAATTATCAAAGGTATTGAGTCTAAAAGTGCAAAGAAGGTTATGTGATACCTAAGGCCTATTCATATATTAAGGCTTGAAATTGGAAAAAAATGTTATAGTATACTTACAAAATGAGCCATTACCGCAGAGGCGCTAAGTTTAATAATCATGTTAAATGGCAAATATAACATAACCCTAACATAATTAAAAAAAAACTCATGTGATCTTTAGATATTAGGTTAAAATTAAAGGTACAAAGAGTTAAAAATGATTAAATACGAAGAGATATTTTTCGGGACACACAGATGAGATTTTCGCTCACAATAAAATTTCTATCATCCAAAATTAGCAATTAGCATTGCAGAAAACATTGCACGTAATGTTAAGAAAAAATTTAAGCGTTTCTGATTATGATATAGAAATCTTAACAATTGAAATAAATAATAATAAAAAACAATATATGATCAGAAGTGAATTATCTAAATTTACGTCATAACCAAATAACTTGTAATGATTGAATTGAAGAAGAATCGCTGATATCACGATTGTGGAGAAACAAGTTAGTGAGCGGTTGTTTAGTTTATCATAAAAATGTCTTAACTTTATTTTAACGATATTTAAAATTTGCATAAATAGAGTAGATATTTTATCATTGGCATTGAGAAATAGGGACTGCATAATTAGTACTTGTTTTTAGTTGAGTATGGAACAAAACAAAAATTTTTATAAAAACTGTTGTTGCTTTTAAAAAGGAAATTGTGGATCATTAAAAAAACATAAAATTATAAACAAAATGTTCTTTTATCAGCTGTCAGGGTTAGGGTCAGATAAATGTTCATTTATCAGCTGGGAGTTGTTGATGTTAAGAAACACCTCATCAACTTAAAGGTAATTATGTATTTTAAATGTACGCAGACTGTAATATAATTTTTATAATTACATACTTTATAACTTCTCTGCAATAAGATTTTGAGACAAAGTTTTTTATACAAAAAAAATAGCTCTTTTAATTAATTCCTCACTCTTTTAATAAATAATCACTAAATTAATCACACACTTGCAATATTGTATTCTAATTATAACAACAATGTATTTAAAACTTGTAAACATTTTTCGTGAAGATTCAGATTATAAACAATGCTTTAAATGACACACTTAATAGTTGTTTAAAAAATTGTTTTTAGGTCATGCAATTAAACGATAATAATATTTGGGAAGAAAATGGACTTATTGCAAATAGACTTAAATGAAATCTTGAAAAGGATGAACAAATATGTGCTTTTCACCGGTACACGTTTGGTATTGCATGGAGTCCTCCAAAAACATGCTTTCATCCTCAACATCTAAATATAAAAGGAAAAAAATCTTCCCTCTCCCAGTTGAAATTATTCGTGCTCAGAAAGTATATAAACAAAGCGATTCCATGGGAAAGTTAGTTATCCTCTCATTATTAGACCATACCAAGTATACCAAAAAGTTTATAATGAATACATTTGAGTGTACCAAACATCGTATAGAAACAGCAAGAAAATGGCATACATCTCATAAAGGGTCGGCATTTCCAGAGAAAAAAGTATTTGTCCGATCTAGTCTTGATCAAACAAAGTAAGAACATTTCTTAGACTTTATATTTACAAGCGGTATTTTGCATGATGTTGCTTATGGAATAAACAAATTAAAATACGACAGCGGTGAAAAACAAAAGATAGCGCACGCAATACTGACGACAAAATATAGCCACGCTATCATGTTCTATCAAAAAAGTTGTAGTGAAAACAATAATGTACCATTATCTGACTCAAGTTTGTGGAAAGTATTGCATGCAATAAACCTTCAAGTCGAAAAAGCTTAGCTGGATTAGATGATGTTACTGCTTCAGGCATGAATGGTTTTCAAACATTACAAAAATTGGCACAAAGATTTAGTTCTAAATCTCTCGAAGCTGCCCTTGAAAAAGGAAAAAGATATTTGAAAACAAGTTATCAAACCAATTGTAGTGTCAATGACTCAAACATTTCTTATCATAGCTCAAAACATGCCTTTTCAGATCCATCTGAAAAAAATCTTTAATTCAACACAGAGGTATCAGAAGTGGTATGTCTTGATTGCTATGATTTGTGCAAAGCTATCGAGATAATCGAAGAACTAGCAATTCAAAATTCTGACGATGCTGATTCTATTTATGATTTGGAAATTGCTGTAAAGGATGTATTCAACCACATAAAACACCTGATGAAAGATTCTCAACAGAAAAAGGCAAAAATTGAAGCTTTTTAGCAATTAAACAATGAAACTGCTTTCTGGCTTGAAGATTTTTGTCAAAAAATTCTTCCGGTTTGATACAGAGAGGGCCAAAGAGAGTATCTTGGCAAGAAAGGAATGAGTTTTCATTTGGATATATTCTACATAAAAATAGCAGAAAAGTTATTCAAACGTGTTTACTTTACTTAAATGTATAGGTGTGATCAGGGAATAGGTGATGTTGTTTTGTTAGCCATTGCAGTTTTAGACCAATTCAGAATTGATCAACCGCATATCAAGAAAATGTTTACCAAATCTGATAATGCCGGCTGCTATTAGGAAAATCTTTCAGCTGAAGCAATCTGCAATGTATGCAAAGAGAGAGATATAAAATTGCTGAGATATGATTTTAATGAACCCTGTTGTGGAAAAGATCAATGTGACAGGGATAGTGCAGTTGCAAAGACAATTTTAAGGAGTTACGTTGACTCTGGTAATAATCTTTTGACTGCTGAAGATATACACAAGGCTATGCATTATAGTTTTGGCGCTAAAGATGCAAAAATAGCAGTTGCTCAAATTAGCAATGATAAAACTGTAGTTACTGGACCAAAGATTAAGAACATTAGCAACTATCACTCATTTGAGTTTGGTGAGAAAAGTATGAAGATGTGGAGTTATTTCAATATCGGTGAGGGAATTGAATAAGAGTATGGAAATCTTAAATTCAACCCTCGATTAAGTTGTTGTTGCCATATAGCAAAACAGATAATTCAATTAAACGTAACAAGTCACTTTAGGAAAAACACAAAAAAAGTGACATGCAATTATATTCATTAAGACTTTGCACTGAAATGAATTGTACTTTATCGTTTGAAAGCGATGCTGAGTTAGAAAAACACGTGCTATCCGGTCTTCATACAGTTCTGAAATCATTAACATCATTGGATAAAGTTCGCAACTCGTTTGTTTATAAGATGAAAATTACTTCACAACAAAATATGCCAATTTCTTCATCCTCTAACAGTGCTTCCGTAAAAGACAAACCACATTGCATGAAAATTTTTCTATCGCAAGGTTGGGCATTACCAGTTTGAAGTTCTTTTAGATTTTCAAATCAACATAAAGAACTGTTGTATAAATACTTTATTCGTGGAGAAGAATTAAGTCATTAAATGAGCCCTGAGCAGGTTCACATGCAATTGAGAAGAGAACTTCCACCTGATTAAAATGTAACTAGCCAACAGATAAGATCTTTATTTTCAAGGTAGGGATTGTTGCTATCAAAACTTTTGCAAATTAGATTATGTTTCTCACTGTTAAATAGTTCTTTTACAAATATAAAATTAAAATTTAGGTGAAAGTTGTAATTTTGTGTGTTTGTTTACATATGTTTTAAAATATGTTCAATTGATATTGTTATAAATTTAGTAACCTGAAAAGAAAAGGTAAGCTGGTAGAACCGACAACAGATGATGAAAATAGTCTAGTTAACGATAACAAAGAAGTTTATGGCAAAAATGATGACTTTAATCTGACAGGAGACAATAAAGATGATAATAATTGCAAAAGAAATTTGTTTTGTATGAAAAGTGAATGATTGTGTTGCTGTTGCATATGAAAAACAATGGAATACTTAATATTGTGGAGGTAATATTATTCAAAGTATATATTAGTTTCAAGTTTTTATTTTGTTTTACAAAACAGTGCTCTAAAATAAAAGAAATATAAATAAAATGTAAAAATAATTTGAGAATGACATTATATTAGACTTTATAAGTTTTATTGAATGTAAACAAAATTAAACAAATCATAAACTCTTTATTCTTTTACGCTGGTTACTAACAATATAAATCTTTTACGCTGGTTAATCAAATCTTTTACGCTGGTTACTAACAATACAAGACTCTACTGAACGACATAAACAGCACAGACTTACACATTACACCTATACACCCTTATGCACATACAGCCTGTTTACATCTTTTGCATGCTTTTTGTTCTTTCATAGATAAACTATCTTTGTTTGAACTCATCCTTATTTAGATAATATTTTCTTTTAATAGATATGTTGTTAAAATGTAGATACAGATTTGTATGTTATCTATATGTGTCTATCATGTGTGATTGAATTTTTCATTAAAGGATTCATCTGAATTTACATATAAGTATAAGAGCGATTCTTATAAACTAGCGGCATTAGACTTGTTTTTATGAAGTATGTTTTTCCTTGTTATTTTGTTATGGTCTCAAAGTTACATTTAATTCGGACCGTAGAGAAAACTTTATTTTTCGGAAATTTCGATTTAGATATGGTCTCAAAGTTACTTCTAATTCGGACCGTAGAGAAAACTTTATTTTTCGGAAATTTCGATTTAGATATGGTTTCAAAGTTTCTTTTAGTTCGGACCGTAGAGAAAATTTCACTTTTTAACAATTTTTTTTCCCGCTTTCTATATCGTTTTTATATCACGATTTATATCATTGTTATAATACCCACAACTAATTTTTTAACCACTCATTTGGCTTAAAATTATCTGGTTTCATTACAATATTTATTTAGTTTTATTTATTTATATATTAACATTTTACTTATCTCCTGATTTTCATATTTACTGTTTTCATATTTACTGTTTACAGAAACTTTCATGTTATATTATCTTGCATTCATTACTCAGCTTTGTTTTAATTTTCACATGCACAATTTTTATCTTTATTATTATTCAGAGAATATTTTTATATCCTTCATTTAATGTTTACACATATGTCGCTTACATTTTTAAGGTTTTTGTGCAACGTTCTTTTTCGCTATCATATATTATTCTATTATTGTTATGATTTTGGGTTTCGCGGCTTACTCATTTTCCTACACTTTTGATTGGTTATCATATTTCGAATGAGGTATCTATGACAGCGTTAGAGTTTATTTAAGGGTATTGTTTTGTTTGTTAAAAAAATTTTTTAAGGAGGTATACTGCTTTCTGATTATCTTGGGCTTGTTTATGCTAATAATACCTATTTGGTTTTTATTTCTTAAAATAAATTGATTAATATTTTTATGTTTCTATTAGAATTTTAATTTATTTTGTTTTCATGTTTTCTTTTGGTGGTACGGTAAGTGTTTTATTTTGTTATTTTCATTTTTGTTGGTTCAGTAAATCTATACTTTTTATATCATATCATCAAGAAAAATATTGGTGCTTTACAAATTTGGGGTTGGTTGGGTTTTGGCTATTTGTAGTGAGTCCTTTTTTACTGCAGTATGGAATAGGCGTAAGTCGCGGGGTAAAGCATAAGTGGCGATGACGTTTGTCTGACGGGATAAACTAGTTATAAATGCTGATCCTCATCGAAACGCCAGTAATAATAGACGCGACTCTGAGGAGATGTTTATTACTTATCACTACACTAATTATGTTTACACATTAGCATTTATGTTGTTTTTTTTCCATTATTAGTCCTTTCATTGTCGTTAGCATATTTTTAATTTGTTGAATAGTTTTTTGTTTTACAAAGTTTTGACTGGTTATGTATTTCTTGAATATTTTAGTTCATATTGGTAATTATAAAACAATTTTTTTTTTTTTTTTTAATTTTTTATTTATATATAAATATATATATATATATATATTTTTATTATTATTTGTTATTATTTGTTTTTAGTTTTTTTTTAATTTTATATTGTTATTATGGTTGAGTACTGTTTTGGTTGTATAGCTTGTCTTATTTATTTTTAAATATTCCTCTATTAATCTTTATTTTTGTCTTGACAACTGTCAAAATATGCTTTGTCTAATAAATAATTCTCCTTTATTCTAATGTACTTCCTTTCTTCCCTCAGGCGTTCACTGCTCGTGTGTGACCATTCGGCGAATTTTATATGCCAAAGTTTTTAAATAAAATTAGTTATATTATCCTGTTAGTTCATTTTTCTTCATTACGCCAATTTAACGCCAATATAACCCCAATATAACGGTAATACAACGCCAATATAACAGAAAACTTGCGCTATATTCGCTTAACTCTGATGTTATATTTTTTTGTTATTTTAACGTTTCTTTTTTTATTGTGTAAAAAAAATTTTTATTAATGATATAAAATGTTGCATACCATAATTGAAAAAAATTCAGTTAACGATGCTAATCTTATCGGTGAAGAATTAAAAAAGTTTCATCTATGTATATTAAATATGAAAGTGTAAACTGAAACTTCTCCCCATCCAGTATCAACTACTAGTCAAACAACAAAGGCAATACAACAAACAAACAAAAATTAATGAAAGTTTTAGAATAAGAAAAAATGATATAGTAAAAAGATATAAAATGACAGATAAAGTAAAACAGATAAATACAGGGGCAGATCCAGAATTTTTTGATGTTTGAGATAACTAACTTCCAGACATGGAACAAACTCCAAAAATTTATATGTTTATACTTATGTCAAATAAAGATGATTTGCAAAAAATTGCAATGATTGGAGTCTGGGAACAAAAAAGCCCCAAAATTTTGGTCACACAAGCCCCAAACAAGAGAGCAACAAGTTGATAAAATATTTTTTGCACAATTCTTAAGTAAATTTATATTCATCGACAAATTCTAAATTTCATACAATAATCTCTTAGTGTTCAAAAATTATAATTGCACAAAGTTTTAACCCCCCCCCCCTCAATTTGAGGGGGTTAGAAATTTTGTTAGGTCATGTTTTTCGAACACTAAGAGATTATTGTATGAAATTTAGAATTTGTCGATGAATATAAATTTACTTAAGAATTGTACAAAAAATATTTTATTAACTTGTTTCTCACTTGTTTGTAGCATGTGTGGCCAAAATTATGGGGCTTTTTTGTTCCCAGACTCCAATCATCGCAATTTTTTGCATATCATCTATATTTGACATAAGTATAAACATATAAATTTTTTGAGTTTGTTCCATGTCTGGAAGTTAGTTATCTCAAACATCAAAAAATGCTGGATCCGCGCCTGAAATAAAAAGAAAAGTAATCAAATTTTTATTGGTTCTACTTTCTGTTAACGCGCATTGTTGTTTACTTATTACATTTGTGTTTAGTTTATTGTTTTTTTTTTTGTAAGTTTTTGTTTCTTGTAAGTTCTTTTGTTTTGTAAAGTGTTTTTTGATAGTTTCAGTTTATATTTTATTTGTTTGTTTATTATTTTTGCAATGTATTTTAGTTATTATATTATAACAATTATGATTATTATAATTACTAAGTCTTTACAACTTTTAACAAAAGTTGTTTGAATGTCATCGTTAGTAGTTACTTTTGTCAGTTTATTACTATTTGTAACTGTAACTATGTATGTTTAAACGATTGTTGTATGGAAGTTAATATTGATTTATTTTAATTATTATAATTCATTTTTTTGTTGTTACTACTACTATTCTTGCTCTTAACTATTTATTTAATATTGCTGTTATGTATGTGTTGTATTTAATATTGCTGTTATGTATGTGTTGTATTTTTTATTATCATATGTATTGTAATTTTTTTTACTCTTACTAAATCTTTAATTATGTAAAATATGCTACGTATTATTATTGTTATTATTATTTTCATTTTTATCTATTATTGTATTATTGTCATTAATATCAGGTGTTTACTTCAGATTAGTATATTACCATTTGTAAATGACCTAAAATTGTAACAACTTTTGTATTCAGAAATATATATTGATTGATTGAAAACAATATTCTTTTTTTTTTGTAGACTGCCTCCATCTGTAAACTGTGTATTGTAGTTGTACAATGTCAGGAAGGGAGTATGAAACTGGGACTGTAAAACGAAAAAAAGTTCTGTATTTAGAGGCCAGAAAAAAAATGAGATTTTTTCTATTGTACAACAGTTCTGAAGCAGAAAAGTAAAAGTCCAGAAGCAGAAAGTCAAGGTGAATGTGAAATCAGAGAAGTTCAAAACAAAGAACTAGTTGATCTTGAACCGGCTGAAGCAGCTAAAGCAGACGTTGACACTGAATATGTTTAAGAAAAAGCAGTGGTAGACCTGCCAATTGTTTATGAAACTGATCTGAGTTAATGGAAAACAGTTTCATCAAACATGAAATCTCATTTTATCAGCACTGGTGGTATTGAATGTCAACATAAAGATGACGGATTTTTACAATCGAAACTCTCGGGCAGTAGTATAAGTCAAAATCGGTGTTGTACTTCTTTATTATTTATTCTTTATTATTTATTATTTATTCTATATTATTTATTCTTTATTCTTTATTATTATTGTTGTACTTCTTTATTATTTACAATTTACCAGACAAAAATCCAGAAAGTATCACTTTAATTTTTAAATACGATTGGAATGTTAAATGCTACATGCCTATCACTTTTTCTTTAACTAAAATGATCCACAAATTATTTGTGTCTCTGGCCCCAGGTACCCTAAATCTATAAAGATAATATAACGACCAAAAATTGTTACAAAAATTGTTATAATACATAGAAAAACTTTTTCTTATGTATTACAACAATTTACATAAACACAGCTGTTCTTACTTGATTATACTAAGACTAGCTGAATTGACCCGTAAAAATACGGGTCTTTGTAAGTCTATTCCACACAAACCTTTTCCCTTATTTTCATAATCTAGCTGTCCGTATCGGTAAATACAGGTCTTTTCTTCTACTTCTATATTTATCTATTCCACGCCAATCATTTCTTTACTTGTTCCTTATTTACTTCAATATTTTTTAGTAAACGGTGGAAAAAAATATTTACTATATTAATAATAAATATAGTTACTATTTACTATATTTATTATTATTATATGCTTAGTTTTGAACAATAACGGTCTTTTATAGTTATCTTTGTATTAGACGGAAACGGTAATGCAATTCTTTAAAACGTTAGTCGCTTAAAGCGTCAAAAGTCATGCAAAAAAATAAATTATAAATTTTGTGGTTTAAAAGTTGAAAAACTAATAATATTATAACAAAATATTCGGTAATTTTTAAACGTTATTATTTAGCTCTTACTTATGGTATTTATTTTGTTTTCATTTTACATTTTTAAAAAAATGTTGAAGCACCTAACTACATGCATAACTTTGATAGCTCGCAAGTTAAGTGCGCAGTCATCAGAGTCGCTGTGCAAGGCTTCAAATCCGCGCCTAAAAAATCTCAATACATTTTTTTTTTAATTTTTTTAGTCTGGCTATATTTATAGCAAAAAATTAAATATAACAAAAAAGCTTTTAATTGCTTTTTTTTTCCCTGCCTCCACTGAAATACCATGTGGAGTAGCAAGACGGTTTTATCAAATTTTTTCCTTATTAGGTTTTAGGACCTTTTTTTTTAAGACTATCCGTAGCTTGTTAGGACCAATTATGTGAGAACAGTATCAAAATCATGACATACACGCAACAAATTTTCGCTCCGTTTATTGGTGTTTTTAGAAATCCAAAAAATTTATAAAATTTAAAAAGAAAAAACGGTTAAAGTGTATAACATTTAACTTGTTTAACTTCACAAATATTTTTTAATTTAAAGATTCTAAGAAAAAAATCGCTTGTGGTAAATTTGAACCAAGACTATTACGTTCAGAAGCTTCGCTTGCTAACCACTCGGCCATGCTGACACATCAAATATCGAAATTTTAAAAATATATAAAAATTGTTTTAAACGGAATTGCTGTAGATCAAAAATTAAGAAACGCACTGCAATTTTTAAGTCAAAGTCAAATTATAAAACTTGAAAAATGTTTCAGTATGTTTTATCATTACTTAATTACGTACGTTAGATATTTGCATACACGTTTTCTTATAAAAAAAGTGTTGCGACTCTTTCTACTAACACTATTAAGTTCGGCATTATTATATAGAAGATAGATAAATTATAAAATAGTTTTTCACTTAAAAGGACAAACTCTATTCCACATTAACCTTATCTCTATTTTTCCCTCTAATATTTTTTAGTGATCAATAGATTATGTGCTAGAAAAAAAAAAAAAAATTCACATATGCACCTTTTCCGTATATTTATATTTAGAGCTTAACATGAAGAAGGTAAATCATTTAGTTCAAGACAACCTGCCCAAACCCAAATTCTCTGTTGATTTATGCACACTCACTGTGGCTAGGCGTGTAAAATAAATAGCTAGGCAAGTCAAATAAATTAACTTGATCTGTTTTTCTGCATAAAACAAAAACAGAAAATGTGAAGTACTTGATAAAAGGAACTGTAATATTGGATTTAATTAATTCAATACAAAGTGATAGGAAACTGCAAAATAAGGTAACAACGTGAAAATTATTCAAATACTAATTTACAACAATTTGTATTGCGTTTTAATAAAATAGCTTTATTAAATGGTATGAAGATTAATGATTCTTCTTCTTCGCCTTTAGAAAATGATTAACGATTTGAAAGACTTTTAAATTGATTATAAAAGCATTATCTAAAAATGAAATAAAATCATTATTGATAACACTGAATGCACATTTGTTTTATGTTAATTCATTTGAAAAATGAAAAATACAAAACGAAATTTAGTAATATTAAATAAATATTAAACACTTACTTTGTGAGAGTGCTTTTGTAAAAGTCTCTAATATTTGGTTAGAAGGCTGGAAATACTCTTTTTTTAAAAAAATTCAGTTTTATCAGCATTTCTAAAGATAAAAATTCTTATTGACACAAAAAAATTCGGCATTTTTTCTTAAAATATTTCTTGGCTTTTAGTGAATGATTAGGAGTAAGTTTCAGTAATGATGCTACCCAATAATCATTTTTAACAATAGACACCAACGTGAAGGTAAGCCAAGCTGTCTATCAACACAAAACATCACAACAACATTACAGGATGACAAACAATAACACCAGTAGTGTAGGCGGGATTTTTGAAAAACACTTTTTTTAAACATTTGTTCCTAAGCTTTAACAACATCAATTTTTTGCAAAGTATTTTAATTCTATAAACGTGAATACACTTAAGTTTGGTTGAAAGTGCTATCTGAAGCATCAAAAGACCCTGTCTATGCTACTGAAGCATAAAATATTTTTAGATAACACATTTGCACATAACACAAAATATTCAGATTATGTGTTTCCAGAATAATTAAAAAAGCTAGACAACACAACCTAGCTCAACACTTGTAACACAGCTTGGCACTAAACGCTGCCAAGTAACACCACAATTAAGTAACACCGCTTGGCATTAAGTGCCAAGTAACACCACTAATTAGTAACACCACTAATTAGTAACACCGCTTGGCTAGTAAGAATCACAATCTTGCACTACACGTTGCCAAGTAACATCACTTTTCACATGGAAACAACTTAATATAAACTTATATAAACTTAAGCACATAAATATAAATAAAAATATATAAACGCATATCTGATTAATTTTTTGCTATACTAATCTAAAATGAACAAAAATAATAAAGTGCTATTTATTAGTTTAGACCTATGAAACTATGTGTATAGCGTCTAATAAAATTTGTGAACAAAAATTATAACTAAACTGGTTTGAAACAGAGAAAAAGCCAGAAGTATCTTGTAATAACATACTATATTGTAAGTAATAAAATAGTGTTTTTTGAAACAAACAAAAAATTTTATTATTTTAAAACTCATATTAATGGTAATATTAAAAAAAAAAATTAGTTACAAATTAATTTTAATAATACTAAATTAATTCTAATAATACTAAATTAAAAATGACATCCCAACAATTGCAAACATGTTGCATCATATAGACCACATGTGGCTGACAACTGATTTTAAATACTATTTTATAATATATCTAAAGAGAATAATGTAAAGAGATTAATAGGTGTATAGTGCATATATTAGACATATTAAACAGATATCATAGAAAAAGAAAAATTTTTAATATATTTACCAAACCTTTCAAAAACTATATAACACTTAACAAATAAAAGTTATTAAAAAGAAAATTTAGTATTATTAAAATTAAAAATGAAGATAAAAAGATGTAAAAATGTAAATTAATAAAAAAACTTAGAGACAAATTATTAAAAACTTTTATAACATAAGAGTTCTTTTGTAAGTTTAGGATTTAAAAACAGAATTAAAAATCAAATAAATAAAATAGTGAAAGTATAAAAATTAAAATAATAAAAAATTGCAAAATTAAAAAAAACATTTTTTTAAAAAGTCAATTTTCTTTATATTTAAAGATGAAGATAATTCTACCAGTAGCTTAAAAAAGCTACTGGTAGAAACTAAAAGAGTTGAACCGCTTCCCAGCACCCCTCCTTCTACCAGTGGTGTCATATGGGGCTTGTCTCCTCCATCTAAAGGAGGGATTATCTCCCCCATATTGACACCACCGGTAGAAAGCTCTTTGAGATATTGGACCTGGGTGCTGGGAGCGATGACACAGGAAATCTTGATGCAATGCTAAAAAACAAAAAAAAAAAAAGAAATAAATTTGAATACAATACTGCACAAAACAACCAATAAAAATATTATTTAAAACTATTTAGACTTAAAAAAAAAAAGTTATGACAAAAAAATAATAATAAAGTAAAGTAAAAATAAGGATACGCAATGTTTAAATTTCATATATACCTACACAAATACACATAACACCCATAAAACTGCATAAGCATGCAAAACAGATTACCTGATGGTCCTGCAGATACTGTTAGATATTATAGAAATAAATAAAAAATATGAACTAACACATATATTAAACAGTTATGTAATTGCATACAAACATGAAAAAAGTAATGTTTAAGTTCCAATACACATAACACTCATAAAACTGCATAAGTATGCAAAACACAATACCTGATATTATTGCATGAGATGTTAATGAAGAGACAAAAAAATAAATAAATAAAGTGATGTGCAAAATAAGATATGCAATCTTTAAGTTTTAATGCACATAACACTCATAAAACTGCATAAGTATGCAAAACATATTACCTGATGGTACTGCAGATGATATTGATGCTATTGTGAAGATAAAAAAAAAAAAAGTGTATAAAGTAACATATGTTAAGCATTTATGTAATTGATAACAAACATGAAAAAAGTAATGTTTAAGTTTTAATACACATAACACTCATAAAACTGCATAAGTATGCAAAACAGATTACCTGATATTATTGCTTGAGGTGCTAATGTAGAGACAAAAAAATAAATAAATAAAGTAATCTGTAAATTAAGATATGCTATCTTTAAGTTTTAACACACATAACACTCTTAAAACTGCATAAGAATGCAAAACACATTACCTGATGGTACTGCAGATGACGCTATAGTGGAGGTAAAAAATATATTTACATACACTAACATATACTGATCAATTAAACAGTTTATTTTAAGTGATAAAACCGCACACAAACATCAAAAAATGTGTGTTAAAATTAAACAAAATGAAACATAAGTGAACTTTGCTTACCAATTGAATTTTCTAGTTTTTCTAAATAGAATAAAAAAAAACTCATTAACATTAAGAAAGAAACTAACATGCAGAATATTTGTCAACTTTAGGAAATCTATAAATAAATTTGGAACAAGAAAAAAGCCAAAAAAAACAATCACAAAACAAAACAAACCAAAAAAAAAAAAAAGAAAAAGAAAAAAGTGACAAAAAAAAAATAAAAAATAAAAATAAAGAAAAACATTATAGTAACTTACTTAGTTGTTGAAATATAAGCCCTATAAAAAAATGCTAAAAATTGTATCAAAAAAGCTAAAAGACCAAAGAGTAGACCTTTTTTTTTTGAAAGTAAAATGCTATATTTTTATCTATAATGCACAAATGAAATATAATCAAATTCTGTTTACCCATTGAATGTTCTAATTTTTCTAAATAAAATAAAAAACTTATAAACATTAAAATAAACTAAATTGCCATATATAGAATAACTTTATGTTAAATAAATATGTAATAAAAAAATTAAGAGCATGACAACAGCAATAACAAATTGCTTACTTAGATTCTCAACTGAATCTTTTAAAATTTCTGTATAAAATAAATTTAAAAGTTACAAAAGTCAATTGCTGACTGACAAACTGTCACAACTGACAAAAGTCAGTTGCAAAATAATCCAAAAATAATAAAAGATGATAATAAGATGATAAGTTTTATTATATTTGAAAACTACTACCAAGTCTTTTGCAAGGAATAAACCAATGAATTATCTGATTTGTATGTTGTGTCATAATGAAATTGACAACAGATACTATTAGTTAACAATAAATTCAAAAGCAAAGTTTTAAATTGAAGCATTAATCTTCTATTTTATGTAACCTGCATCTTGTAATGTGGTAAGATTAGTAAAGTTATGTCTTCTTTTTACACAATTTTAAAGACATTTTTGAAATTTTTATTGACATTTTTTTAAAGTTTAAATAAGAAGAGGAGGGGGGAGCGTTAGGCGTTGCACACACCCCTCCTTTCACTAACATGGTAAAATAATCTTGAATACTAGTTTCTATTTTTATATAAACTCAGTTTAAAACCATTTTTTAAATATCTTTTAAAATTTTTTTTTTAGGTCGGAGAAGACTGAGAAGAAGGAAGGGGGAGGGGCGTTAAGGGTGGCATTGTCTCGCCATTTATGCACCACTTGTATATGCTGTTATGTAAAAAAATTTAATTTAAACTTTTTAACACAAAATATAATGTGTAAAAAAGTTGTTTTTTAGGTTCAAATATAAGATGGTAACTTTTCACTACGAGGGTGTTAAAACGTAACAAAGACATCCACCCTTTAATCTAAAATATACCACTAATATTTGGAAATGTAACGGAAGCAAATTAGAACAACTTTTTGTGTATAAAGATAACAAATTTACGATGTTGTTCCGATACCCCCTCTGGCCCTCTAGACACCCTTTTTATCTATAGAACTATATGAACTTGTAGCCTACTCTTACATCTATCTTTTGATACGAAGGTATAGGCATTTAGATAAAATTTGACAAAGTTATAACAATTTCAGTGAAAAAAAAATTAATTTTGGAACTAGTTTCTTCAAGAAATCCATATATCGAAAATTTGCTACTAAAAACGTCATAACTTTTTTTTTAATTGTTCGTTTTTAATAATTTTTTCACCATTAAAATACTTTATTGAAGGGATTTCTAATGATATATAATATTTTAGTATATGCTCAATTAAAAAAAATCAGTCCACGTGCCTACATTACTTCCGCTAAACATTAAAAAAAAGTTATAATTAACAAATTGCTGAAATTGGTGAAATATATATCTTTGTAACATCCTTCTTATACAAAGTTAGCTTACTTGGCAAGAGCTCTTCGGCTCTGATCTTTTGAACATCTAATATATATATATATATATATATATATATATATATAGACAAAATTAATTTTCAAAATATTCACTTTTTTAATTAAACATATAAGATTTGTCTTAATTTGTCTTAATTTAACATTTATAAATTAATCAGTAAATGACAAAAAGTTTCATTTTACGTGAAAGTTTAGTAGTTAAAAGACTTAAAAGTCCATTTTAGCTTAAACACGTTTTATAAAATTATAGCTTAAACATCTTAAATAAAGCTTATACGTGTTTTTAAGGTTCACTGCTTTACAAAAACATCAATCAAAATAGCGGAATAAACAAAAACTGAGTTTCGGGTCCACCCTTTTAAAGTTCTAAAAATTGATTTATATATTTTTTAATTTTAGTTAAATTTTAGGCCGGTTTACTTGATTCACGGGGTTAGGGGAGGGCGGCATATCTTGGTTGATTTCAATTAAAAACGGCTAAAATAAATCATCTTTTTATTCACACGTGAATTAAGTACAGCTCCGCCACTTTTAGAACATATGTAACTGCTACTATATATAGTATATATAAATGGCTTACTTCGAAAAAATGCAGAAACTTCTTCGTCGCCTAAAGATATACAAAATTATCTCAATGTAATTTCTTAATAAAATAAAAAGCTAAATATCTCAGTATTATTGACGTATCATCTTTTTTTATCTCTTTAATTAATTAATGTTATACAAAGTAAAAAGAATACTTTAACCTTAATAATCTTAATGTTAATTCTTGGGTCAAAATAATCTTAATGTTTATTCTTGGGTCTAAAACATATTAACTTCAAACATATCACAGGGCTTATGCGAAATATAAAACATTTTTTAAGAAAATATAAAGCATTTTTTAAGAAAATATAAAACATTTTTTAAGAAAATATAAAACATTTTTTAAGAAAATATGAAACATGTTTTAAGAAAATATAAAACATTTTTTAAGAAAATATAAAATAAGTTTTAAAAAATTATAAAACATTTTAAAAATATATATGAAACATAAAATAAAATAATCTTTTAAATTAACTAAAATGCTTTATATTTTCTTTAAGAAAATATTTTCTTTAAGAAAATATAAAACACTGTAGTTGAATCAATAGCGCATATATGATACATAAAGTTATTCATAAATTTCTAAAGAATAAAGATTATTTTTTATATAATTATAACTCATTATACTTAAAGATATAATATAAAAAAGCAAAGTATCCACTTTAGTAAAATTCTTGTCTTGCTATGCCTTTCAAAACCCATCTTCTCATATTATAATACAAACCACAAAAATCAACGCCAATTGTCGGTATAAGCGAATTTAAAGTAGCCTTAACTTCATTGCTAGTTTTTGGAAACGGCCTTATAGAAGTATAATTAGCTTTAAGACAACTAAAGTATTCCTCAATCGGGTTCAATTGTGTTGAATAAGGTGGAAAAAAGTAAACTGAAACACTGGACTGCCTGAGCAAATTGATTACATCTCTTCTACGGTGAAATGCACAATTATCCAATACTAGTACAGAATGGGGATTCGTTTGGAAATACGGTCTTAAATTGTTGGTTATAAAATCGCAAAAAAGATTGCCATTATAGGCACCATCCACTATCTTAAAGCTTAAAATTCCATTAACTGTTATAGCGGCCATGAGACTAACATTCTTTCCACGATTTGCTGGCACTGTAACAAAACATTTTGTATTCTTTATAGAATAGCCATACTGCTTAGAAGTATGAAAATTAAAGCCTGTTTCATCTAGAAACACTAAGTTATTGTCAGGAATCGAATTAATAGTCCTGCAAAAACTTTGTCTTAAATCAATGTTTTGCGGCGAGTTTCTTTCTTTTGGTACTAATGTAAGTCGTTTTCTGAAAATCAGAAATAGAACGTGTTGCAGAAACTGATATTTCAACTTCTTCCGCAATTTCTTTTAACTTCATTTCTTTAAGAATTGACTTTCTTATTGTTTTTACAATATCCTTTGTAATAAGTGTTCTTTTTTTTCTTTGTCTCTTGTTTTCCATTTATCGATTAAAACAACAAAGTAAAGCTTGAATAATATATATTCACAGATCTCTTCTTTGTTGTGAATAAGCCACATAAATTCCATAGTATAGAGTAATTACTTTGAATAATTTATGTTAAAATATTAAACATTTAATTAACTAATTAAATGTTTTATATTAGTTTTATATTTTCTTAAAAAATGTTTTATATTTTCTTTAAAAATGTTTTATATTTTCTTTAAAAATGTTTTATATTTTCTTAAAAAATGTTTTATATTTTCTTTAAAAATGTTTTATATTTTCTTTAAAAATGTTTTATATTTTCTTTAAAAATGTTTTATATTTTCTTTAAAAATGTTTTATATTTTCTTAAAAAATGTTTTATATTTTCTTGAAAAATGTTTTATATCGTCTTAAAAACTGTTTTATATTTTCTTTAAAAATGTTTTATATTTCGCATAAACCCTGTAACATGGTAATTATAAAATAAGTTTAATTTTTTAAATGAAGATTACAATAATTAAACTTGTAGATACAACTTACTTGTCGTCCCTCGCTTTGCAATTGTTATAATCGATATGAAGACCACATGGCCGAGTTTTATTGGTTTTAAGCTTGTTCTCCATTCAGAACTATTTGCGCTTAGGAGGAACGGAAGAGTTCTTTGAGCATGCGCAAAAAATTCGGATTGGAGAACGGGTTTAAAAAAACTGTTTGCGCATGCTCAAAGAACTTTTCCGCTTCTCCAAAGCGCAAAAAGTTCTGAATGGAGAACGGGCTTTAGAGTACAGTTGGCGCACATATTATAATACAAAAATCAGATGGTTTTGAATCTATTAATTAAGTTGTTTTTATTAACGGATTTGGTGGATTTAATTATATAACCGCAAGGTAGTTTTACAGTGGTTTAAGAGTTGGCGTACGTTTCGTAATACAAAAATCATTTAATATTTGTTTATATCTTAATATTCGAGCATTTCTATTAGCGGATTTGGTGAAATTTTGTGGGTTTTCTGTTTGTCACCTTCTGGAGTAACTAAATTTTTTTTTTTTTAGGTTTCAGAATACAATTTTTTTTTTCATACCTTTCCGTACTTTTTAGGACTTTTGACCAGTTAGTTTTAATAAAAATTTCAGTTTACATGTAAAACCTTTTTTTTATATATATAAGAAAGAAAGTTATCTCTATAAAGTGTGTTGAACTCGCAGACTTAACTAATTACCTAAAACATAAGTATCTCTATCATGATATATGCGCAACAAATTTCCAACAGCGTTTTTATGTTTTTAGAAATTTTAAAAAACGTTTTAAAAAATTCTCTCCGTTTGGTTTGTTATAGTATATTATATCTTTATTTTTATGTAATGCGTATAACATCTATATGCATTTAAACTTGTTTTTCTTTGTTTTCTAGAAAACTGGGAAAAAAAAAATTTAAAAAATTGTGTAAGCAAAAGGTTTTGAACCTAAGCGAAGCACTTTGGAATGCTATATCATCTTTTTACACTATTTAATAAACAGAAAACTTATTAAACTTTAAAAAAAACAACATTTAATGCTTTAAAATAAAGAGATATTGTCGCAATGAAATTTTTAAGTAAAAATAAATCGGTAGAATTTGATGTCATCTACTTTATAATAATACTGATTGATAATTAAAGAACTTAAAGTTTACATATTTAGATATTTGAATAGACTTTCGTTCACATTGATAAAATACAAATCATTACGGATTGTGGTTCCGAAAAAAAAGGTTAATACACTACCATCTATAATTGTTGGAAAGGTCATATTTTTTAATATCAAAGATATAAAAGTTTGGCGAAAAAGTGAAAACAATGTCTACCTGAATTATATGTTATCTTCCTATTTATTAGGTTTACAAATAAAACTTCTCTGATTAGTTTATAATTTATTCAAAACCCTGATTAGCTTTTAATTTATTTGCCTATTAATCACCCTTAACAACAATAACCGCCATAAATATATTCTTAGCTTTCTACTTAACGACTTATCTAATTAGTCTATTTTGTCACTAAGTTTTTTCAAAAAAAAAATACACTTGTATTAACTGTATATCAATTTATTTATCTATTTAATTTAAAATAAATATATAATTTTATATATATAATTTAATCTAATTAATATAATTGAAATACTACTAATCAATTTGCTGATATTTTTTCTATAGCATTGTTAAAAATGGTTATATTCTGAAAGGTAAAGAAATTTATTGAAAAGAAAGTTGCACAAAAGAAAAAAAAAAACTAAATTAAAGTTATTCGTTTCAAAAAACGTTTTACGAATAGTTTTTCCAAACAATTTTATTTTTAACTGCGTTTTTTTTGAATTACGTCATAAGCATATTAAGGCGTTTTGAAAAACAGTTGTTGCATATATTTATAGTAAAAAAGTTAATGTAGCAAAATAAACTTTTAATTGTCAAAAAAAAGTTTTAAAGTTTTATCTAGCTACAGGCTTTTTTTTTGCCTCCACAACAGCATCTTCTGAAGTAGCAGGGCTAAATGTTAAGTTTTTTCTTTATTAAGTTTCAGACAACTTTTTTTTCAGGCTTATTAGGACTAATTACATGAGCACATTAATAACATAGTGTCTCAATTATCATAGATACGCAACATATTTTTTCTCCTGGTGATGTTTTTTTTTTTTAATATTTTATGAAGTTTTAGCTTTCTTAAAATCTTTTCTTTTGTGAGTGCATAACATCGTTACGTTACGTATGTTTGTATATAATCTTTATAAAACTTCGAAAGTATTTTGTATTTTAAAATAAATAAAAAAATTAAAAAAATTAGCCGCCATTGGTAGGAGTCGAACCTCTAGTTCCTTGTTCAGAAGTTCGCCGCCTTATCCACTCGAGCAACACCGGCATATCAGCTAGCGTAGATTTTATAATAATGTAGTAATTTTTTTGAGGAAAAAATTGTTAGATCAAAGTTAAGGAGAAGTTGACGCAATATAATTTTCAAGTAAAAATTAAACTGTAAAACATAATAAATGTTTCAGTATGTTTTAACATTTGCTTTAACCTTACTTAGTTTAAAGTTTACGTACGTTAGATATTCGTTCACGTATTCTTATAGTGCTGCGACTCTTTCTTGCCAATACCTCGGTTGCAATGTCTGCCAAGGGTTTCGTGTCAAATACGCTCCAAGGGACACTACCATTAAGTTCGGCAATATTATATATAAGATAAGATAAGATAAGATTTTTTTAAACAACTTTACAGTAAGACTTTTAAGACGTTAACAGTTTATAAATACATTAAATAAATATTTACAAACTCATTAATAATATATTCATATTAAGCAAATTTTCATAACAAAATTAAGAACAAAATCTATGACAACCTAAATGTAAGTCGCTTTTACTCATACAAAAAAAAATATAATTACAGAAAGAAGTGAAAAAATAGTAAGAAATACTAAACCATCCAAATAAGTCGCACTGAGTTTATTTGAGGCCATAGTTTTTAGTATACTGTTGAAAATATTTGTAGCTTGCGCAAAAAGTTCTTTATCAATCTTTATCAAATAGTACGTCTTTATGTATTAAAGATGCAAGATATTTTTCATATTCAATTGCGAATTCGATATTTTTAAAACATACTAAGTCGTGCGCTTTAAGTAAAAATTCGTTTCCTGAGCCATATTCGTAGAAAATTTCAGTGATAACATCTTCATGAAGTTTTATATATTTTTTACAACCTTTAATATTGCCACTTTCAGCAAAAGCGATCAAGTCTTGTTTTATTTTTTCAGCTTTACTTCTTAAATTATCTTTTGATGTCATGTTGCTTAGCGTTCTTAAGTAATTTTTAAATAAAGTTTCCAAGTCTTTCTTTTTTATAGCGCATGCATGCATGCATTCATGTGGTTTGACACCCCTATTTAAAATTCACGGCTGTTTCACTCAATATAAAAAAAGAGCGTGACGTCATGAATCAAAAAAAAAAGTATTTCCGCGTAAAAAGTATAAAAATTCACAAACTTTAAACTAGTAGTAACTTTTTTATATAAATGCTTTCATCTTGCAATTAAAAAAATATAAAAGATCTATCTTTCTTTGTTAAATAAATATTTACATTAATTGGTATAAAAATAAATATTGCCAAAATATTTTTAATAACTTAGAACCACTTTTCTAATTTTCGCATATTTTCCGGAAAACATGAGTTGGGCCAACTAAGATTTCATAACATAGCTCTGTGCTTGATAGTTGAAACTGGAACACTTAACCCTAAATGTCCATTCTATCAGATTCTTGCGTCATTCTAGAGATTTTTTTACAAAAAGACTGTTTTTAAAGCATTTATATTTTTTAACTGATTGTTTTTAAATGCAAAACGTAACTTTTTTGATGGATGACGTAAGTTAATGAAATTTCAACCTTTTATGCAAATGAAAATAAAAAAATTATTTTACGTGCCTTCAGCTATGTTATGAAATATGTTTTCAAAAATGTCATGTTTTACAACTAATCGTGTTAGTTTTAGGCGTACATTTGTGTTGACGTTTTTTTGCGATGACGTAACCTTTATGCGTTACGTCAGGGTTTCCGCGTAACTTTCTTTACTTTATACTTCAAAAATTGACTCGCCGAAACAGTTGTTTGAAGAATGTTCGTTAATAAATAGTTTGGGACGTCCCAGATATTCTTCAAACAACTGTTTCGGCGAGTCAATTTTTGAAGTATAAAGTAAAGAAAGTTACGCGGAATTTTTCTCTTTGGATTATCAAACTAATATCAGATAAGTTGTAAAATCCACTTTTATCTAGTGCATATATTTGTTAATTAATATTATTTTATTTGTTTTTATTATATTGATTAATAAGTCAATATTATTTTCATAACTATGTACTCAACTGAGAGGGAAATTCTAAAACAACATATTGAGTGGAAAAATGGTTGGGAAGATAGGGAAAAATGGTTGGGAAGAAGCGATTAATTAGGACAGATAAGATCAGTAGCAATGTGATTTCCATTTTAATGGCAGTCTTTAAAATAAGAAGTGATTTATTTAGTTTTATGAGTTTTTTTTTGCCAATTGATTTTGATATGCCTAGTAATGACGAGTTTGATAAAATGTGCCTAAAGTTAACACGCCAAAAAAAGAAATATCAAAAAATTTTAAAGCTATAAAAAACGAAGAATTTTTTAAAATGCAACTGTCACAAGCTCCACCCAAAAAAAAATCAGCAGATGCAGATGACTTGTTCACTTTAAATAACAGTCAGGAGCTACTGAATCAAATTGATCAATTAACTTCTGAAAATAAAACAAATATGGAGCAAATAGAAAAATTATAATGCAAGTATTTAAGTTGGAAGCTGAAATAACAGATTTAAATTCTAAAAATAGGGCTCTCAACACACATTGTAACTCATTAAGTTCTCAATTAGAGACAATGAGTATTAGGAAAAAACAGTAGGAGCAGTCTTTTTTTTAAAAAAAAAAAAAAATTAACACAGCACAGCGTAAATTTGCATCTGCTCGTGCCAAAAATGTAAGATTGCTAAAAAAAAATTAATATTGAAAAAAAAATTGCAAAAATTAGTGATTTAAGCCAGAACAGTTGCCAAATTTGCAAATGTTTTGCTAGTAGCGATAAAGATTTAGTTGTGGTTGATTCTTATTTAGACTACGACAACATTGGTTCCTCTGAATTATTTTGTGAGTTTAAATTAAGTAATCCACAGAATATATCAGTTAAAAAACCAATAATTAGTAAAAAATATACTTACATTAAGTTTGGAAATGGTAAACCTTATTCTAAGTTAGGTAGGCATGCTGCAGCTAGACGATCTAAACTTGCTTTTATATTCCTTCAATTATTAGCTTGTTCAGATTTAGAAAGTGATTTGTCTATGTTGTTTTTTGATTCTATGTCTTGTGTAATATCAATATTTTGTTTTGTTGCAAATAAGTTGGGTTTAGTTAAGCAGTTAAGTGTTTCTGATGCTGTAGAGCTACATAGCCAATTAAGGATGCCCACGGCTGAATTCCGTAGACTAAGACGTATTCTGTGTAATCTTGGTGCAAGGATTCTCCCATCTGAGCCCAAGATAAAACAAGAACAAGAAATGCAGACAATGCATGTCAATAAAGAACATGTCACTGTGAAGTCCATGTTACATTATCCATCTGCGAATGAAGCACCTTGTTTATTATCTGTACTGATAGTCAAGAATTTGACAACTTATATTGAAGAGGTTTTTAATAATCTTTATGTACGCGACCACCTTAATTCAGATGTCAGTTTTGGCGAAGAGGTATGGCTCCTTTTTGCTGGTGATAAGGGTGGGAAGTATATGAAATTCCATTTTGAAGTTGTCAATTCTAAATCATCAGGGTCTGTATACGATGTTTACTTGTTTTGTATGTATCAGGGTTCAGACTGTCGTGAGAATAGTTCTCGGGCATTTTGCCAACGACATTAAAAGAATTCAGTCGTCAGATTTTAAGCTAAATAGCAAAATAGTCAGGTTGTTTTTAGGTATAGATTTTCATTTTATCGATGATGTTCTGGGACACCAGGGTTCAGCTGCTAGCTTTCATTAATATATAAATTTATTTGCTATTGAGTTTCATGCATGCTTTCCAAATGAAAGTATCGCACGAAAAATGCATGAACTTATTTTTAATGTGCCATTATTTGTAAAATTCCATAAAACTATTGGGTTGCTAAGTGAAGAGGAGGGAGAGTGTTTGCATAATAGCGTAAATAAGGAATTAAGACAGTTGCATTCAGTAAGAAATCAGGAGCAGAAGCTGCATCTTGTTTTAAAAGGCTTTGAATTGCACAGCAAAGCTGATAGGAAGCTTCACGCCTCTAAGGTGAGAAAGTGTGTTGTGTGTTCTGAGCGTGGCGAAAATTCATTTTATAGACAAGGTCTTTGTTTTGTTTGTGGTCATCAAATTTAGTTAAAATATTTAAAAAATTAAAAACAACAACAACAAAAAAAAACTATTTACAAGTAAGATAAATTATATGAGATCTTTAATTTATATATAAGATAATTTTATTCTGTTTTAATATCTGTGTAATGTTAGTTTAAAATATTATTTTTTAATATATTGATTTTTTATATTAGGTAGGTGCCCATTCTGTTCCTATCTTCAGAAGTTATTTATACCTATGCAATACCTTCGCTCAGGTTAAAGAATGGAATACTAGTCTTGCATCAAATCTATGTAAAAATCTAGCTTTTATATATTAACTTGTGATCAGAGCAACTGGTATGTTGGTTGGGTATCATCTTGTATGTTTGTGTATTTAATTTAAAAAATGTATTGTCCTTCATTATATGTAACATTTTTAATAGATATTTTACATATCCATTCGATGTTTATCACCAGAAGTTAGTTCTACCTTTGCAGTACCTCTGCTCTACATACCTCCTCGCTGGTTAAAGAATGGAATGTAAATCTCATATCAAGTTGGTGTAAAAATTTAGTTCAGTAAATTAAGAATATGTAAACGTTATCAAAATTTTGAGTGGAGCAATTGTTTTTCTGGTTTAGCATGAGTATGAATCTGATATCAATTGGATGTACAAAGATAGTTTACTACTTAAAGAACCTATCAGTAAACCAACTGATTATAAAACAGTTTTTAATATGAATAAAAACAAATTTTCAAAAGATTTCAATTAGCTATTTGTATATTCAAACACTTTATTTACTGAGAGAAAAGACTAGATTCAAGTATATAAAATAATTCTACTACCAAAAGCGAGGTTAATTCAAAAACTTAAACTCAAGTTTGGTCATGAATTATTTTATTAGACTTGGCGAGTCTTTATTTATTAACAACTTAACACCATATTATTAGAACTGTATGCACAGAAAAAAATAAATGCTTAAGCTTTAAATGTTTTGACTAAATATTCCAAAATCGAAATCTGGCTTTATTTTGCAATGCAATGAATTTATTGGCTTAGGAAAATAAGTTTCTAAAACAAGAACTCCTAGCTTTAAAAATGTACTCTTTTAACAGCTAATCCCCCTTTTAACTACATTTTTCATAACTTTGCGAAAAGTGCGGTTTGCTTTCAGACCTCAATAAAGTCTGTTTTAGCTATCCTTAAACAATTAAGTAAGGTTTTTTTGTTTCTATAATAGTCAAACAATGGGTATATTTGAGAATAACTATCAGAAATAAATTTTTCTGATTTTTTTTTGATAAAAAGTAACATCAAATTATTTGAATTCAGCCAACTTCATCATTTGTCGCGTTTTTTTTAAACTTAAAGAAGTTTTTTTACTAATGCATTAAATGTCGTAAGATGAAACTTTATTGGTGTTTTTATTCTTTTTACAAAACAAAATTATCTTTAATATATTAAAAGTTATAGAAGTTTTAGTAACATTAAGTCAATATTTTCAAAAAATAACAAGAAGCCGTTAAGCTCGGTTTGAAACAGCCGTGAATTGGGCATTACGTCACCACTTAACGTAATACTACTTTTGAACTCTGTCAAGAATTTTTTTTGAATTTTTTTACAAAAAATAGTCAAGAATTTTATTTAAAAAAAGTAGTCTTAAAAAAAGCAAGCTGAGGATTTTAACCTTCCACGCGCCGTCCATAACTACTTCATAAGCAAAAAAGTCTCAGAAAGAATTTCAATTAAAACATGATTGAAAATTGTATTTATATATGTAAAATAAAATATTTTATTAAAATTGCTTTATAATCAAAAATAGATTAATTTGTTATAGGTCAAAGGCGCCGCTAATAGTTTTAAAAAACTTTTAAAACTATTTTAATAGTTTTAAAAAACCTTTACAAAATAAAACCATTTAACCGACATTTTTTCTTTGCTAACTTCTTTCAGTAAACGTTTTATTACCCCTAAAATACTAACTTTTTGGATATAAAAAAGCATTTTATGTAATTAAGAATGTCTGATGTGTTTGAAAATATTTAAATTGCTATGCAAGCTTTGTCTAATAATAACTTATTCGTGAAAAAAACTTTGACGTCAAAAATTATGTTTTTATAAAAATGCAATGTAAATATACTAATATTGGAATATTAGAGTTTTCTACATGTCGTGGGTTACATCATAAATCATTTATAGATTAAACTAAAGGTTCTTGGCAATCGCAACTCCCACTATTAGATTTTACTAATTTCTTACAGGGTTTTTCATTTTTATATGCGTGTTTTTTCATTTTTATATGCGCGTTTATTCATTCTTATATGCGTATTTATATTCTTATATGCGTTTTGAAAAAGCACAGTTTTTTCAAAACAAACTGCTCTTGTTAAACAAGGTTAAAAATACTTAAGACGAAGACTTTTTACATTCGATAATGGTTTATTTACGGTACAAACTACCCTCTTTCTCTTACTTAATTTAGTATTAGGTCTTTATTGAATTTATTGATTGATTAAATTATTGTTTATCTAATTATTCATTTATCTAGATTTAAATCCCATCATTTATAAATATTATTAATAGACAAATATTTAGCGTATGGATGGAAGAGAAAATAGCAGTGCCAATCGAAAAACTAAGAAAAATGTTACAAAAGAGCTCATTGAAATACTTAAGCATTTAGTTGAAAGAAATGAATATACACGAGTTGTTGATGCACGCTATGCATTTGCAAGCGAAATTACCGGTTTTTGAAAATAATCTGGTTGTTTTTTGCATGAATTTGGTGGTTTTTTTCATTTAATCTGGCGGTTTTTTGCATTTAATCTGGCGGTTTTTTGCATTTAATCTGGCGGTTTTAACTTCCGAATATATAAAATAATACAAAAACTCTAAAATGAATAACGCACGAAGACAATGCATAGAAATTATTTTTGAAGTAAGAAATTTGATCTTTAATCTTGTAATTAATGAAGGGAAAAGCGTAAAATAAGTATCGGAACTAGTGCATAGAAGTGAGACTTTGATACGACGCCTGGTCCATCAATATATATCAACAGGTAATATCAATCCTGGTGTTAGAGGCGGTTTTTGACAGTCAGGTTGTAGATAAGCAACATGAGTTAGTTGGAGATAACAGAAACTATAATCTATAGGAGATAAAAATTTGGAATTTGATGTCAATGTCTCACCAATATGGCAATGATTAAAACAACTGAATTATACGGATAAAATTTTAAGACCCATATATTCATTATATATATATACATACATACATACATACATACATACATACACACATACATACATACATACATACATACATACATACATACATACATACATACATACATACATACATACATACATACATACATACATACATACATACATACATACATACATACATACATACATACATACATACATACATACATACATACATACATACATACATACATACATACATACATACATACATACATACATACATACATACATACATTCATACATACATACATACATACATGTATAGATATATTAATAATACATATATAAATAAATGATGATGAAAATTAAATTGTGTAAATCATGTTATTGATGGAAAAGAAACATCAATTTGAGCATCAGGAAAAAAGTATGGAATTCACTACTCAATTCTTTTTCGTTGCTTAAATAAAGTAAAAAAAGCTGTTGATATGGGAATGCCACTACTTATTCCTGGTTATAAAAAGTTACGTCAAGCTTTCACTTTTAAGCAAGAAAAGCTATTGCTTCATATATTTCAGTAGCTTCTGATATTTGGATTATCACCTTATGAAGCACGAAAGCTTGCATTTGATTATGCTATAAAGTATAACATTAATTTTCTAAAATCGTGGCTTAAACCTTCAATGACTGGTCCTGACTAGATTAGAGGGCTTTTAAATCAACATTCAGGATTTTCTATTAGATCTCCAGAAGCAATCATCAACTATTAGCGACATTATTAATCCTTCTAAATTAAAAAAACAGCATAGAGACACTGAATATAAGACATTACTTAGTAACCTAGAGAAGTTCAAAGAAATAGGTTTGATTATATAACAATATATTTGTTTTTAATACATCTCTTTTTGTCATTTGTTTTTGACAGAAAATTAGTGAGTTAAATTTATCAGACAGAGGTTGATACTGTCTTATCAAATGTAAATCATGTTCTGCTGTCATATTTTTTTAAGTGTTGAAGCAAATTTTCATTTTGTCACTCTTTAACAGGCCTGGATTAACCATTAGGCAAACAAGGCATTTGACTTGGGCACCAAGCGTTTGGGGGCACCACAAGTCCTCAAGAAATATTTTTTTTAACAAATTGAAGTCCAGAAACAACTGAAAATTGAACAAGTGCTACGAAAATGAAGAAATACATTATAAATACAATATAAAGTCACATTCAAGTTTGGTACAATCTTGAATGCTTAAAAATTAAGCTATGAATGAGCTGGTTTTTTCTATTTAGCTTTTTTTTAAACTAATTATTTTTTTCGCGCTTGAACGACTTTTTTTTTTTTGCGCTTTAACGACTTCACTTTTGGATATTTTTTTATTAACAACGTAAAACTATTATTAAAGCTGTTTTATCGTTTGCTTTATCATTTTTAATGATTCTGATATTAAGGAATTATTTATAGGAGCTTACGCTTAAGTTTGTTGTTTTTTAGCCTTATCTCGCATAAATTTTTAATTTTTATGTAAATTACATTTTTGTTTTATATCATTTAATCATTTTTATTTACATCTTTTTGCATACTTTTTTCAATTTCAGACCCCAAAATGGAACGTCTTCAGTTAAAAGGTGCACAAAAGAGAAAACAAGCTAAAGAAAAAGAGCACACTATTTCTGATGTGAAAGCTCCGAGCAGAAAATTAACAAGTTATTTAGTTTTAGATCAGCAACAGGAAAAACAGGATTTTACTGACACTATCGGCCCTCTTGATAAGTCTACTATAGGCTGTTCTGCAAATCCAGACACTGCAATAGAGCTTGATAATGAAATTTTTTGTATATGTAACCCTCTTCAGTCTGCTGAAGATGATGATAAAGATGCAGGTGATAAAGATGAAAGTGATAAAATTAATCAAGCAATAGATCCAGGACTGTGGGTTGACTTTTCCGCTTATGATGTGGCTTATTGGGTTGATTGTGGTCCTTCTAACTCTCAGCATCATTTTGTTCCCTTTGATAAATCTTGCCGTATTTATGCTGGAGGAAAAATAACAAGATATTGTTCCCAAAAACTTTTCAATGGCACAAGAGCAAATGGTGAGCAGTACAGGAGAGAGTGGTTATTGTATTCACCATCCACGGGATCTGTGTACTGCTTTGTTTGTAAACTTTTTGCATCTACAGGTTCCACAAGTTTTGCTGATAAAAATGGGTTCAGTGACCTGAAAAGTAACATTTATGTTGATAATCACGAACAAAGCGCTACTCATAAAAACTGCATGTTAGTATACCTAACTCGTCGACAAGGCTCCGGTTTACTACAAAGCTAGAAGAGCAAATAAATGAAGAGTTACTTGGAACATGTTTTGAGGCGAGCAATAATGGTTATTTGCATTATAGCCGAGCGTCTGGCTTTCAGTGGATCAAATGAAAAATTTGGATCTTTACAAAATAGAAATTATTTAGGGCTGCTAGAGTTGGTCAGTCAGTTTGATCCATTTTTAGCATCACACATTGCGAAATATGGAAATTCTGGAAAGGGAAATTCTTCTTATTTATCCAAAACTATATGTGAAGAACTGATTGAAATTATGTCCGAAAAAGTCCATGAAGTAATTGTAGATGAAGTAAAGGCTTCCGGTTATTTCATCTTTTCAGTAGACTCAACACCCGATATTTCACATATAGATCAGTTGAGCGTTGTTCTTCGATATGTAGCAGATGGAGAGCCCATTGAACGCTTTTTGACTTTCTTGGATTTGCAAAATCACACTGGTGAAGGTATGGCTAAGCAAATGCTGCAGTACTTACGTGAAGTTTGCAATATTGATTTTTCAAAATGGAGAGGTCAATCCTACGATAATGCAGCCAATATGTCCAGGTGCTACAAGGGCATGCAAAAAAAAAGTCTGCAAAATATCAGGGGTCCCGGGCAGAAGGAGGTACCAATGTGGGTTTGTGCCTTGGGCACTAAAATGGCTTAATCCGGCCCTGCTCTTTAACTAAATTCTAACTTACTTGCAAAGCTATTGAAGATGATCTTGTAGCTACTGAGGCTCATTATCATAAAGCTTGTCTCAGCCAACTACATAACAGGATACGCTCTTTTTAAAAAGACCAACCAGTAATGAAAATTGAACATTGTTTACGGAATTATTCTTGGAGAGATAATGAATATTTCAATCAGTGCTATGAAAATGAAGCAATTATTCCTGTTTCAATTATCAGGACTATACCAATTGTTTTGCAATTGTATGAAAAGTTATGATAAAACTGTGAAAACAAAACTAGGGTAAAAGTAAAAATTCTAAACCTTGTGCCAGAGTTAGGGGTATTTAAAAAAAGTAGAGAAGTTTTGCTGACGTTTAAAGCGGATCTGGGAAGTGCTATTTCTGATGCTTGTTATTTAATAAGAAGGAATATGTTTAGTAAGAGCAGCAACTATTTTGCAAAAACGAATTTTTAAAGCGCTAAGTACTTATAACGTCTTAACAATTTTAAATTGTTTAGAAAGTGAACGTACCCCAAACACATTAAAATGCTTTGTTAGAATGGTGTTATATGGACAAAAGATAAAAGGTGGTAACAATAATTTAGCATATACCAAAGTTGTAGAAACTGTTTCTCAACTCATATTTTACAACTGTTTAAAAAAAATGTCGAATCCAAACAAGAACGAAAACATACCAGTCATAAAGCAGGTACAATTCCACCGTTTCCATTATATGTTGGCTTAAAAATACATTCCAAAACACGAAAGAAAGAAATTGTATATAATTTAGCAAAGTTCGGAGTTAGTGTACTTCAAACAAGAGTCAATGCCATTAAAACCACACTTTCAAATCAACTATGGAAGCTTTACAATGATAACAATACAATTTGTCCTCCTTCACTCATTGAAATTGTTTTTACAACTGCAGCAATTGATAACATTGATCAAAACCCTTCTTTTAGTTCAGCTCTAAATCTTTTCATGGAACATCAATCTCCATATTTCAACATGCTGAGATAGACTTACCTGTAAAGTGTGTTAATGGATGGAGTGAGGAATGGAATGGATGGAGTGAGGAATGGAATGGATGGAGTGAGGAATGGAATGGATGGAGTGAGGAATGGAATGGATGGAGTGAGGAATGGAATGGATGGAGTGAGGAATGGAATGGATGGAGTGTGAACCTTGCTGAACTTCTAGAGAGATTTGGAGAAGAAGAAAAAGATAATAAAAAAGTCATTACGATGATACACCTGTTTTTGAAAAGAATTATAATGAATATGTATTAGTGTTTATTTAAGTTGTAAAAGATTTCGGAAATTCATTTTTAGAAGAAGATATTCTATACATTTATCAACAAAAATATTACTTGACGCAGATGCTAGGGCATCCGTCAAAAAAGCTAAGCAAACGGGATTGAGTCATCCAGACGTTATATTCATAATAGGTTAACAACTGGAAGGGATTCAATATATAAAACAATATCCAAAAATAACTTACGCCTGTTTAGAGAAAAAAACATCCTTGCCACTCAAAAAGGAAGGTTAAAAACAGTAATGCTGAAAGAAGAATGCAATATGTTTGCATCACTTTATGTTGCATAGAGATGATTGAAATGATTTTTTTCAAAATGAAAATCATGCTTATTTACCAGCAATATCTAAATGCGGTAAACTCCGAAAAACTAACAAATCGGAGAACCTTAAATGCCTTGAAGAATATTTAGCCCCTACTTTGACTTCTCCTGAAGGTATCACTACAAAGGTAATAGATGGAGGAGTTATTGTTTATCCGGTAAATTCAAAGACATTCAAGGAGTATTCTGAAATTGAGTTTCGAGAGAAAATAATTAATACCACATTAACAAAACATAAAGAAATAAAAAGGATTGACATTGTGTTTGACCATTATTTTCAATGTAGTTTAAAAACCTAGACTAGAGAGAGTCGTGGGAATGGTGTGAGAGTACGTGTTTCTGGTTCAACTCCCATCATTTTTATTTTTATCCTATCATTACGATTGAATGAAAATAAAAATGAGTTGTTTAAAATGCTTGCAATAAACTTTGTACAAGTAGAGACATTTGACTTTTGCCAACAATGTTAGATGAAACTGTTTTATCCAATTTCAGATATCTCACCTTGTAACCGCGAGGAAGGTGCTACTAGAATTCTGCTACATGTTAAAAAACGCAGTTAAAAATGGGCATCAAGTTATCCGTATTCAAACAGTTGACACAGATGTTGTTGTAATCTTAATTTCCGTTTTTAAACAAGTAACGGTTACGCAAAAAGATAGGTGAAAAAGCAAAAGCTGTTTTATTGTGGTTTGCATTCATTGGCTGTGATACCGTGTCTTCATTTGCAGGACGAGGAAAAAAACTTGCATGGAATCTCTGGAACAATGGAGATGAAGAAATTATAAGAGCAGGTAACCTAGCTAACCTATGTTTAAATAATATAAAAAGGCAATAATTTTAGATTTGCTAACTTCTGCTGCTAACTTCTAAAATTATTTTCTTATAGGCTGCTTTATGTGTGCAAATTTAGTCCAATATGTGGTTTTATTCTATCATTTAGCTTGTCATCTCCAAACACTAGAGTTATTTCACCTGATACATTTCTGAAGTTTGAGCGCTACGTTATTCTACTTTATAATAAGACAAGTTCCACTACTGACCTCACCGTATGCCGAAGAATGCTGTTCACTAAAAGTTCACTGCAGAGTGAAGGGCTACCACCATCAAAAGATGCACCCATTCTGCATTTAAAAAGATTTGAGTTTCAAGCAAGGTACATATTTTTTGTAAATATTTAAATGGACTTATTATTCTATTTAAAATCATTGAATATTTAAAAATGATTCTTACAAATAATTATTTATTTAGTATTATATGAGGACAATCCTTTGTTCCACAGCAGATTTTACCCGAAGCTACTAAATGGGGTTGGAAAAAAACAAATAACGCAATGATACCTTTGTGAATGACTCTACCTGAGGCATCAAAATTATGCATCGAGTTAATAAAATGTGGATGCAAAAAAAGTTGCGGAACGTAATGCAAATGCAAACGTTCGGGATTATCCTGTACATACCTATGCAAGTGTTCTGGTCAGTGTTTCGAATAAAATGAATAAACCTCGTTTTTGTTAACAAGTTTTTAAAAAAATTAATTCCATTACTATGAAACATGTAAATAAAACTTTTTTTAAGTTTTTAACCATATTTTAATTAGTAATGCGGTATAGTTGTTTATTGTTGTTTCCTTAAATTCGGCTCTTAATGCAACTTTGTATAATCGGTTCAGAAGATTTTATAGTTTTACAGTCAACTCAGTTGGGGGTCGTCCCAAGACCAAAAAATATTTTCAGAATGAGGTCTTTTTTCTTGAATTCTTTTAATTTATAGAAAACTTCCTGAAAGTTTCAAACTGGTATCACAGTTTGAACTAATTAGCTAAATATTTACTTGTATTGCCTCCCACTAGAACGTTCTTTTTAAACTTTAAATAGAAACCTATCATTTAAATAGTAAACAAAACAATTAAAGAAAAACCCGAAAAAAGAACGTTTTGTAATATCTTAAAAAAACCGACATCGAGATGGTGTTTTTTTTTTTTTTTATTAATTTAATACTAAATGTTCGCAAATTCGTTGATTTGTCGAAACCTGTTTCTAATTTTTGTGTCGATCTGATGCCGACCTTAAATAGTTTTTATTTTTTGTAATCCCGAGGGCTGTATATATATATATGTATATATATGATATATATATTATATGTATATATATATACATTTATACATATATATATATATATATATATATATATATATATATATATACATATACATATATATATATATATATATATATATATATATATATATATATATATATACATTTATACATATATATATATAATATATATATATATATATATATATATATATATATATATATATATATATATATATATATATATATATATATATATTATACATATATTATATATATATATATATATATATATATATATATATATATATATATATATATATATATATATATATATATATATATATATGTATATATATATATATTATACATATATTATATATATATATATATATATATATATATATATATATATATATATATATATATATATATATATATATATATATATATATATATAAATATATAAAAGATAAACGTATATACAATAGATACAAATTAGAACAATTTTACATGGTCTAAAAGACGTCTATTGCATGCTATTCAGGGGTTGTCTATAAATTACGTGAGTCAATTTTTGACATTTTGTGATATATAATTCACATAGCTTTTTTCCGAACACGAGAGAGACATTACTCAATAGTATAGCTTTGTCCCCAAGATAAACAACCATAAGAGAGGCGTAAATTAATTGAAGCAAGATATAGAGTTTTTAATATTTTTTGTCAAAAAGATGTCTAAGTTTAGACAGAATTGCATTCCATCATTTCAGGTTTAACTTTCATCAAACTTTATTCCAAAATAGTTTTTCAGCACGCTTCAGGCAAAAATAATTTTTTCCATTTAATTTTATTTTAAATTAATGATCAGTTTTATTAACATTAAAAATAATTCAGATTTGCTTGTATTTAGAAAAATTTTGTTGACAGTTATTCACTTGAAGAGTGTTTTAGATCTTTGTTGGTATATTTGTTAATTTTATTAATCGATTTACAAAAAGCGACATCACAAGTATTAGAGCTTAATCTGTTGAGAGACACAAACTGATTTTTATTTGTAAGGAAAGTTTTAAACCAGTAATTTAAAAGTTCTTTTATCATACAGGGTGACAACCATAAGGTGAAACACATAAAGTAAGCTATATTTTCAAATTTAAGAGTTATATTTATTCGAAAGTGGTATCAATAGAAAGCTACAAGTGTATTTAACAAGTTTTATTGGTTTAATTCGAACCTGTCGCCCTCTGCTTTTATGCAGGCTCGACATCTCTTGAAAAAGTTTTCACACGCGGCACGCACGGTTTCTTGTGGCATTTTGTCCCAAATGTCGATCAAAAGTTCCTTGAATTGGTCCAAAGTTGTTAATTTATGCTTCCCCAGTTCTTGTAGCATGTATCCCCAGACAAAGAAATCAAGGGGATTGAGGTCAGGACTCGAAGCAGGCCATTCTTTGGTGTCGATAAAATTTGGGAAATTTTGCTTGCAGTAATCTTGAACAACAATAGCCTTGTGTGCAGGGGCAGAATCTTGCTGGAACACCCATGGATCATCACCATACATTTCTTTAGCCTTAGGTTCAATCAAATCTTTGATCACATTCTGTAAGTAGTATTCTTTGTTGATTTTCACCCCTCTATCGACAAATTTCAGAGGAAATTTCCCCTTTTTCGAGATGGCCCCGAATACCATGACCGCCGAAGCGTTCTGATAACGAGGGACAGTTCTAACGTTTAAAGGAACATCAGAGAGCTTTACAGCATAAACTCTGTCATTTTGTCTGTTCAACGGGCGCTCCAAAGTAAACATTTTCTCGTCCGAAAAAACAATATCTGCACCACCGTGCCGCTTCAATAGCGATTTGCAACGCTTGACTCTTTCCACCTTGTTTTTATCAGTGAGGCCGGCAATTTTTTGTTTACGGTAGCACTTAAGTTTTAAATCTTATTTTATAACCTTTTGCATAGAGGTATATAACATGTTCAGCTCTTTAGCTAGCTGCCGACCTGAGCGAGCAGGATTTCTTCGTAAACGTTCTCTTTGATGATTGCTGGAGTGCGCTTGACGCGCTTTCTTTTTCTAGTTTTAGCTGGAATTGTTTGCCCAGTAGTTTTGTAACAAGAAATTGTTCGACTAATCAATGATTTGCTCACTTTATATCATTTAGGCGTCTCCAAATATCAGCTTGACTTAAATTTTTTTTGTGTAATGAAATTATCAGCTCCCTGATAGGATTTAGATCTGTATTTTTCATACAATCCCTCATTTTTTCTTCCTCAAATTTTTAAAACTTTTTCTAAACAAATGTCAAAACAAACTGTAAACAAGGGGAAAGTCATATGGTACGGGTTTAATAAATGATTGGGGTTCGAAAATGTGTTTCACCTTATGGTTGTCACCCTGCAGTATTCTAGCTTTTAATAAAATTTTAATATCCACAATATCAAAGGCTTTTTGTATAAAGTCTATAAAGGTACCAAAATCTTTTATCTTCTATCTTTTTATATTTTTAGTCAGACTTATATAAATAAATGATGTAGAGTTATTTATTCGGAAATCAAATCGTAAATCACACAGAGTATTGAAACTATTAAGGAATTTTTAAAAACACTTGATTAAACAATAAAGGAACTCCCACATTTGTAAAAACAGTTACAAAGGGTTTGCAAGCGATATGGAGACCACTGGTGCAAAACATATACTTTTAAGATCTATTGATAAGTACAAATTGCGATATGTAAACTTTGATAGGAGACGGAGACAATAGAAGTTTCATTAATATCATAGACAATTACCCTGTCACTCAAGTTAATAAGTTTGAATGAGTAGGACACTATCAAAAACGTGTTGTTACATGACTACATAATTTAAAGAAAAGAGAAAAAGGACTCGGTGGGCTTAGTTGTTTACAGATGCAGGTTGTTTGTTGTTTACAGATGTACCGCTGACTGATCTTCTTCAAAAATTCTTGTTTGTTTACAGATGCAACCCTGATTGTCTTCAAAAATTCTTTGCCTTTGCTATAAAGCAAAATGCTGGAAACTTAATAGGTATGAAGGCAAGCGTATTGACAACATTTTTAAATCTTGCATCTTCCAAAACCAATAACTTGCACTTTCCTCACTGTTCTACAGACATCAATAGTTGGTGCAAGTTCAACTTTGATAAAGCAAATAATACTAACACTTACAAACCAGGTCCATGTCCTCCAGTAAACATAGTTTTTTAAATAGACCCATTTTTTAGGATCTTAGCAAAGATTCAGAACTTAATAAATTTCTAAATGGGAAAATTCAAAACGCTAATGAATTGTTCAACAGTAAGACCAGATATGTGTCACTTGACTATTTGAAATTCGGTGTCTACAATGCAGTAGCAAATTTTAATATTGGTATGGAAGCTTTAGCTTTCATTTTTGAACAATTATACATGTTTTCAGGTGCTTTTATGGTTAAAGGTTCCAATAAAATAAAAAATTAAAAAATAAAAAAATTTCATTATAGAATGAATGAAAAGAATTAGTTGAAACGATAATTATATAGAGAAAAAAAAGTTTAAAAAAATGACAATTATTTAAAAAAAGAGTATAACTTGAAGCAAATGGATTTTAATTACTATTTTTTAGATTTAAACAAGTTATTGATTTTTTTTTTTTTTTTAACATGATTTGGTGTTATTTAATTAAAAAAACCTTAATTTGCTTTTTTCTCAGTATAAAGTATTTATGACGCTAACCAAAATTGCTCGCCAACCATTCAAGAATCGTTTCTAAAATTTATATTATATTTTGGATGTTTTTTAAATGGTCTAGAGTGTTTAAAGTTAAACAGTTATTTTGTTGTTATTTTTACTCCTGCTGTGTATGCTGTTATAATGCCATATTAGTGAATATTGAACTTTGACTTCAAAGTAGCTAAAATTATATTTGTCCATGAAAGTAAGGTTTTTTTCTTGTACTAGTTGATTCAGGTAATTTGTACAAAGTTTAGATTTGTGCTTTGGATCATTATCTTGCATAAAAACAGGCTGGTGTCGAACCAATTCAATGAGTAGATGGAACGGCATGATTCTCTTAAAATTATCAGTATTACTTTTTTATAATAGTTCCACGAACTCTGATCAAATCTCATTTTTATTGACCTGCAAAACAACCCCATACCATTATTGAAGCTGCTCCATGCTTAACAGTAGACACAATGCACTGCGGAATGTAACGTTCATTTTGGTGCCAGCGTACAAATATTCTTCTCTAATTGCCAAATAATAAAAACATGGACTCACCGCCCCATACTAGTGTTTTCCATTGACTTATTGTCCAGTTGGAAAATTTGCGAGCCCATTGTAGTCGTTTCACCTTGTTTGTTTTCCTTAGCAACGGTGTTTTGGCAGCTACACGCCATCTTTCATAAAACGGTTTTTTTGCCCGGACACAAACAAGTTTTTCAACATTTTCAATGTATTTTTTCATTATTTATGGAGCTGATGATTTTCTGTTTAACATAGATAATCTTGTAATACGACGATCACCATGTTCATCTATCTTTCTAGGCTGTCTAGGTCGTGGTAAGTCACGATATTGACCAGTTTCCTTGAAACGCTTGATTGTATTGTGAACTCCATTCTTTGATATTTTCATTTTTTGGGCAATTTTTCTTTCTGAAACACCTTCTTCATTAAGTAAAACAATGCGAACTCTCTGTTTAAAGCTTAATTCTTGAACTGGAGCCATTTTTATACGACAAAATAGAAACTAAAAAAAAACAGTTAACAGTTCAAATAATACATTATTTTTATACTCATTTGCAAGTCATTATATACTATATTGGATCTACATAAATTATCTATATTTTTATTATCAATTACAAGTCATTAATCAAAATTAAGTAACAGTTAAAAATAAGACTTGTATTGTCTTTTGTGCTGGAAGAACTCAGCACATACACTTTTGTTTATTCTTTGTACATAGGAAAATTTTTGGGTGCAAAAATGCCCCTATCCTATTCTATCCACTTGTTTATTGTGCTCTATTTATTTTTGATCCAAAATAAAAGAAGTACAAATATGATAATCAGATATATTTATTTGTAAAATGTCAATACCGTTTTTAAACCGCTGGTCTCAAAGTAATTACCGGTAGCGTATATAATAACATACGCATGTGATATATATATATATATATATAATGTTTACCATATGTTTAAGTATTTTATTGTCTTTTAATTTTTTTTTCTAAAGTACTTATATTCTCTACTGTTTATATATATATATATATATATATATATATATATATATATATATATATATATATATATATATATATATATAACATATATATATATATATATATATATATATATATATATATATATATATATATATATATATATATATATATATATATATATATATATATATATATATATATATATATATATATAAACAGTAGAGAATATAAGTACTTTAGAAAAAAAAAATTAAAAGACAATAAAATACTTAAACATATGGTAAATATTTTTATTATCCGTTTATGCATTTCGTATGATACCTTTATACAAACTATTTAATTAGATTTTATGTTAATTTTAGTTTAACCAAAAGTAACTTTAAATATTGCTAGGGTGTATGTTTTTTTAAGTTAATTATTCGGACAATTGGAATTAAAGGCGAGGGAAACTGTATATGTCATTTACTTAAAATATTTTTTAAAAATAGCCTAGCTTTAAAATTAAACTATGCAGGGAGAGGACAAAAAATCAGAATAGGAAAAAATGTTGATTGCATATGTTGCTATAGGTAAAGGGTTTAAAAAAGTTAATTTTTTAGTATCAATTTCGCACTACATAAATACTTTCAATTTGTTATATATCTTTTGTATAGAATTAATCAAACAACTAATTTTTTTGCAGAAGCTAAGAAGTCAAATAAACATGGCATAGGTAGGTATGTGATAAAAATGGTGGGAAAAAATCTGATAGTCGTGGGCACCAAATAATATTAGTTAAACACAAATCAATAAAAATTTCTTCAGCTAATATCAAAACTACTCCATAAATCATATATAGAATTTTATTTATATTTTTATTTATAACTTACTGTGTTAGATTTTGGTTTGTTTTTAGAGAACTTACGTATATTAAATAAATAAATTCTTCATTTTAATTCTATAAAATAAATTAACACTTTTATCATACATTTTTGTTTTTATATCTCAATAAATTTCATTCTAGCGATGCCAATCATCTATTTGTAACAACGACCTAATGTTACATAAAACGTTGGACGATATACAACATTTGTTGTTGAATTTTGTATAGAGCTAATTTATAATAACATTGGCCCAACGTTATAAACAATATTGGTGAAATATTTCATAAATTATTGGGTCAATGTTGTATACAACGTTGAGCCAACGTTTAAATAATTTTTTAAACACTATTGGATCAATTTTGTATACAACGTTTTTTTTTCATATTTTAATTCTGAATAATAATAATATAACGTTTCAAAATAATATTATCTAAAAAAAATATTGAATCGCCTTAGTCTATTAAATAAATCTAGATAAATGTTTATATAATGAAAAATAATGACCCATCTGCACTGTTAAAACTTTAAATTCATATGAGTATCATGTTTTCTTTCCAAAGAGTTGGTTTTATTTATGCTTATCATTTAAAAAATATTGTTCATTCAACTCTTCAGAGCAAACATTGAACTTCTGCAAAGATTTGTGGAGTTACATGTAAATCTCAAAGTTTAATAATATTTTTAGTATTATTATATTAAATTGAGGATAAATCGTTACAAAAAAAATTTGAAGAATCATCTACACTTAAATATAAACAGTTTTTATTCTCTTTAATCGTTATTTTGGCATTTTGGCTGTTTTCCTGTTTTGTCTCCAAAGCAGAAGTTTAGCCTAGTTTCTGAAGTTTCTACTAAGTTCAATCTTGGATTGCATAAAAGTTTATAAATCAGTTCATTAATAATTAAGTTATAACTAAAGTTAACATACAACCCTAAAGTTGTCAACTGTTGTACGCAAACTAAATATGAACAATGTCTAATGAAATCTTTTTTTTTTTAGGTGCCCCAAGAAGATCTAACGGTCTTGTCACAGAGCACCGCGGAAGTGTATTGAACCAGGAATTTCACGTGTCCTTCCTTACCGTAACGCGAAAATATGTCCAGAGTTCGTTTCGAACCTGGATATTCTACTTATAAAGTAAACGCTCTAACCACTGCGCCACAACCGCACGAAATTAAAAATTAGTAAAACCTAAAATAATTTCCCTCCGCCTCAGAAAAATGGAAAATATACAAAGTTGTTTAGATTTAAATCAGACAAATATAAATCATTTAAATTGAGTTTTTTAATTTTAATTATTTTTAATGATTATTTATTGATTTAATCTCATAGTTCAATCAATTATTATACTCTGGTCATTGGTCTTATAATAAAATGTCTGGCAGTATTAAAAAACTCTACATAAATAGAATTTATATTCTAGTAACGACTTTTTGTACAATGTAAAAATATGTTAGTAGATGGGGTTTCACAATCAAATACTTAAAAAATCAAACAAAGTAAACATATTTAAAATGTAAAACAACAGCTTCTAACAACTACAATGCCACTGTATCTTATGACACTAGTGATGTACAATTTGCAGGTATTATTAATACCTTTATGAACTAAAAATTAAACTATTATGAATAAATTAGGAAAACAAAATTATTTTTTTCAATACTTTTTACCGTTGGGACATTTCAAATGTTTAATTTATTCAATAAAAATTTCATTTATTTAATAAAAAATGTCTTTCTTATTAAATAAATGAAATATTTGAAATGTTAATACAGTTATAAGTATTTTAAAAAATAACTTTAAGATCTTATACAAAAAAAATATTATTTCCTTTATCATTACAAATAGAAATAATAAATTATTATTGTAATACAATGATAATTTAGATTGTAGTAAATGTTATAAGCACATTATCAAAAAAAATAAAACATTTAGTCACGAAAACCTCTTCATGCTGACTTCTTATGAGGTGACCTTATAAGGTTTTTAGAAGATTAATAAAAGTAGCCTATTTTGTTTATTTTTATAAAATAAAAAAATGGAAAAATAATATTAAAACCTTCTTTATTTTGTATAACGATACCATTTTTTTTAATATTATGCAACAAGTTTTAAAAATATACCAAAATAAATCCACAACCATATCGGCCGAATATAGGATCAACAGAGTTACGAGGTTTGAGTAAGAACAGATTTTTTTAGCAAAATATTGAGCCGATACTACATTGGCCAAATGTTGACCCTACATAGTACGATATTTGCAAAAAATTGATTTAGAGAATTGAAATATTACGCCAAAAAATATATTAGCTGAATATTGGCCAATGTAAGCTTGCTGGTTGGGGTGGAACACGGCTTTTTTTTTTCCACTGGGCTAATGCTTAACTTTTAACTGTACCGGTTGATGAATAGCTTTTATTAATCTCTTGCTGATATGTTGTTAAAAAACAAATGCTTTTGACCTTGAAGTATCAAATACGGAAATCCCTTTTGAACAACTTAATGAACGTATCTAAAATAGTTGGTTTAAAAGACCAATAAAACTCTGCCATGTAAGAACACATTAGTTCTTACATGGAAGAATTTTCTTTCAGCAGCCATACTATTAAACTCTACAAACAGCTAATAACTCTTTAAAAATTGAATTTTAAGTCTATATAATAAAAGCAGAAATATCAATAAAAACATTAGGATCTGTAGATGATATTTTAAGTGATGCACTTTGAATAACAATAATTATAAAAGGGCCAAAGGAATTTGAATATTTTAATGTGGATCAAACACAAACAAAAAGTGTTTAAAGTTTCAGAAAATTTAAACAAGCATTTAGTTTTATAAAAGCAGAAAATTAAAAAAAAAACTTAATAAAATATTATTATGAAAATTAGTACAAAGTTTATAAATAAAACAGTTTTAAAAAGCGACTCACCACGTCGCAAATCTGCTGCGAGGATAATAAAAATAAAGTAAGAAAATTGTGTAAATAATCAAAATTAACTTAAAAATCAGTGATAACCAATGTTGCAAAATTACTAATTTTTTATTTTTATTTATTGAAGATAAATATATGCACCCTCCATTTAAAAGTTGAAGATAAATATGCACCCTTCATTCAAAATTGAAGATAAATATATGCACCCTCCATTCAAAAATTTAAGTGATATATATGCACCCTTCATTCAAAAATGGCAAATTTTTTGTTGACTGTTGTTCAACTAACCATATAGTTGTCAATGTGGCTGGATAGCTTAGTTGGTTGGAGCGTCGAACAAAAAGTTTAATCCCGGACAGTTACGATATGAGTTCAAATCCTGCCACCGCCAACTCAGCGCTTAAGTAGTACTTCGGTACGCAAAAATGTTGGTCAATAACGGACGCTACTTTGAATTAGTCTTAATGACTATTTGTGGTTGTTCCTATGCTAATCCAACAATATCTTCGGATATAAGAACATTGTATAGAAAAATATAGCATGAAAATTCAAATTTTAAAAAAAAAAGGAAAAATTTTGATTTACATAGAAGAAAATTTTAAATCAGAGAAACATTATATTTTAATGGTTGATTATAAAAAGTATAATAAAGCTGCCATAGAAAAGAAACAACTTCACTAGAACAACTACTGAGGATGAGAATCTTGTTCAAGTTTAACTTAAAAATACTTTGATTATAGGAAGTAACCTTAAGTGCTTTTTTTCAGTTCAATGTCCTGCACAATTATGTCAAATATATTTATATTTAACAAAACTGTGTAGGAGATTGAACTGGAAAAACTTTATATCTTGTAAAATTCTTACAGTGATCCCATGAAAGTAAAAAAAACCTGTAATAAGAGAAACGCATAATGTTAAAAATAAATCACCAAATGAAACCTTATAGAATTTCTCACTATCTTGTCTAATTGAAAAAGTCCAACTTAGAGTAAATGGGTTTTTTCAGTAATAAGGGAAACAGATCATTTAAAATGTTTTAAAATATTCTTGAAGAGTAGCAAAAAATTTTACCCAAATTAAAGGAGTGAAATGTTCTAAAACTTTTTCATCTGCTGCTAGACTTAAATCTGTGAGGATAATTACATGTTTATCAGTACATGAAAGTTTATCGACTTATAATGTTTTCAAAATGTACACACTTACATACTAGTATTCAACTAAAATACAAAATTGATGTTTTACAAAAACCTGGATATGAATAATCAAAATATGAAATAACTTGAAATTTGATTAAGTCCCTATAAAACCATAAACAAAGTGAAAATAAATGGATCTATTTATTAAAATTCTACTTAATATGAGTTGTTTAATTCATACATATAAGCTATAATAGGTTTTCTTAACTGAAACTTTAAACTCCTATATTAGCATCACAAAATGCGTTTTGTCATGCTAATTTAGGATATTATGCTAATTGTTAATTTCAAACAATCAAGAAAGTTTTCATGCTTTTATTTTAGTCTTTTAAGTAACAGCCCAAGCATACCATGTATATCTAAAAAGTAGCCCTATTGTTATTTGAAAGTGAAGGTGCTGTAACATCTGCAACATGCCAAGTAGGTATTTAACATGAAGTTGGCATGTTACCCAATTACCCAATACCCAAGGAGTAGACATCTTATCCAACTTTTGCAGTCTATTTTTTTTTAAAGTTAGAAAGTAAAAATTAAAAATATCAGCAATGCCAAAATTGTTTGAACCGTAAACCCTATTTTTTTTATTCGTTTTAATCTATGGTGTAGGAATTTGGTGTTTTACTTGTTTACCTTATTAGTACAATAGTTAGCTCCAAAAAAAAAAATTTAATTACTTTCTATATTCTTATTTTTATTTTTTTGTTTATCTTTATATAATATATAAAAATGGAAAAAAAATACAAATTAGTAAATCAATAAAAATAAGAAATAAAGAACACGGAAACTGAAAATTTATTTATTTATTTAATTTAGCAAATTTTATTATTGTTATTTTAACTTGCTTTATATAGTAAATATAAATTATTATATTTTATATATTATGGATACTTTGTAAAAAATATATCACGCAAATTGTAGGGGCTTGACGACAAGATTTATTTTATATTTTGATTTATTTTATTAAACTTGGAAACAAGAACATTGTAAAATGCTTATATATGACGAAAAATAAATAAATAAATAGAAAAAAGATCACTACGTCTTGTCGCAGAGAACCACGAAAAATATCGAGAAATAACAAATTAAAAATAAAAAATTACCAGAAAAATATTACGTCATTGAAACATAAGATTAGAATTCAATAAACTATTATATGTGAAATAATTTATGTATTAAGAATTCATTTAACATAAAAATGTTGAAAATATAAAATGAGTCTTCGATAAATATAAAGATTTTTTTTTTAGTTTTATTTTTTGAAGAAAGGGTAATTCCATTCAAAGGAAAAATCAAAGTTTTTCAAAACTGTTTTGTTCCAAAGATCCAAAGAGAAGCTCCTTGAAATGAAATACTTAACTTTGCCAAAATCTTTTACGTTGTATATACTTTTATCTTTTAAGGTATATATAGATTATGAAGAGAAATAAGAGATAAGTTAGTTTTACATTTGTATATAAAACAAAGTATATTTGAAATACCTAGCTAATAAATAAAAGGAACTTTTATTTAAAATAAGAGAAGCTTGACATAAGTAAATTTATCTTTAAATTTATTAGACGAGCAACATGTTTCTGCTGACAATAGAGTGTTAACAATTTAAGTTTATTGGTATTACCCCAGAAAATGTTTACGTAATTTATATGGCAATGGATAAAAGAGTAGTGTTAAAATATGTTTATTTAAACTCATTTCTTGTTTTAAACATTTTTCCTATACTTTTAGCAACTTTGTTCCAAAAACAATTCTATGTGATATTTCTAATGTTTTCATCAACATAGTCCCTAAAAAGTTAGTATAAGTTTCTCTTTTTTTTTGCATTTCGCCAATAAAAAAAACGGGCGTTTTATTAGGCAGTAATTTCTTATTAAAAGGCGAATAAAAAAGTGTACACTTTGTTTTATCAACATTAAGCGACAACTTATTAATTTAAAATCAGTCACAAATTTTTAATAACTTGTTGTTCTTATTTGGAAACAATGTTGTTATGCATTTATGAAAAAAAAGGAGATTAGTATAATCAGCAAGCATAACGGTCATTGAATTAGTAGCTTTAGGGAGATCATTAATGTAAATAAGAAAAAGTAGCTTTAGGGAGATCATTAATGTAAATAAGAAAGAGTAGCTTTAGGGAGATAATTAATGTAAATAAGAAAGAGAAGCTTTAGGGAGATAACTAATGTAAATAAGAAAGAGAAGGGGTCTTGAGAAGAAGTCATCTCATCTGACACCCCCCCCCCATCCTCCCTTTGTTATTGTCGACTCTGTTAATAAATTAAAAAGTTCTTCTCGGTATTGTTTATAATGTCGTGCATTATTGTACTAGGATGAAAATAAAAATTTCTTATAAATATGTGTATTTTTCTGTATTCGTTATACTATTAAGTACTATTTAAATTGTTGTATTTTTATTGCATTGCATTTTCTGTCACAAAGCGCAGCTTTACTTCATTTATTCATTCTTTTTCATGGCGCATCGTCCACATATTATTTGTTATTAACAAACACTATTAATAGTCTTGTTTGTTGGATTATTAATGTTGCTCTGTTCATTCATTTATTCACTCATTTTTTGTTTTAAACTTAATATTGATTTTTTTTTCTACTTTTTGTTAATTTCATTTTTTGCTTTATTTATTTAATTTATTAAGGTGTCATTTTAATGTGTGTTTAATTACAGTGTCATTTCAATAATTTATTTTTAATCATATGACTGACACCAAATCTGAACTGTAACTAAGTTTGTTGTGTTTTGTTGTTGTTGCAAGGTTAAATCAATGAAAAAAAAATGTAAAAAAAAATTATTTTGAATTTACAATTCCATTATTAATCAATCCTTAACGTAATAAAAGTTACAGTTCAAGTGTATTTTAATCCAATAATATGTATAAGAATAGTCACATAGAGTATGCAATAGGTAACAGCGCTGCAAAAGATATAGAAAATACTCAAAATAATGAAAAGATTACAACCTCATTGGACTTATCAGATGCTCTAGTAATAAAAAAAAAATTATTCAGACAATAAAATTGCTAACAATAATGATAATGAAAATAAAAATCCAGAATCCTTGAATTAAAAACAACACAAAAATTAAAGAATTAGTTCATCGAGTTCATCAAGTTCATCAAGTTTATACCTTTCTCTGAATAAGTATGGATATTTTAGCACATTGATTCCTCCACATAAAAATGTTACATGTCAAGCATGCAATCAAGTTAACTTTGTAGTCGATTGTTATAAATGTTTGGTGTGCAACGAATACGATCTTTGCGGAGTTTGCTTTGAATCAAGAAAGATAACTGCGCCACATGTTAAAGCTCATCCTATGGTTAGGTATAGTGGACCAAAAGAAATATTGGCAATGAAATTGAGGGGGAAAATGTTACTCTAAAAGTTTAAAAAAAAATTTGATGGAGTGGAACACGAAACAACATGCAAAGGATGCAATTCTCATCCAATTTTTGGTTTGCGATTTAAATGTGACGAATGCAACGAATTCGATTTATGCTATAAATATTTTGAAAAAAAAACTGAAATAAATGATCATAAAAAGGAACATTCTATATTAGTATGTTATAGCATTCGAAATGTGAATCCATCTGACATTGAACTTTTAGAACGTTTAGGTAGCTGTGCATTTGGTACTGCACACAAAGCAAAAATAATTTCTAAAAACAAAATAGTTGTTTGCAAAGTGTTGGAATGGCAATTACAACATCTTTTTTTAGGCTTAGACGTAAACAGTTTGAATAAGAGTTTTATTGGTGAAGTATTGGCGTATAACGAAATTAAAAGCAATTATACTATCAAGACATATGGCAGTTGTATAGTGAATGATATAAAAAAAACAAAATTTTACCTGCTTACTGAATATATGGAGAAAGCAAGTTTGGCTAACCTTTTAAAAAATGAACCAGATTTATCATACAGATGCCGACTGTCCATAGCATGCAATATAGCATCTGGAATGAAAAGAATACACAGAAAACATTATATTCACAGAGACATTCAACCTGACAACATATTTGTAAAGAAAAACTATGTAGCGAAAATTGGCGATATGGGAATTGCTAGACTTCAAGATAAGTTTCAAAATCACACTGTAGTAGGACCAGACCGATACATGCCAGATGAGTTTTGTACTGAAAATTATAAAGAAAAAGTTGATGTTTATACATTTGGTTGACAATGTACCACTTAATTACTGGTCAAACTCATGCTTTGAAAATAATAAAGTAGAGCTTAGCGAAGAACCTATAATATTTAGTAAACTGATTCAAAAATGCTTAGAAAATGTTCCGAGTGACAGGCCAACCGCATCGATGTTAGAAAGTAATCTGAAACTGCATTACAAAGTTTTATATGCCGTTATTTCAAAAGGGACGGGGTATTTTGTCTTACCAAAAAAAGAGCGTACTAAAATATGTATAAAAGTATGTAATTTGGTGTCTGAACTTCTGTTCAACTAAATTTTATATGTATACATAAATATGCATATATATATATATATATATATATATATATATATATATATATATATATATATATATATATATATATATATATATATACATATATATATACATATATATATATATATATATATATATATATATATATATATATATATATATATATATATATATATATATATATATATATATATATATATATTTATATATATATGTGTGTGTGTGTGTATGTGTTGGTGTGTGTGTATGTGTTTTAAGATAAAAAAAAAATTATATATGCATATATATATACATATATAATTTATGTATAAATATATATATATACATATATATATAAATATATATATATATATATATATATAATATATATATATATATATATATATATATATATATATATATATATATATATATATATATATATATATATATATATATATATATATATATATATATATATATATATATATATATATATATATATATATATATATATATATATAAACGTTTTTAAGTGAGAATTTAAATTTTTAAGTAATCAAACGGTGAAAACTTTATTCAAAAATTATTTTTCTTTATTTTAATGTATGACTTTTTATATTTGTTTTAAATTTTACCTAGTAGCGCCCTAGTTACATAAAAAATTTGAATTAAACACATCTATTTTAGCTTTTGACTGTTTAGAATAATTTTGTATTTTTAAAAACATTAAATTTAGTTTTATACTATTTAGAATAAACTCGTAATTTTTTTTTTAACCTTTCCTTTGGGTCGGTTTCCAATTCGGTTGGTCGGTTACCAATTGTCCCAGATTGATTTATCACTTCCTTTCAGACAAACTAGAACTCTTAAATTTTCAGCACTTAGGTTTCTTTGAAAAACGTGCATTTCAAAATTATTTCCAGAGCCAACCGGGAAGCTCCATTTTGTTGAGTCTTGCGATTCATTTTAAGTCATTTTCCAACTTTGTTAGAACACTTAAAGGTTTAGCATTTGCGTAGTCCTAATGAGCATGCATGTTAAAATTGTTTCGTGGGCAACGGATTATTGGTACAAGTTGCTTTCGTAAACATTTTTTCATGTAAACATTGCAGTTTATGTATCCGTTTTTAAAAAATAATTAAATTTTAAAACCACACAACCAGATGCCTCGCCATATTAAAGTTCGTATTGAAACTTTTTTGTTTTTACTTGTGTTTAACAAAACGCAAGGGCTCGTCAAACAATTTTGCAATAGGTTTCATCGTCTGTTGTAATGCACTTATTGTTTCTTTCTCGTAACAATTTTTGAATAAGTTTTCGGCGTTTGCTGAACTGCTTTCGAGATCTTTTAGAAAATTTTAGCTTTTTGTCTGTCTTGTAACCATAACTATTTTTGACTTCTTGAATTATAGCTTAAAGAAAACTCTTTTTTTTTCAAAATTTCAAACGGAGTTCTATGGATTTGCATTTATACACCTAACCACGGTTAGCACGGATCCTTATAATGCCTACCTAGCTGTCCCAAGAACGCCACTTATACGGAAAGTTAGCATACACATCAAGGTACCCTGTTCAAATTAAGTCAAAATTTGACTTCATTGTGCGCCAATAAAAACACTTGTAGAATTTAAACCACTCAATATAATTTGATAAAAATTGATGGAAATGTAGTCAACAGTCACACCAAACTCTGGACAAAATTTCAGCCTGATTGGATGACTGGTGTAAGATTTATTGCAGTTTTAGTTAAAGTTTTGTCAGTTTTTTGCTACTTATACCTCAAAGCATTACCAATTACTTTGAAAATTGTTCACTATTTTTAAAATAACGGTTACATGAGTGTTCTACTATGTAGTACCAACAATTTTTGTTATAAATATTTGATTGGTACATGTACAGTTTTCATTTTATAGACCAAAATAGTGACTTTTTACTTAAAGCGTTTTTAAAATAGTTTTATGCTAATAGTGCAGTAACACCGCCTTCAAAGTGGAGGGGGTCAACCCCTCAGTTTCTAAATTAAAATCCATAATTTCTAAAATAATTGCCTATATTACTAAAACAAAAGGTCTTCGCAAAAAAAAGTAGGGAAGGATATGACCCCCTAGCCTCCCTGGCGTTGACGGCCATGTAAGCTTCGCTTGAATATACCAACATTTCCTAAGGTATAAACTGCTGCCAAAAACAAAAAGCTAAAAAGAAGTGCAAAACCTGGTCAAAGGAAAAGCAAAAAAAAAAAGTAGATCTCCTAAAATATTTTGTATTGACCTCCTTAAATACATTTACCTTTAAAATGAAGTGAAATCTATTTAAACCCTATTTTTTACATTGTATTACCATCAAATATCTAATTACATCTAAAGAAATGTTTTTTTAATTTTCAAAAAAACCAAAACTCCACCAAAAGATTATTAATAAATAGCTCAAATGTACTCATTTAATACAAATTCTCTATAATACTACTTTTAAAGATGATGAAAATATTTATTATACGCCGGAACATATGGATTTCAGCAGCCTAATTTCTAATAACTCAAATGATGTTCTTTAAATATGCCTACTGTTTAGATCAGCCATGCAGCGCAACAATCTTTCTTTGTACTCTGGATGATTATTATTTCGCTTAGTTTGTTCACTATAGGGCCCCAAGGGATATCCTTTGTGACTGATGAAATCCTTGATGTGGTAGAAGACGGCGTGAAATTTGGTTGTTACGCTTGCACCAGTTATCATTAGGTAACACTTTTTGAAATATTCAATTTTTCAGCGAAATCCAGCTGAAGGATGTATCCAAAACAAGCCTTGACAACTAAAATTGAAGCTTTTGAATGCTTCAATTATGCACAAAATATTGGGAACCATGTTTGTCTCAGCAAGTTGCTGCAGCATATCCACATTTTTAAGAAGCTTTCTGTATTCATTTCTCTCAAACTGGCCCCCATGATACAGGCTTAATTGAATGTGGAGGGCGGCTGGCCACAGCTTCTATCCAAGCAGTTTTAAGGATCTTGAAAAGATGGTTGACAACTCCTAAGAGAAGATGCAATTCTATCGGTGGAATGATTTCCGAAATCAGAATATTGACAGGCCCGCAGATTATTGGCTTTCGAATGACATTGCCAAACAGCTTTGCATTAGCAACAAGCCCGCCAGATTGATGCAAAGGCTCAAGGCTTGAATTAATTGAGCCCAGTGTTCGCAAGTTTCCAGATTTGGCAAGACAATTGGATTTGACGTCACACCAGGTGCAAGGGTGCGTTCTTGAATGAGTTTCAAGACCACAAATTATATTTGTAAATTTCATATCACAAGCCAAAATTAGTTTAACTGCATTTGCATTAATCAGTGACCAGATTTGTTCAATATTGGAGTGTGTTTCTGGCAAATTTTCTGAAACCCCAACAATAATTTGTCACTTGACTCCAGTGTCTTTACCAGTCCTTTAAGTAAGAGGTTGCTGTTGGTGCGTAAGCTGGTTTTATTCCTTAACGCAGTATCAACAATGCTTAGGCAAAAACTAGAGAAAACCTTTGCCACCATCAACTCCGAGCTTAACAAAATAGCCACCAGAAGTATTACGGGGCTGAATAACATGATTAACAAGACTTGATAAATCGTTGCAGTGGGCAACAATATGAACTGTACAAGAATCTGTTTTTTGTCTGTGATTTTTAAGTCGCTGCACATGAAGAAATCGCTCAACTGTTGACCTAGTCTTAGAAAATTCATGTAGAAGTTTCACTCTACCATCTTACTGCTTGATGTTTTGTTTACAGTTCTATCAAGTTTCTTTAATCCGTCGTTTGACAGGCCCATATTTATTAACACATTTACAAGCGCTACAGTGGTCAATTTCGGAGCCCTTGATGGTGTCTGCGCACTACTTCGATCTAAAACCAAAACATACATTATTTATAGTTACAATAAACTTTTATTAGTAAGTTTGTGTAAAACTTTCAAGTTATTCGTTTTTAAAGAAATTAGAAACTTGTCAAAAATATACTTTTTGAAATCTTTCTAGTGTTATTTCCTAATAGTCAAGACTTTATTTCAACATGCATGTTAAAATTATTTAAGTATAAATATTTACCAGGGGTAACTGTAAGTGGAGGCCCACCGGATCCTTTAGCCATTAGAATAGTTCCTTCCGGAAATAATTCTTTATTGGAAATAACACGAGATGCGCACCTTTGGTTTTTTCTCAATAGTGGTTTGCTCTATAAGAGGATGGTTTTCTTGCAGCTTTGAACGACCAATTCGGCATATTAGGCAACAACACATCGTGCCTCTTGTTTTAGGTCTCACTTGTATTGACTTAAAATCAAACAAAGGAGGGAGTGCGACTTCTTTCCCTCTTTTTTCCTGCATAAAGTAATTCTACACAATTTGCAGAATCCTTTTGGTACCCAAGTATCACTAATATTGATCTTGGTCTTGTACAGTTGGCATATTCGATCTGCTTGAAAAGTAGTAAGCTGTCTTAAACATTTTTTTAGACAGAACATGCACACAAACTTTCAATTTTCATCATGATTCTTTGCTTGATTTGGCATCGTGGCAATTCACTAAGTTTGACTTCACTAAATCAAACTCTAAAACTAAAACAAATTTATATTTGATAACAGTCTACTTAACATAGTAACACATATTATTAATTAAAAACTATTAAAATACCCCTAGGTCTCGTTCAGATGACGTGCATGATAGCTATTTTAATGTTTTAAAAAGGGGTGGAATTGCCCCTTTTCGTAAATTTTTTTGAATTTAAAAAAAAAAAAATTTCAATATTTGTTGTTATAGTTCTAATTTTTAAACTATGTTTATGTTTATTTATGTACATTAAAGGAGTTTGTTTAAAAAATAAATGTTTTCACCCTATATTGCTGTTTTTATGCATTTTTTTAAACTAGGGGTTGGAATTACCCCATCTTACTCTTTAGGTAACAGGGGCGAGAAGAAGACTAATTATGTCTTATCCTTAAGCCATTTGATAAATTTCGTAAATATAAAGTTTTATTTAAAAATAAGCAATTCCGTTAACTATATAAAATAAACAAACGTAAAATTGGTAAAGTAATAAATAAAATAACTATTATTAAAAAATATCAACAAGCAATTAACTTGAACATATTTTTTTATGGGCACGGAAATCTTTAAATTTTATTTATTAAAAAATTATAATATATTTTTTTTTTAATATTAAACTTTAGAATACAAAACAAAAGTCTAAGGATCAAAAAATAAAAAGAATAACAACACATAATTAAACAAAACAAAATTAAACAACAAAGAAAAATAATAAATAAAGATAAATAAATTTGAAAAGTTAGCAAGTGCATTTAACTTCAACTTTTCTAAAATTAATATACTTTTCATTTAATTGGTAGATTAATCATAAGGATATTTTGCAATTTCAGAAATAGTTTAGTGGTAAATCATTTTTTAGTAATAACTGTCTAAGTTTAGCCTTAAACTCATTTAACATTGTAAGAGTTTCAAATTTTTATTCCATGCCTTTGGTAATCTAATTGAAATTAAAAACTCTGTTGCCGCAAAATAACTTTAGGGTTGTAGGTGATATAGGTGATATTTGAATCTAGTTAAGTATTTATTCTGATTAGTTTTGAATGAGAGATTAAAAGTTTTTGGAATAATACTTTTATTAACTTTGAATATAAAAATTAGAAAATGATAAATATTTCTTTGGTAGATATTTAGTAAATTTCAATTAGGGGTCATTCACTAATTATGTCACCTTTTTAGACCCCCCCTCCTTGTCACAATATGTATATTATAAGTTATGCTTCTTGTTACAGCTTATGCAGCTTGTCACAAAATCTTTGACCTCCCTCCCTAAAAGAATGACGTAATTTGAGAACAATTCCTTAGTAAATAAAGGTTGGACGGGTGTATAGCAACTTTTATTGGATATACTTCTGATTGCACGTTTTTGCATATTAAATAGTTTTTTTAATTCATTTTTTTGGTACTACACCATGCAATGTTAGCGTACTTAAGATAAAAATGAATAAAAGAGAAATAACAGAGTTTTAAACAACTTAAATTTAATAAAAGCTTTTGCCCAATAAAGTAGACCAATGTATCTTGATATTTTACCTTCTGTATATTTTATATGATCTCTCCATATTACATTTTCGTCAAGCACTACTCCTAAAAATTACAATGATATTTCTCTTTTTATTTCGCAATTACAATAAAAAGATTTCATGAAACTTTATCTCGTTTGTGATGGTGATGGAAAAAAGTATATGTTGTTTTAGATAAATTTAGAGATAACTTGTTTTTTCTTAACCATTTAGTAGGGTATAATAGTTTTATGTTTACAGTTTTAAATAACATTTTTATATCATTGTGAACATAAAATAAATGAGAATTATCTGCAAACGAGATTTTGTCTAATACACACAAGATTTTCTTGGAACATTGATATATACCAGAAATAAAATCGGTCCAAATATAAGTTTATGTGGTAGTTCACAAGATATATTCTTGTCGTTAGTTTTTCCGTAATTATGAGAATTATATTGCTGTGTATTTGACACGTAGTTTTTAAACCATTTAAAGTTTAAGTGTTTAATACTGTAGTTTTTTAATTTGATTAATAAAATATAATGATTTACTTTGTCAATTGTCCTTGCTGAGTTTAATAAAGACGCCTAAAGTAAACTTATCTTTATCAAAAGATTTAAGAATATCATGATATGATATAGATAATAAGAAGTATGACAAAATGCAATTTCAGAAAAATTTAACAGTTTTTTTGTTAGCTTAGGCCCAAATCCGGATTCAAAAAACCACTGTCCAAACAACTCATTTGAAACTTGAGTAATTAATGTCAAAAAACGTACTATTATTTATACGACTAAAAATTGATGAACTCAAAAATATAATAAACTTTTTTAAAATAGATAAATCTCCAGGTATACACTTTTAAGCCAAATGGTTCTTCAGAGAAGAACCATTTGTCAAAAAAACGTGTTTTTTTGGGGTTTTTTTGGCGTTCTATTGTTTTTTTTTTGGTGTTTTTTTGTTTTTTTTTTGGTGATTTATTGCTTTTTTTAACAATTTTTTAGTTTTTTTTTCAGCATAAATTTTGGAATAGTTTTCCTTTATTCTAGTATAATTTTAGTATTTGGCCATTAAAGGCACAATTAGATGTATGAACACAAAATTAACATAAATTTTTTATAAAAAAATTAAATTAGCTTTAAGTTATTTATATATCTAGGCAAACTGTATGGAAATGTTTATTTTTTGCTTTGTTGTACTAACAACTGCCGTACTCTGCAGTAACGGAAAAAAATCAAATATTAGTAATTATCACCCTATCTCAGTTCTTTCAACTTTCTCAAAAATTTTAGAAAGAATTATATACAATAGAACATACAATTACCTTAATCTAAATAAACTTCTATATAAAAATCAATTCAGTTTAAAAAAAAATTGTTCAACTAAACAAACCATTACACAGTTCATTCGTGAAATCTCCGATTCATTTGGTAGATCACAATATACATTAGGTATTTTCATTGACCTATCAAAAGCATTCGACACGGTCGATCACAAATTCTACTTAAAAAACTCAAATTTTACGGAATTAATGGCAAATTAATAAAATGGTATCAAAGTTACTTGGGAAATAGAAAATAATTTGTTTTCTATGGAAATTATTTTCAAAATGAAAAATTAATTGACATAAAATGTGGTGTTCCTCAGGGCTCTATTCTAGGCCCACTTTTGTTTTTAGTTTATATAAATGATTTAAATAAAGCTTCTAACCTTATGAGTATAAATTTTGCGGACGATACTAATTTATTTCTGTCAAACAGTAGCATTTATGAGCTTTTTTCAAATAGGAATAAAGAACTCAATCAGATCTCCAACTGGTTTAAGTGCAACAAGTTAACTTTAAACATTGACAAAACAAAGTGGATCCTTTTCCACTCTCTTGCTAAAAAGCGTTTTTTACCAAATAAATTGCCTAACCTTTTTATTGATAAAATTGAAATAAAAAAGGAGTCGATCACAAGATTTTCAGGCATTTACATTGATGAAAATATTACATGGAAGTATCATATCAACTATATTTCTACTAAATTGGCTAAAAGTATTGGAATTCTATAAAAGGTCAGATACTATCTAAGTAAACAAAATTTAATTCAACTCTACTACTCGTTTATTCATAGCTATATAAATTATGCAAATATTGTTTGGGGAAGTACCTCTAAAAGTAAGTTACAAAATCTTTACCATCGTCAGAAACACGCAATGCGTTTAATATGTTTCGAAAATCGTTTTTCTCATTCAAATATTTTATTTAAAAACGTTAAAGCACTTAACGTTTACGAACTCAATGTCTATAATATTTTATGTTTTATGTTTCGTTGCAAAAGTGAACGACCATTGTCCAATTTCAAAGATCTTTTTACTTATAAAGCTATAAACAAATATGCTTTACGAAATAATAATTTATTAATTGAACCCTTTTGTCAAACAAAGTTTAATCAATTTCGCATAAACTATAGAGCACCGTATTTATGGAACAAAATTGTTGTTCCAAATTTTGATTTGTCAATTTTGTTTTCCGTTTTTAAAACTAAATTAAAAAACTATATTCTTTCTACTGGCAATATATATAAATACTTTTGAAATGTAAAATTCTTTTTTTTTACTCTGGATAATTTTTAAAATTATTTTCAGTTTTTGTTTCTTCTACATAGTTATTAGTTATTTGATGAATTGTATTTTATTTTATTATATTTTTTTTTTTTTTTTTTTTAAATTTTGCTTACATTAAAATGTCAAAGTACAATTATATGTGCCATATATATCGTGTTACAATTAAACTCGTGTTAAAACATTTATCAACTAAATTAAAATAAGAAAAAACACGGACATACATATATAAATATAATATACATATATATACACGTATTATATCTTTTATATGGTTCTGGCGACAAGATCATTTGGATCTTCTTTCAGATACAAAGTTTATATATTGTTATATTGTTATATTACGATTAATAATTGTAAACTGGAAAAAAAAAAATATATATATATATATATATATATATATAGAAACTATTCTTATCTTATAAGAAACTTACCATTTTAATTTTAATAATGTAAATATATTAGTATATAATACCATGCAAGTTTAATATTAGACTTCGAATGCTCAAAAAAATAAGCAATTTATCAAGATTGTTTACTTAATTGAGGATTAGTTTATTATGTAGTAATTAAGTTTTACATTGTTTATTTGTTACATATGTCAAAAAAATGTATATTGCTAGTATGCCCTTATTAAAAAAAAAGCCCTACACTGAACTTAATTTCAAGAAAAATTTAAAAAATTTAGAATTATTATTATTTACGCAGGTTTCTCAGACCCCATTCACCTGATGATTCGTAATTTATTTATTAGTAATTTATTTTTTATCTGTACTTTTTTTTCTAATTACATGATTTATTTATTTAGACATTCTAATGTAGCACTATATCAGAACACTTGCAAAATTCTTTAATATGATCTGTTTTTCAAGTTCAATTTTTAGACATAATGTTATGGCAAAAGGATTGCTTATCTTTTTCCATTTTGCTAATTTGGTTCAGAGGTTTAAATAAATGGATGACTAAGGTTTTATTTCTGCCCCCTTGTATAGAGAGCCTAATCATAACTCTTTTGTTCTTCTTGTTGGTTACCAACAAAAAAAAAAAAAAATATATATATATATATATATATATATATATATATATATATATATATATATATATGCATATATAAATATTATGGCGCTTTAAAACCCCTTTAGATAGAAAATCACTACTCAGTGTTGTTAATGTGGTGTGGTTATCTTTTGTGTTAATCTTTTTTTAGATTCTACTGTAGACGAGATTAATATAAAATTTGCCTTCATTTGAGTAATAATTTGACCTTTTTAATATAAACATTCTAGGGACCATTTAAACAATATTAGGGACCAGTTGAATAGAAAAGGAGCTATTAACTAGTATGAACTAAATATTAGACAATTAAACTTAAATTAGACTTGAAATTTCAAGATGTGTATCTGGGACTATCAACTCATTTCTTTCTAAATGCTTTATTGAAATTATCGTTGAAGGCTTACTTATTTGTTTCCAGTAACTTCTGCGGTATCTCAAGGTTCTATTCTTGGTCCTGTTTTGTTTCTTATCTACATTATTGATCTTCCTGACAACCCTACATCTAAAGTAGCTCTTTTTGCTGATAACTCAAGTTTTTACTCCTGTCTTGACAAAAAGTCTTCTCTTTTTGATCGCTTAGAACAGGCAGCCAATTTTGAATCTGATCTCACTTGTGTTACAGATTGGGGTTCACATATTTTGGCTTATAAATTTTAACTCCAACAAAACTCAGTTATTTACTGCAAATAACTACAATACTGTCAACACTCCTATATTAATAAATGGCAACTCTCTCATTGAGTCCTTTTTTTACATCTTCTTAAATTATCGCTTACTACTGACCTTTCGTGTAAACAAAATATACAATTAATTGCTAAATTAGCATACCTTTATCATTACCGTCATTTTCTTACCCTTGATTCCATTCTCTACCTCTACAAATATCTTTTTGTCCCTGTATGGAATGCTGTTGTCATATTTGGGCTGAATTTTCTTATGATACCCCTTTTATTCTAAACAAGCTCTATCTGCTAAGCTTTAGCTTCTTTCCCATTGTCGTAAAGTTGCATCTCATTCGCTTTTCTACAAATTCTATTATGGTAGCTGCTCAAAAGAGTTATCATTTCTAGTTCCATCAACAAAAACTCATTCTTACTTGACTCGTTATTCAGCTAAGTCTCATTCATTAATTGTTAAGTCTAATTAAATATAATAAAGGTAAATAAACAATGTTTATTGTGTCAATATACACTAACATCAATAAAGATTAAATTGAAAAAGATAAAATTATCAAAGAAGTTTTTATACAGGACTGCTTCAACCATGTTAACCTTTAAGCATAACAAAATAAATATAAATTCAGTACATTCAGTATTCAAATTTATTGTCCTATTTAAATCAGAAATTAAAATATAAGCTAAAATATTGCCATTAAAGTTAAATTTAGTAGCTTAAACAAAAAAAATTTAATATTTCCATAAAAAAAAAAAAAAAACGGACCCGTGTGTTTTTTTTTTTTCAAAAAAACGACAGAAAAAAACAAAAAACAAGGACCTAAAAAATGCGTCACATCTCTTTCTCTCTCTCTCTCTCTCTCTCTCTCTATCTATCTCTCTCTCTCTCTCTCTCTCTCTCTCTTTATATATATATATATATATATATATATATATATATATATATATATATATATATATATATATATATATATATATATATATATATATATATATATATATATATATATATATATATATATATATATATATATATAGATATATATATATATATATATATATATATATATATATATATATATATATATATATATATATATATATATATATATATATATATATATATATATATATATAGATATATATATATATAAAGATATGTTAGGGTGGGTCAAAAATTTTTTTTTTTTTGTTACAGGCTCTAAACATTGCTAATATCTAAAGGGCACAACTTTATTGGGAAAATTACCGGTACCCTAATATTTTGGAGAAAAACATTTTTTCAAATGTAGGTCAACGTGTAAAAACGTGTAAAATGTAGGTAAAAGTGAAAAAGGTGCATTTCTACATGTTTTTCAATAATAATTATTTTCGGCAATATGATTTTTATAAAACGATTATTATTTCCGAATTTTCTATAAAATTTCGCTTCTTATGAGTACCAGTACTTACTTCAGTAAAAAAAGTACTTACTTATAAAACGATTATTATTTCCGAATTTTCTATAAAATTTCTATAACAATCGTTTTATAAAAATCATATTGCCGAAAATAATTATTATTGAAAAACATGTAGAAATGCACCTTTTTCACTTTTAGTTAAAAAACTATAGTTATTATGCAATAAAATCTAAATTAATAATTTTTATATAAAAATTTTTATATAAAAAAATTATTTTTGAAGTTTTTATAAAAGTTAACTTTTTTTGAGTACCTAAATCACATAATTTTGAAAAACTTTTTTTATGAATAATAATAGGGCCTGCTAATTTTTGTAATTATAGCTGCGGGGGGAAGACATTGTTTAATCCATAAAAGTAAATACTTTCCTTAATTAGTACATAAAAAAACAACTTTCTAGTCCATAGCCAGGTTAGCAACTCTAAAACAAAATTTTATGACCCACCCTAATATATATATATATATATATATATATATATATATATATATATATATATATATATATATATATATATATATATATATATATATATATATATATATATATATATATATATATATATATATATATATATATATATATATATATATATATACATATATTATATATATTATAATATATATATATACATATATATATATATATATATATATATATATACATATATATATATATATATATATATATATATATATATATACATATATTATATATATTACAATATATATATATACATATATATATATATATATACATATATATATATATATATATATATATATATATATATATATATATATACATATATATATACATATATATATATACATATATATATATGTATATATATATTGTAATATATATAATATATGTATATATATATTTATATATATATATATATAAATATATATATATATATATATATATGTATATATATATATGTATATATATATGTATATATATATATATATATATATATATATATATATATATATATATATATATATATGTATATATATATGTATATATATATGTATGTATATATACATATATATATATATATATATATATATATATATATATATACATATATTATATATATTACAGTATATATATACATATATATATATATATATATATATATACATATATTATATATATTATATATATTATAATATATGTATATATATATATAAAAAAAATATATATATATATATTTTAAAAAGCAAACAGGTTGCCTGGGATGCTTAAAAAGACATTTGTTTTCCGCAATGTAGAACTTTGGAAAAAGGTATACATAGTGTATGGGCATCCTCATCTTGAATTCTCTGCTTCAAGTTGGAACCCACATACGAATAGGGATATATATGTACTAGAGAGAGTCCAAATACGAGCTACTAAGATAGCCCACAATACAAAGCAATTACCTCATAAAAATAGATTAGGCATTGTAGACTTGACCACCCTTGAAAAAAGACGTCACGGTGGTGACTTAATTCAACTTTTTAAACTAGAATCTGGAAAAGAAATAGTTAACTGGCACCACACCCCGATCCGTTCTGGGCCACGCCATGGACATAGAAGTCGACTGATCAAGGAGATAGTTAGAAATAACAACAATAGAAGCAATTTTTTTACAAATTGAGTAGGTAACAGCTCGAATCGCCTACGGGATGAGATTGTTAATGCTGGAAGCCTAAACGAATTCAAAAACCAGTTGGACAGCTTCCAACAAAACCACCACAGTGCCATAAAGGCGCTATATGCAACACAATAAAGTTGCATTGCGGTCATCATACTAACTAACTATATGTATATATATATATATATATATATATATATATATATATATATATATATATATATATATATATATATATATATATCATATAATTGACTAGTAATAATGATAAAGCAATAATTGACAACCAAAATATGAAATATTCTATAAATTTCGATTTTGACACATTAACCTATTTTATAAATTATTTATGGGGATGAAATATTTTAGAAGTAAACATAGGCTGGATGTGATATTTTAAGTAAGAATTTCAGTTTCTTTTTGTGACATGTACAGTGAATAAACCGAAGGGTTGTGATATTCTAGATACCAATTACTAATCATTTGAAATATTGTATGAATTACTTGGGGGATGTAATATTTTATAGGTAAACATAGAGGGGATGTAATATTTTAAGTAAGAATTTAAGTTTTCTTTTGTGATACATACAGAATTTACAAGTGATGAATCCTATATTTTTAATACTTAATATTAACTGTTTCAAATATTGAATGTAATATTTTAGAAGTATACATTAGGGGGGATATGATAATTTAAGTAAGAATTTTAGTTTCTTTTTGTGACATATACAGAGAATAAACAGGGGGATGTGATATTCTAGGTATCAAATACTAATCGTTTGAAATATTGTAAAGAAATACTTAGGGGGGTGTAATATTTTAAAATTATACATAGGGGGATGTGATGTTTTAATATAGAATTTCAGTTTCTTTTTTTGTCATATGCAGAGAATTTTTAGGGGAGATGTGATATTTTAGATACCAAATACTATTCGTTAGAAATATTTTATAAATTACTCAGGGGGATGTAATATTTTAGAAGATAACATTTCCCAACAAAGGAAATATTATATTTTAAGTAAGAGTTTCAGTTTCTTTTTTTGGTACATACAAACTTACATAGAATTACAAGTGATGGATGTGATATTCTAGGTACCATATACTAATCTTTTGAAATATAGTATGAATTACTTAGGGGGATGTAGTATTTTAAAGATATACATCGGGGGGATGTGAAATTTTAAGTTGGTTTTTTGCTTCTTTTTATGATATATATATATATAGAGAGCTTACACAGGGGGGTTGTGTTACTCCATAAAGCAAATACAATTATTTGCTTTATGGAGTAACTATTTGCTTTATGGAGTTAATTATAATTTGCAACATGGTATTAATTATGTTGGGGAATATTTTAGAAACCTGCACAGGGAGATTTGATATTTTAATTTAGAATTTTAGCTGTTATTTGCAAAATATACAGAGATTACTCAAACAGCCTTTTTTCATTTTTATTTAGATTTAATTGAGCTAACAAATTAAAAATGTATTATTGTTCAATCAATTCATATGTATGCTTTCGATAATTTAAAGTATTATAAGAATACAAGAAGTCAGTGAAACTAAGAAAAAAACAATTTCACCTATTTGTGTTTTTATCTCTTAGGTCATAAATATTTAAATTGGTTAAATTTTTGAAAAATTTTGAAAAAGAAATAATTGCAATTTTTAAAGTTTCATTTATTATTACATTTTTATATAAAAATGTTCACTACAAAATAAAGTTTCACTTCTAAAAACAATCCATCTCATATGGTACCATTGATTCGGGATGCAAATATCATATTTTATCTAAATATAAATATTTTATCTACATTATTCTATTTGAATATTTAAAGTATTTTTTTCTATTTTACATTTTTATTAAAAAATAATTAAAATATATATTTTATTACCCATTTATCTTTTTTTTGATTTTTTTTTTCTAGTTTTTGGACCAATTTCACTATCACAAATGCGACACAAATCTCATCTGCCAACTTTTCTGACCTATTAATTTAATTTTGCATCATTTTTTTTTTGTCTTTTTTAAAGATATCATTTAACATTGAAGTAGTATAAATATTTTCAGTTCTCTCAATAACATCCTTTATCTCTCTTTCTGTATGCATTAACTTCTTTATGTGGAAAGACACGCACCAATTTTTCTCCATTTATATAATTTTCAGCAAACTAAAATATGTAAGCTCATAAATATACATATACATATATATATATATATATATATATATATATATATATATATATATATATATATATATATATATATATATATATGTATATATATATATATATATATATATAAATATATATATATATATATATATATATATATATATATATATATATATATATATATATATCCATTACAGTTAAGAGTCTTACCTTAAAGCAGTATACTTCACATGATATACCATAAGCTGGTATAGCATATGGTAATGTTAATATTTCAAACTTTTCTGAAACACCATATCTTTGTTGTAAATAATAACTTTTGTATAATAGTAAAAAAATTATAAAAGATGTAAATACAAATTTTGATATAGAAATATCTAATAATAATATCATACTTCCATTTCACTTTTTCTTTTTTAATGGAATCTATCTGTTCTCCCATAGGGTCAATAGAGTGAATTGTTTTATCACCTGGTTTGATTATCTAAAACACAAGTGAGTTTCAATATCAGGTTCAAGGTTAGGTTCCCCTTAAAAAAATAGAGAACCTAACCTTACACTAAAAGTTAAACTTTTTGTACTTAAAGAAACTTTTTCAAAAACAATTATACTATTTTACATACTGCAAGCTCCATTGGAATTTTGACACCGTGCAGCATATTGGCATATCTAGTTTAAAAAACTCCTTCTATGAAGATATATATTATATATATTTAGTTTAAAGAACTCTTTTTATGAAGATGTATACATATATATATATATATATATATATATATATATATATATATATATATATATATATATATATATATATATATATATATATATATATATATATATATATATATATATATATATATATATATTAAATTATTGAATCATTAATTTTTTTAAATAAATGTTTTTGAATACCTTATACCGTCTTAAATCAGTTTTAATTAGCATTTCATCCAGTTAGAGTAGCCCAGCTGGCGACAGAACTTCGATTTGATTCTTCAAAGCATCAATAAATGGAATGGCATTCAATATATTGTTTCATGTTTAGAAGTAAAATTTTATTAAAATGAAGACAAATTTAAAAAAAAAAAATGCAATATTGTTTTTTTGTACAAAAATGTTATTATGAAGTACATTAATTGATCATACTTTTTCACATACCCTGTTTATTCTCTGTATATGTCACAAAAGAAACTGAAATTCTTGCTTAAACTATCGCCTCCCTCTTAATGTATACTTCTAAAATATTACATCCCCCTAAGTAATTCATTCAATATTTCAAACAGTTAGTATTTAGTGTTTAGAAATAGAAGATTCATCAATTGTAAATTCTGTATGTACCATTAAAAATAACTAAAATTCGTACTTAAAATATCACATCCCTCTAATGTGTACTTCTTAAATATTACATCCCCCTATGTAATTCATACAATATTTCAAATGGTTAGTATTTAATGTTTAAAATATCAGCTTCATCACTTGTAAAATATCAGATTCATCACTTGTTGTTTCTGTATATGTCACAAAAAGAAACTGGAATTCTTACATCTTACAATTATCACTATAAATTTAAAATATATTACCATTTTATGCTAACTTAATTTATAGTATATTATTAGGAAAACGTTTTTATGTATCTTGTTGCGTTTTAATTATATTGTTTATAAGTGAATGTTTCGGACGTAATTGATACACTTCTAAGTGCAATGGCTCGAAAGCGCGTTCTCGTTTTCATTATTTCTATGGGGGATGTGATATTTTAGGCGGATGTGATATATAAATATATATTTTCAATATATCATATGCGCTTTACTAATATTTCATATACAACTCCGAAAATCCGGCTAACGACAAACATTATTTCGGACCTAGTGATATTTTAGACCTAGTGATATTAACCCTGCAAGTTAAATTTTTCGTCAAATCAAAACAGGGATCAGATCTCAGGAAATAGCCGCTCGTATATTTTATTACGATGTACTCGTTCACTTTTGGATCATCCGGTAAATGAAATCCATCAGCCACAACCAAAGGGGGTAACCAATTTGGATGAAAATATTACGGACATTAAATGGGTGTGTTGTTATTTAAGATGAAATATTAGATTATAAACTTCAAATCATCTTTTGGATTTCATTTTTATCTTTTTTCTCTGAAAAAAAAGTTGAATTAATTAAATATGCTTATATATAAAATTGTTGTAAGTATTGTAATTTACAATGTAATAGTAAAAGTGAATTTTTGCGAGTCGCAAGTTAAACAATAGTTGTTAAATTAACATGTTTATTGTTTGTTTTATTTTTATTGATTTTAAAATATTAAATATTTATTATTAATATAAGTATTTAATATTTTAAAATCAATTAAGTTAAAACATTTAAAATATTGAAAATGTAAAAAAAAAAAAAAAATAGTTCTTTCAATAATTTAGGTTATTAAAATATAATTAAAAGTTTGATAAATATATAATATATACATTAAATTGTTTATTATATTTTTATAACCTAAATAATTAGTTCTTTATTTATATTAATCATATAAATAAAGAACTAAAAGAATAAAAAAAAAGTTTTTTTCAATAATTTATATTATTAATATAAATAAAGAACTAAAAGAATAAAAGAAAGTTCTTTTCGATAATTTAGGTTATAAAAATGTAATAAACAATTTAATGTATATATTATATTATTATTATTATTATTATTATTATTATTATTATTATTATTATTATTATTAATATTATTATTAAATTGAAAACCGTAGTGTAAAAATTACACAGAAAGTAATCACATGATAGATGACTTTATAACAGTTAAAATTTACTTTTATCTTTTATCAATATTGATTTTAAAAGAGTAAAATTGTCTTCACATTATCAGTTTCATGATCTAAATTGCTCCAATTGTTACAAACTTGATTCAAGAAAAAGTTGTGTCTTGCGTACATTACTTGCGTTACAAACTTGATTCAAGAAAAAATTGTGTCTTGCGTACATTACTTGCGTTACAAACTTGATTCAAGAAAAAGTTGTGTCTTGCGTACATTACTTGCGTTACAAACTTGATTCAAGAAAAAATCTTGTGTTACATTTTGCAGAGTATACTCTTGAGAAACTGTAGTTTTGATTTCTGCTTTTTTTTTTTTTTTGTCTAATAATCTGTTGGTTGTAAAATTTATTGGTTTTTGTAATGAAGTTTCATCGTAACCATATACTATTCTATACATTTGTATAAGGTCTCCATGAATTTTTCTTTTTCTAATGATTCCAGGTTAAAAACTTTAAGTTTGTCTTCATATATTTATCAAATTTTTAATTATATTTTAATAACCTAAATTATTGAAAAGAAATTTAAATTTTTTTAAACATTTTTATTATTGAAATGATTATATGCATAAGTTAACATATTGTAAATATTTAACATTTTAAAATCAATAAAGTTAAAACAAACAATAAAAATGTTAATTTAACAACTATTGTTTAACTTACGAGTTGCAAAAATTCATAATATTATAAAATAAAAACAATCTAATTTAACAAATATAACATTATATTGTATTTATTAAATTTGATTATTTTTATAATATCACACACATAAATATATATATATATATATATATATATATATATATATATATATATATATATATATATATATATATATATATATATATACACTCTAGCAAGCCTTTCCAGGAAAAGCGTGCGGTTTCTCAACTTGTATGACCATGAAAATGTTTTTTAATTTAGAGAACTTGATCATGGCCGTTTGCGCAAGTTTTATTAAATGGGTTGCTGAAAAAGTTTTAAATTTAGAAACTACATAAGAAATTTAAGTAAACTTAAATAGAAACCAATAATAATAGTTAAGTTTTAAAAGTTATAAGTGCGTTATAAAGGTAATAACACTATTATTACTTTTAATTTTGTGTTATTACTTTTGTAATGCAGTTAGTGGCAAGAGTATTATTACTTTTGTAATCGTAAGTTTATTGTTTTATTTTTATTTTTTTGCTTATAAATTTAAGTTGATTCGCCCCTTAAAAACAAGGAATACAGTTTTGTATAAACTAAAATTTTGAATACTAGATATTTTTCCAGATTTTGCCTTTCACATTCGCTTAGTTACTGATTTTGCTGATGGTACTAACATGCTACTGGTTGACAAATCATTTAAAAAAATCAACAAACATATTAATCATGATCTTGAAAATCTTGTTCAGTGGCTTCGTTCTAATAAACTTTCTCTCAATCCTAACAAAACAGAGCTTATCATCTTTAAATTCAATCTGGCACCAATTAATAAGCAATTAAATTTCAGACTAAGTGGACAAAAAATTTATCCTTTAGACTATTAAATATCTTGGGATTAAAATTGATTCTAATCTTTCTTTTCAAGGCCATCTGAATGACTTAGCAATGAAACTCAGCAGATCTAATGGAATGCTAGCCAAAGTCCACCATTATGTAAATCTAGAAACTCTGCTAAATATATATCATGCTATTTTTGGGTCCCATCTAAGATATGCATGTCAAGTATGGGGACAATCCCATAAACAAATCATTTTAAGGTTGTCCCATTTCCAAAATAAAGCCTTGAAAAAATATATTTTCAGTATAATAACTCTAAATCTAATGTACTATACCTAATCTCCAAAATATTAAAAATAAGTGACCTTGTGGTATTCCTCAACTGCCTATTTGTCTGGAATTATCATCACAAAAACCTTTCGCTATCATTCAATTTCTTTTCAAGTACAAATTGTCACTCTCCTCTTCGCTCCATCACTAGCTTAAACTTAGTTATTCCGAAACACCAATCTGCTATATATAGAAATAAATCAATTAAATATCAATGTATTAGCTCATGGAACAAACTACCTCCTGATCTAAAATCTCTTAATTCAATCTCTTAATTCAAAATCAAGCTTTTTAATTATCTGTTAAAAAAATACAGTTAAATATTTCTACCAACTAATATTGACATTCTTTACTATATATGTCAATTCGTAATCCTTCAGTTTTTAATTTGATATTTTTAACATTTTTAAATTCTCTACCTATTTTTTAACATTTTTAAATTCTCTTTAAATTCTCAACATCAATATGGATTTCGAAGCAAACATTCTACAACCCTTGCACTTATTGAAATTACTGAGAAGATTAGAAGAGCTCTAGATAATAAACACTTTGCATGTGGGGTGTTAGTAGAATTGCAGAAAGCATTTGATAATGTGGATCACTCCATCCTTCTCACAAAATTAGAATACTGCGAAATCAGAGGCATCCCGCTAAAATGGTTTACTTCATATCTCAAAAATAGAACACAGTTTGTTCCCATTAATAGCAGTAAATCTGATTTACAGAATTGCTCAAATGGCGTCCCATAAGGTTCAGTTTTAGGACCACTTCTTTTTCTTCTTTTTATTAATGACTTGAATACTTCTTTTAAATTTGCAACTGCTTACCATTTTGCTGATGATACTAACATGCTACTGGTTGACAAATCACTTAAAAAAATCAACAAACATATTAATCATGATCTTGGAAATCTTGTTCAGTGGCTTCGTTCTAATAAACTTTCTCTTTACTCTAACAAAACAAAGCTTATCATCTTTATATCCAATCTGGCACCAATTAAAAAGCATTTAAATTTCAGACTATGTGGACAAAAAATTTATCCTCTAGACTCTATTAAATATTTTGGGATTAAAATTGATTCTATTCTTTCTTTTCAAGGCCATCTGAATGACTTAGCAATGAAACTCAGCAGATCTAATGGAATGCTAGCTAAAGTCCGCCATTATGTTAATCTAGAAACTCTGCTAAATATATATCATGCTATTTTTGGGTCCCATCTAAGATATGCATGTCAAGTATGGGGACAATCCCAAAAACAAATCATTACAAGGTTGTCCCATCTCCAAAATAAAGCCTTGAAAACAATATATTTTCAGTATAATAACTCTAAATCTAATGTACTATACCTAATCTCCAAAATATTAAAAATAAGCGACCTTGTGGTATTCCTCAACTGCCTATTTGTCTGGAATTATTATCACAAAAACCTTCCCCTATCATTCAACAATTTACATTTCAATTACAAATTGTCACTATCCTCTTCGCTCCATCAGTAGCTTAAACTTAGTTATTCCGAAACACCAATCTGCTAATTATGGAAATAAATCCATTAAATATCAATGTATTAGGTGATGGAACAAACTACTTCCTGATCTAAAATCTCTTAATTCAATCTCTGAATTCAAAACCAAGCTTTTTAATTATCTGTTAAAAAAATACAATTAAATATTTCTACCAACTAATATTGACATTTTTTACTTGATATGTCAATTTGTAATCCTTCAGTTTTTAATTTGATATTTTTAACATTTTTAAATTCTCTACCTATCTATCTACATCTAATTTCTCTGGTTTTTTATCTGCCATTTTTAAACTTTATTATTAAACTATCTATACTAATATTATTAATTTTAGTACCAATGGGTTGGTATTCTTTATTTATCTATCTATTTATTTCAACAATTCTCTATTTCTCTATTTCTATCTATCTATATAATTCAACAATTCTCTATTTCTCAACTATTCTACTTCGTACTAAATCTTTGTTGTTGCCATCACTCTTTACTAAATTTTTGTTGCTGCTGTTATTGTCTTTATTTATAAAATTCTTCTCTTATTATAATTGTTATTATTTCGTTACTATTATTATTATTGTTATAATTATTATTGTTGTTGTTGTTGTTGTTGCTATTATTGTTCTTATCACAATCATTGTTATTATTGTTATTATTTTTATTATTATTGTTATTATTGTTATTACTATTATTGCTATTATTGTTATTATTATTATTAGTATTATTAATAATCATTAATCATTGACTATAACGTTACGTTGTGAGGTATTTATTTTACATTAGTACTTGTACTATTGTAAATTTCCTTGAAATGTTATAACTTATTTCGAAATATATTTGATTTGATTTGATTTAATTCAACCCTTGTTATTACATTATTGTTGTTACATTAAAATTATACAAATTTATTTTACAAACACATTGCAATTTATATTTTTGCTATCCTCTAAAAAAAAAAAAATTAAGAAAAGGAAAATCATTCTTTTTATTTGTAGACTTCAAACTGTTTTTTGTTTTTTTTTGCTTCGCCTTATCTAATTTTCTTGCTGAATGTAACAACCACTCCAAAGAAACAAAAATAAAAACAGTACACAAATAATTTAAACTATTAATGTGTTTTTATTTTTTTCTATTTTAATCTCTTTTTATTTTGTTAGTTTTGTTGTTTTTTTTTTGTTTTTGAAACTTTTTCAACATTGATTATTATAAAACTTGCAAATGGTCGCAAGTTTTGTAATAATCAATGGCCACAAGTTTTATAATAATCAGTTATTATAAAACTTGTCGAGTTGTCTAAAATAAGATACTCGCGTGTGGTCATACAAGACAAAAAACTGCACACCTTTCCTGGTAAGGCTTGTCTTTTGCTATTAGACACACTTTTTCTATTTAAGCGTGTGTTTTTTTAATCTAAAACAGCAATTTCATTTATTTTGAGTGCGTATTATAGCGCTTTGGTTATAATATTCAGTTATAATGTATATTTGTCTCAAGAATTCTGTAGACAAGATTCTTGATGACTATATATATATATATATATAAATATATATATATATATATATATATATATATATATATATATATATATATATTATGTAGACAATAAATAAACATATTGTCTACAGAATTCTTTAGACAAATTTGTAGATGTATTAATAAATGTATTGACCGATGAAAGGGACTGACTTGTTATTCCTCCACTTTATTCAACCCTTTAACTTTGCTTTTCTCAATATTTGGAAGTCAATTGTAGCCATTTGTTCAATATATGACATTACCACACCATAAGTTTCTAAAGCAATTTTTATCGCTTTTTACTTGTATTTATTACAATGAGTACTGCAAATGTTTTTTGGTTTTGATAAGCTACCCGAAGCCTTAACTAATCCTCATAGACATTTCAAATGTTAAATGGTTAAAGGTTTCCTTTTTAACTTGAATGCTTTTTGTTTGATAATTTATGAAGTTTTGAGTTGTTTGATAATTTATGATATTTTGAATTTCGGTATGTACCTAAACCAGCATAAATTCTCAAATTTATTTTTGCTCTTTATTTATGTAAACTAATTTCTGTTCAAATACTGCTGAATCTGTGGTTTTATAACTGAAAAGTGATATGCTGTAATATCTACAACTTTTTAAGCATTCAATTATTTGTTTTTAAATATGTTGTCCATGAAGTCTCTAAATATCTCAGCTGCATGGTCTCATAAGAATTCCCTAATTATCGAGCTCTTTTTTTTCAATCAATTAATCCATAAAGGAAGGCTCTCATTTTGAAAAGTAATACTAATCTTTTATTTTTTAAATTCAGTATCTTTTGTGGCCATTTTACGAAAACCACACCCATTTAAAGTATGATAAATAACGTGTTCAAAGATTGACACAAACTAACTTAGGTTGTTTTTTGCTGAATTTGAGTCTTAATGTTGCGCTCTGCTTAAATGTCATGCCAAAAAGTCTTTTTATTGAGGTTGTGCCTGATTTTGTTCAGGTCAAAGAAAATAATTTTATTGGGTTTAATTTTGTTGCATTTTTTATTTCATTTACATAAGCTTTTTAATTTTGTTGCATTTTAATTAAAATTAATTTTGTTGCATTTTTTATTTCATTTACATAAATCATACTCCAACACATTCAAAATGTCACTCCTACTTATTTACTATGAATAGTTTACAACTAGAGTTCTCTTTTGTATCCATTTTTTGATAATATTTAAGGATTGCAAATATACTTAATGAAATGTTTTATTTACCACTAAAAAGCTGTATGTATTGCATTGACACTATTCTTCATTACATAACTACATTAAAAAATAGCTTTAAAAAGTCTAAAGTATTTATAGTGAATGAGCAATATTGATAAAAGCCTTTAAATTTTTACAAAAAAGCTCTTGTAAAAATCTTAGAATTAAAAAGTGAATTTCTTCAAATTCAATTTAAGAAATTCACTTTCTTATAAAAAAAATCAATTATATTTTTTTTTTTTCTTTTTATGGTTTCTTAGCAGTTAAAAGTATGTCTTTATCTGAAGTATTTGTATTTTATTATTTTTCTGGACCTGAAAATTTAAGCAATATGATTTTGACACTTTTATTAAATCTTATAATTTTATTTTATGTTTTAAAAAAAATGTTTATTTCATATTAATTTAAATCACAATTTTTTTACATTTTAGAAAATTAAAACAAAACAATTAGATGCATATAAAATTATTTCCAATTGTTTTAGCTACTATTTAACTTGATTATATTTATAAATATGAAAATACAAAATTATATTTTATAGTTTATATTTATAAATATGAAAATTCAAAAAAAAATACAAAAAAACTAATAGTTATTAGCAAATTTAAGATTTTATTGCGGTGAAACATTTCTCAAAAAACTTTTTGAACAGTTCTCAAGCTCCATTTTGGTCATACTCAGGTTTTTTCTAGACTTTTTAACTACAAAAAGTGCATTTTGAAGGTGATCTTCATCTATAGTAGTTGAAATAAAATCTTTAATGAGCCTAATGTTTCTTTTTGCACCATCATTTACAACAGATATGTTTTTGATCCATACAATTAAATCTAGCAACTGAGGATGTTTAAAAACATCTATAGTGTTAAGACTATTATTGAGCCATTTTTTTATACTTGCTCTTGATATTTTAAAATGTTTGAAGAGAAGGTAGCTTTGCTCCTTGAAGAATTGAGTATCACGTATGAAGAATTAAGTATCATGTAAAAAACAATAACACATTGGCTCAAACTGTAATGTAACATAAAGAGAATCGAACTTCAATTAATCTTATTTAAATTATAAAATCATAGTATTAACATACCAAGATTTAAATAGCAGAGCCCACAAATTTTCTCATTCACATTTGAAAAATTCATTTCTGACTCAACATTTGTCTGGGTACATTGCAGTGAAGAGACTCTCCTAATAGTATTATAAATTAAATCAGCTCTCTTTTTTTGGGCCAATTCTTAAAAGTAATGTTTTTGTCACGCTAAATTTATCCTCTGATCATTTGCTCTTTTATGTGAATATTTTCATTCAACATAAAACTTTGAATTTAAATTACTTTAAATCTCTGCGTGGAAGCCAATAATATTTAAAAGGTCGTTAAAAAAAAAAGTTGAAAAGGGAAAAGACGTTAAAGCGAGTTTTTTCTTTATTCTTTTTTTTAACAAAACAGCTATATTATTTTTATTTTTCAAAACATTGCACCAAATTAACTTATTGTTAATAACTTAAATTATTATTTTATCAACAATTTTATATTATTAATTTTACTGCTTTAAGTATGATAAAAAATTTATTAATTGGTTTTTATAAAAAAAAAAATTTAATAGTTAATAGAAACCAGCAACTTTTTTGCTTCAATGTTTTTAAGCATGTTCTTAAACTTAAGAAAATATAATTTGATTTATTAAAACAAATTTTTTTGTTTAATTTTTTATTGGAAAACAATTTTAATAAAAAAAGTTGAATGAAAATATCAATTTAAAAACCATTTGAAAGAAAAACTTATATATACTTAAACTTTTATTAATCCTCTAGATCAAGAAACAATTAATTATAAATATATTGTTTGGTCTATAGATTATAAACTCGCATGGTTTATAGGCATGTTTTTGTGCAAAATGAAGTTTTATGACGATAGTTTTTAAATTTATTAATTAGAACAATTTCATTTATTTACTTAGTTTTATTTTAAATGAGTTTTATGTTATTAAGTTTATAAACTGTATAAAACAGCGTCACAAAGTTGTTTTACATTGTTTTACAGTTGTTTTATCCAAGCTATTTACATTTTTAAAACAACTTTGCAATTTGCTTTATTGTTGTTTTAGAGCTTTTTACAATAACAATTAAATACTCTTTAAAAATAAGATGTGTTTTATCGTCGGCATGAACGTATAAATTAGTTTTCTATGACTAATTAAATTGGTTTAAATATTGTAATGTTTGCTTTTTACTCTTAGGTTATTACTTATACTTTTTTAAGTATCATATTAAGTAAATGCAATTACTAAAGTAATATGTTAATAGTATTAAATACGTTACTTGCTCATTACACTATAACTGCAACATGTATTATATATTATATATATAATTATATATATATATATATATATATATATATATATATATATATATATATATATATATATATATATATATATATATATATATATATATATATGTATATATATGTATATGTATATATATATATATATATATATATATATATATATATATATATATATATATATATATATATATATATATATATATATGCACAGCTATTCACAAAAGTTAAAACGAGAGTGTAATTTTAAGAACAAATCTTCAGTTTTTCTTTAATAAAAATGTAACAAAAATAGATATCAAAATAATTTTTTTCCCATTCAGTAACTAGGTTTTCTGATCAAAAAATAAATAAAAAAGTAGGTTTCGACTCATAAGTGAATTCTGGGAAATTTGATTAATAGATAGGTGTGAGTGTCACAAAAATTTAAACGAGCTTATTCAAATTCAATTATTTGTTAATTAATTAATCTGGTGCAAAAACTGTTTTAAAACATAAACTTAAGTAGATTAAGTGGTTTTCAGTCAAAAATTTGTTACAACATTATCCAACAGCTTCATATTTAACAAAAATCAACTGAAATCATTGCAAATTTTAAGCAATATCAAATTGCATACAAGTAGGGCAAAAACCAGTTTTGCTCCATTGCATTTATTAGTATGTCTAATTCGTTCAAATCGGCAAAATACTTGGGGTTTCTGAAACTTGCGTACAAAAAACAGTCTAAACCAAGGATGTCGTTGACACCCTTCCAGTCTTACCAAGGATGTCGTTAACATGCTGCATTCTGGGATATTATTGAAGCTCAGTGACTGGGACAAATGTAGTATGTTCAGAATTAGCAGAGAGAATCCTAGGCACAGCTACAAAAAGCAAGCACAAATCTTTAATGAGTCGAAAAATAATCATAATGTAAGCAGAGAGCTTGTTAGGCGAACATTGCTGCAAAAAGGTATTGAAACGTACATTGCAGCAGGTAAACATATTTTATCAATCATGGACTTATGTAAACAGCAAATATAGTCAAAAGAAAGATTGAGCTAGACTGAGTTGTTGACTGGTTAAAAGTCATTTGGAGTGATGAATCTAATTTTCAAGTTGTAAACCGCAAGGGAAGAATACATGTCAAACGATTTGCAACAGAAATATTCAGAACGGTTTTTGCAACCACGTTGACAAGGCAGTGGAGGTTTGGTTGGAATTTAGGGAAGTTTTTCTCACAAAGGTATTGGAATGTGTGAGCTGTACGAATGCCAAATAAATCAGTACACCTACAAAAACACATTGGAAATGTGTTTAATTCCATCAATCAGACAGTTGTATGGTAGAAGCAAGCAATTCATCTTTCAGCAAGACAGGGCTCCAGCTCATACAGCTAAATCAATCAAAGATTATTTTTTGCAGAAAAAGATTGTGATCCCTAGGTGCCCTAGATCACCAGATCCCAACCCAATTGAAAGTATCGCCAAATGCAATCAACTGAGCACTTAAAGCAACTTTTGAATGAGTACTGGTTGAAGGTACCTCAAGAGATGTGCATAAAATTAGTTGAATCGATTCAGAAACTAGTTTATCTTTGCTTTAAAAACAAAGGTGGACATTTTAAATATTAATTTTGCATTTATTTTTTTTTGTAATTTTTTGTTTGTTTGTAAAAATCTATTTAAACTTTTGTGCTATTTCTTTTTCACATGTGTATTTTAATAATTAACTTTTTTTAATTAATATAAATAACTTAACAAGTTCACATTTATTGTAAACCTAATTACTTTTCCTTTAATAAAAAAAAAAATAGTAAAGGCCACATCATTTTTACTTTTTTTTTATTAAGAAAAAACTAAACAGTATTACACTCTCGTTCAAACTTTCCTGAATAGTTGTATATGTAGCTATATATATATATATATATATATATATATATATATATATATATATATATATATATATATATATATATATATATATATATATATATATATATATATATATATATATATATATATATATATATATATATATATATATATATATGATACCTTTATTTATCAAGGAAACTGCACAAATACATAATTTGAAATCTGACGCCATGTTGAAAAGTAATTGTTATATCTGGAAAGAAGCCGTAGTTCAATGATATATTTTATATATCATAGCCTATTTGACTACCAAAATAGCTGACTTCAATTAAACTTACGAAGAAAAAAAAAGAAAAATATTATAAGTTTTAACTTTGAAAATATACATACTTAGCACTTAGTTCAGAATATGACAAATTAAATTGTGTTTACTAATGCATTTGATTAATTAAATGTCAAATTAAATAGAAGTAGGGAGAATTTCAACCTGGCGGTCAATTTGGAGAACAGTGTTTTTCAAACAATTTTTTTTTTTTAAATGTTTATACAATTTAAAAATGTTATATACAACACTTTTTAATAAATTTGATAAAATTTGTTCATTTATTAAATAATCATTAGTAGTAATTTGTTACTTAATTTAAAAGCGTTTTGCGTAAATTTTGAATAACATTTATTTCAAACGTAATTAAAAATGTAACAAAAAATTTAACTTCAAGTTTAAGTTTTTAATTTTTTTTTTAGTGTTTATATATTTTTTTCATAAAAAATTTTTTTTTTCGTTTTTTTCTTTGTTAGAAATTTTTTTTTTCATTAGTTTTTTTTTCAACTTTTTTAGCCTAAGTTTAGGTTAGCATTTCTACATTTAGCACATTTCTGAAATGTTTAAATCATCAAAACATATAAACATTTGTGATCAAGTTGTCAAAAAATAAAATCATTTGCGTGGTCAGCAATAGCGCTTGATCACATGCCATTACTATCCAAACCTGCTAAAAGATGGTCTTCCATGGTATTGTCATCCGGGGAGCTTACTGAGACTGCAAGTTGCTCAATTTTTTGAATAATGTTAATCTCAGTGGTAATTTTTTCCAACAGTTTATACAGGTATCAAACAGGTATCAAAATAAAGAATAAGCTGTCAGTCTTAAAGATGATTTGTTATTGAAATCCACTCCAAGTCTCCTTCAAGTTCTACATATTTGAATTTTTTTCTATGAAGTGTGCTTCGTGAAAGCAGCATATCATTAAATTATATTTTTCTATATATTTCTAAGTATAAACTTTTCAACAGCTTTTGTTAGTTAAAATTACTGCTATGTTATTAAAATAATACTATACTTGCGTTTCCGACCATTACCCAGAAAATCTTTTTCCTCACTGATTTCAGAGTCCTCATTTGACTTATCTTCTTCACTACTGAATTGAATCTCTTCTGTCGTGCAGTCATGTGACAGCAAAACATTGATATCTTTTAAGTTTTTCTGTCTCTAATTCTTTATATCTCAACTTATCTAGCTTGTTCTTTCTCTTATTTGCATCCAATACTCTCCTACTGTAGCTTCCTTCGACTTTTGTTCCCATATATCCTTTTCTATCCAACTTCTGGTGCTAATAAAAATTAAAAAACTATTTAAATCTAAAAAGACATTTATAAATAAATTAATAATTGTTCTATCTTTTCTTGGAAGATGACCAAGCTTTGGAAAGAGTTAAACAAATATTTGAAAGGAAATAATCTGCTATTACTTAAGTTACTTAAAATCGAAAAAAAAATCTTACTACTCAAAAAAGTGTTATTAAATGAACTTACTTTATATCTTCCAGCTTGGCATCATCTGTTCTCAATCTATCAGCAAGAATATCTTATTCAAAGTTCTTAGTCGAGTTGTCAAAAAGCTGATAAAAAAAAAAAGGTTTCTGTGAAAAAATCTTTCTCTAACTTTGATTGCTTATCAAGACTGCTGTCCCAGATTAGAGAAGACAATTGATTCAATTTCTTGTATTTTAAATTAAGTTTAATGATTTTGGTCTTTATATTGTACCAAGAAATCACGAATTTCTTTCCAAATGCAGCATTATCCTAAAAAATTTTTAATCCTAGTAACTAAGCAAGTATTATCAGGATCTTTAAAAACACCATTTTTACAAACAAGATCCTTTACAACTAACATTAGTAGAAGTGGGTTTGTATTTAACCTGTAACTTGCGAAGGATAAATTGATAGTATCTTGGAGTATCACCATTAGATGTAAGCTGTCTCTGAGAAAAATCCCTCAGTGGGTACTTTAATAGATAAATATACTTCAACCATTCTGTATTTTTCCGTATCTTATTCTGTCTTTCTTTTGTTATTCATTATCATCCTTTTTTTAGCTGTTTCACCCTTTTTTATATGAATTTCAAAATAATCAGTTTTTCAACTAGATTTATACTAAACTTTACACTTGCATCAAAAATCTATGAAGTCGTTATTCCCTCATATCATATTTTATCTAAGTTTACCATTACAGCTTTCTAAATTTTAGAATTTCTAATTGGAATCATTTGTGAACCAATCCATGGGGAATTAAACCAACTAATAATATTGTCCAGAGGGAATTATATTAATTGCTAACTATATTCATAGGAAATGATGCCAATCTTGAATAATGTCCTACAGGAATTACTTGTGTGCCAATTATTACATCATATTAAAACATATTGAAATACTAGATAGCACTGTTTTTATGTAAATACACATGATAAATGTAAAAGTTTTACGGTTATGTACATTTGTACAAAACTAAAAAACTTAGAATTTACATTTATCACTTCTAGTTGTTAAAAAATTTAAAAAAAGATTTTGGTAGTTATTTAGGACTTATAGAATGGGAATCAGTTGAGAGCACATTAAAATTTTTAAAAAAGTGTTTTTTTAGGACACCCTAATGTCTACTCTCTAATTATTATCTCTTATTCATTTATCACTAAAAGTTATTAATTATTAAATGTAAATAAAAACTTTTTTAATTACCTTGAGTAGTATATGCTAATTTGTAGGAATATCAGAGTTATAGTCTTCAAATATAAGATTAACTTTAGTTTATCTTAAATTAGAAGTTTGTTAGAGGCAATAATTTTAAATAACCTTTAATGAAAAACTTGCTGGAAGTTTTCACTTTAAATAACTATCATTTAGATTCTTTGAATTCACCAGAAAATTGTAGAAGATTTGATGTCAAGAAAGGTAGTTAACATTTAATAGTAATAGATGGTGATGATGATCATGATGATCATGATGATGATAATGATGATGATCATGATGATGATCATGATGATGATGTTGATGATGATCATGATCATGATGATGATCATGATGATCATGATCATGATGATCATGATGATAATAAATTGTTTGCATTTAGATATATTAGAAGTATGCAGAGCACTAAAAAAGTATTATCTAAAACTATATGAAGCTCAACTACCAATAAAAGCTCCTGCAAATGTTGATATAATACATAAATTTTTTAATACAGTTTGTACACAAATGGATGTTTGTTCTATTGAACGAAAGGAATTTTTTGAAAAGCAAGTTAGTTACAAACCGATTCCTTATAGTGAAATATTTGTGAAAGAAAAATCTGTAGTATTAATATCTGGAATAGCAGGTATTGGTAAAACATGGTTGCTTAAAAAATGTTTGCTTGATTGGTCAAACAATTTGATTTGGAAAAATGTTGCACTTGTGTTTTATTTGGAATGCAGAAGGCTTAATCAACATCAAAATGTTTCTAATGTTAATGAATTAATTAATGTTTTCTACTATGATATCATAAACAATTTTAATATTAGTTACCATACTGCACTGTTTTTAATTGATGGATTAGATGAGTTTAAATATTTAAATGAATTATTAAATCCAAGTGTAAGTTGTAAGTATCCGATTGTTAATGCTTTAAAAGAAATTCAAAAATACAAACATGTAGTTGCTGGTAGAGTTAATGCAATTGATCAATACCAAAGAATATCTAAAGAACACAGTGATAAGTTAACTATTCAAATAATGGGGTTTAATGAAAATGAAATTAATAACTTTGTAGAAAGTAATGTTAAAGAAGAAAAAAAAAAAGATGTGAAAGCAACTTTAAAAGAATCTCCTATTGCAAAAGCCATGGCATCTGTTCCATTTCATTTATCTTATATGTGTAAAATTATTAGTGATTCAAAAAATATATATACAAGTTCCTTCTCAACTATAACAGATTTGTATGCAAATATTTTTTTATACTTTTTGCAAAGACAAGTCATCAACAATAATAAATTGTTATATGAGATGATGGAAGAAAATTTTAATAAAAAAAGTATTTTAAATATTTGTAAAATTGCTTATGAATTGTTTGTTCAAAATAAAGTAATTTTTTCAAAAGAAGAAATTAAAAATTTTATTAGTGACTTCGATAAATATAATCTATTTGGATTTATTGAAAAGATTGAAACTGATTTGGGCTGTCATTATCAGTTTGTGCATTTGACAATGATGGAGTTTTGCGCATCTGTATATGCATATAATTGTTTAAGTAATAACGAAATTACGGCCAACGAAAAGCTGAAAAGTTGTTTATCAATAATTTGTGGATTAACTAATAAAAGCCAAAATAGTTTGTTAAGGTTTCTTGTTAACCTAAATCCTTTAAAAAGATCATTCATAGAATCTTTACCTTGGTTCTCTAATTTTGGTAAGCTCTAAATTTTTACTATAGTGCCTATAGATAGCATTTCAGTAACATTTTTAGCTTTTTTCATACCTTTTGACAAACAAACACAAAAACAAATCATAATAAAAAAAATAGATTGCTGCCCCAACCCAAACATGTAGTTGAAATATCTGTATTTCTTTACACATTCTATCAGTTGGTGTATGTACTAAAAATCATGAAAACACTTTATTTTTAATTATATATATATATATATATATATATATATATATATATATATATAATATATATATATATATATATATAAATATATATATATATATATATACATGAGCTATTCTAGGAAAAAATTAGGGCAGTGGTAACCCCTGCCTGGAGAAATTTAGCAGAAATATTAGTGAATATCTGCATTTTTTCTCAATAAAAAAAGAAAAAAAAAAGAAAAACATTATAAAAAGAAAAAGATATATATATATACAGTAGTGTGCAAAAAATTAAGGCCACCTTTAAAAAACAACAAATTATCACTTTTTCATTGTCTTTGGATGACGTCATCAAAATGTGTTGTATTGTGTGGTCAAATTTTGTTATCAACACAAAGCACATTAAGCGTTTTCCATTTCATAACAATATTGTTTCATTTTTTTAGGCATTTGGAGTATAATTTGATGCATTTTTAACATGGGAAGAAAATCGGATATTTCAAGTTTTATCAAAGGACAAATTAATCCAAATCCAACATTTTTATTAAATAACTTTTGAGACCTATTATATGTCTTGAGCAACCCCTAAAAAAAAAAAATTATTTTTATTTTTTCAGTATTCAAAAAAAAAATTGTCGCAAAATATATTAGAAATATATACTTTTTTTTTTTATTGAAATAAAATTTTTGTTTTGTTGCATTATTATTTTACATTAAAATTGTTATTATCTTAATATATTAAAAAAAATAATGATTATCATAGGAAACTGGTTCTTAAACAAGAAAGTGGTTGATTGTACCAAAAGCAAATGGATTTTAGGTATAAAAATTTATATTTTTTAATAGTCTTTAAAATTTGTATTAATCTTTTTTAAAAAATGTTATGCAATCGCTAAAATAAATAAATATTACATGCTCAGTAAAGACAATATAAGTTATAGTCCAAAAATACTATTCTATGCATACTTACAGTGTAAAAAACTAGTAAACAAAGTTTAAACTGTGAATTGTATGAGTTGGAAAAAAGAACAAGAAATGATTCTAAAGCAATGAGGAAAAAAACTAAACGATTAAAAGTAATTTGAGCATAAAGACATAGTAGCAGCAATAGGATGAGACTTATCTGAATGACAGGTCATACAAGATTGTATTTTGGAACAAGTGATAATTAATTGCTCATTTGACAAGTAACAATAGTAGTTTTTATAGGAAAAAGAAAAAGAAACAACTGGGGTGTCAATAGAATGGAGGCTCAAGCTTAGCAGTTTCAACAAGTCAAATAACATATTTACTGGCGTTTACAATATGTTTTGGCACTTTATCTAAAATAGAGAAAAGCAAGAAAAATCTGTTTAAATGAGACTTAAATGAGAAAATCAGCGTAAACAAGAGCTTAAATATTCTATACAAAAGAGTATGAGATTTATAGAAGTAAGGAATGAAATCAGGAGTTATAAAATGGTGAGCATGACAAAAAGAGGCATTTTTAGCATTTGCTAATTTTGCAATTGATTGTATTTATGGTTTCCTTAAAAAGATCATTAGTGAATAATAATCCAAGAAGATGTACCACAGAGGATTATATTCCAAGTCACAACATTGAGTAATATAATTGCTGTTCATTTTGATATAAATATAGAATGAATTATTTAAAGTAATATGATTATTATTAGCAAAAAACAAGTTTTTTAAGGCTTAAAAATTCACCCACCAGTGCAAACCTCAAGCTGTCACAAAAGTAGAGATTCAAGAAGGACTGTTCTAAGAGATTAAAAAAGTAACGACTTTTTGTCATTGTACACTAATTATAAAGAACTTTTTTATATTCAGATTTTTCATGTTGTAAAATATCCATTAAAAAAGTTAAAAATTTTTGTTTGTTTGTTTTTTAATTAACTGATAAAGAATTTAAAACTAGAAGAAAGTGCTAAAATTACTTGCACATAAAATAATGAGACAAGAAAAACATTTAATAAAGATAAATAAAATAACTGACAAATAACATCTTTTTTTTTATTTATTATATTTTATATATTTTTTATATTTAGTTGGTCATTTTTTTTCCTTATGTACAACTTAAAAGCATTTTGGTATTGATTTTACTAGACATGATTTTTTCAAACTTGGGCCTTTATTTAACAATAGCTTTCTTCAAATCTTTATTTTTTGTTAATTAATTTTTATAAATATTTTAACTTTTTTATCTAGTAAAGTCCATAAATGCTCTCTTGGGATCAAATAAAGGAATTGCGAATTTTGTCATTTGTCATTTATGTCATTTTCTTTAAAAAATGATTTAAATATTTTTGCAGTGTGTTTCGGAATTTGGTTCTGTTGAAACACAAAATTGAAATTTTAAATTTCAGTTCAAAATTGTATAACAGTATTTTGAACTGAAATTTAAAATTTCAGTTCAAAATACTGTTATACAATTTAGCATTCATAGTTCATTCATCAACAAATTCAAATTTACCAAAGTCATTCTATGCCTTACAACACCATACCATTACACTTTTACTAGCATAATATTACACTTCCACCACTATATTTAACTTTTACACTTGTGCAATTTAAATAAAAGTTAATATGTATATATATATATATATATATATATATATATATATATATATATACATATTGTGTATATATATATATATATATATATATATATATATATATATATATATATATATATATATATATATATATATATATATACACACAACTTAAGATCATCAACTTATTTATATCTGTTCATATCTTTACCGTATAACTTTAATTGTAATTGTAATTATTATAATTATTATATTATAAATTAAAAAAAAATTATCCATCATACACTTGACACCTTCTCAAATATCTTTTTTTGACCAACAGCAAATAGTAATTTTTTACATATTGATGCAGATATAAAAAATTTCACAGAAACTGAAAAGAAAAGTTATATAAAATGAGTTTAGTTAAAAATAAATCAAATTATATTACTAAAATCACTCTGCCAGAATTAATGAAATCATTACAAAAATTGAACAAATTAAACCTACTAAAGTTCAATGAAAGAGTTTTTAACAACTTAATAAATTAGATATAATTAATATCTAAGACTATCTAAGATAATTAGATAGAAAAACATAAATTTCTCATGGCTAATGAAATAAAATATATCACAAACTTTAAATGGAGGTCTAGTAGCTTCTATATAATTCTTAAAATTCACAAATGACAAGAAATTATTGACAAGGTAAAATTGTCCAACTCTTTATTTATTTAAATAAAATCACCTAAAGACCTTATAGGCAGACCAATTATTGCCGGAATAAACTCACAAAACATCTCATTTAAGCAAGTTTCTACATATAATTTTGTCTCCAATCATAAGGAAATAAAAACATTCTTTAAAGATGACCGGGATTTCCTCAAAAAAATTCGAAGAGAGGTTTAATCATAAAGTTGTACAATGACATGTGACATGATTAACTAGTATTCCACTATAAACTTAGGATAGAAACCTTAATGTTCTTATTTATAAACATATAGAATTTACAAATAAAAGATTTACTCTTGAATTTATAATTGAATCAGCATCGTTTATTTGAAATAATAATAATTTCATTTTTGGTAAACAGTTATTTCACCAAAAAACTGGTACAGCCATGGGTACAGATTTTGCACCAGATTATGCATGCCTAACTATTGGATTTTTAGAAGATAAGTTTTTTCTAAAAATCTTACATCAATACTTTTCTAACTGTGATGTAAATGTTATAGAGAAATTTTATTTAAGATATATTGTTTACTCGTTTCTCCGCGCAGCAGCCTTGTTCGTCAAGGTTTGTGTTTTGGAGTTATAGAGTTGAGAGAGGGTTATAGCCACAAATAAGTAGCCTCCTCGTCTGTAGTGGCCTTCTGGGCCTTGAGGAGGTGAATTAAAATAAAAAAATATATATATTGATGATGGTTTTATAATCTGGCCAAAAAATCTTGACATCAGCTAATTTAAAATTATATATAATTAATTTTGGTATTGAATAATTAATTTTGGTATTGAATAATTAATTTTGGTATTGAATAATTAATTTTGGTATTGAATTTTTAAAAAATGGTAACACCTACAGTGTTATTAACTTTTTAGACATTGCAAGTATTTTTAAAAATTTCAAAAAAATTTAAACAGACATTGTGATTACTTAATCTATAATAGTCATCAACCATTACACGTTAAAAATAATAAATTGTTTTTACATCTAATTAAGATATTGAAAAGTTATGCTTAAATGAACTAAAGTCGCTGCTAAAAAATTGTGATTACCCTAATTATGGAAGAAGCATTGCATAACGCCAAAGTGCAAGGACCAGCGCCACTAAAGAAGAAAAAAATATTTTCTTTAGTGACAATCTTCTATAGCATTCTTAATTGTCAACCTTATGTTACTGAAGCAAACTTTTTACTTGAAGTTTCTTTCTAATGAAAGAGTTACAAAAAATTTATAAAACTTTTTAATAGCTGTTTTATTATAATATCAATAGGATTTAATATGTTGATATAATTTTTATACTTCGGTGACAAATAAATTAAAAGCTCATTTTCGATAAATCTAGATTTACTTTGTCTGTAATTTTTAAAGCATGTTTACACTGAAAAAATTTTGTTTTATCAGTGACTGAAATAATTATTTTCTAATTTTTAAGACCGATTTTTATTGATTTTTTTTTATATTGATATTAAGTAAAAATTAATAAAGAGGAGGGTCTTAATAAGCTTGAGGTGGGTGTTTAAATTTTCCAAAAATTAATAAATGATCCCCATCCCCTCCTTTAATAAGGGACTCAAGAGTAGTACCCATAACAAAGTTAAAAAAGGTATTTTTAGTAGTGACAACTTTTACTTCTTAAATTTGCAATATGAAAGTGTCGAGAAATACCTTAATAAAATTCTTGGCAGCAAAGTTCTATTTAACCTTACGCTTAGCTAACTTCCCTAAAGCGCTCATTTAAATGCAATAAAACTTTCAACTTTAAATGGTTTTAATAATATTTTTATATAGATTGAAATAAGTTCTTTTCTTTTTTTCAACTTGGATACAGCAAAATCCGTATGCAGTAAAGATAAATTATAGTACCAGGTGAAAAGCTTTTTCCACAATGCAGGCATAAAATAGAATGATGCAAAGATTCAGAAGAGAAAGAGTTTTATTTAAAATTAGTTGAAGATAATATATGAAGAAAGAAATTTTTCTGGTATTAACAAGATCATTGCTCAACTGTACATTATGCAAACTTGTCTCCTCTAAAGTGTCTCCTCTAAAAGTTCATTTACCCAAAACCTCTAAGAAGTTTTTTCTCGGAAAGATAAGGTAAGTTTGAAAAAAATAAGTTAAGGATGAAAAGTAAACATTAGCAAATTTGCAACTGCTATGGATATCATTGAATCCAACTTTGCTGCACCAAACAACATTAATTTTTTAAAAGATATTTAAATAAAAGCTAATTATTTATACTTTCTTGTTGAATGCATAATAAAAAAAAACATTAAGTTTCTAACTAAAGGCAGCAACTTCATATTTTGGCATTGACCCCAAAATCTTTGTCTATCAGAAAAGCAGTAAAAAAGTTTTCAGTTACTAAACGTGAAATTCAAAACGCAAAGTTTTTATGCTACCAAAAAGACATCATTGCATCTATGTGGTTGAACGGCATCAAATCAGCAAAGATTTTATAGAACTTTTTAAAGCTTTTTTACATTGGTGATGAGTATTCGAGGCAAAAAAGTAAAAAATGCAATGAAAAAAGACTATATTAGTCTTGGAAAAAAAATATTTAAAAAAATTAATTTTATTGTTGTAAATATAAAGTACCCCAACCATAAAATTGGAGTATCCACATTTTGCAGTCTTTGGCCTAAATGTTACAATCTTTTTGATCTAAAAGGTACTCATTCAGTTTGTGTTTACAATAGTATCTGATACAAAATGATGAACCAGAAGAGTAATATGACAATGATGAAAATGAACATTTAGGGGATTTCAAACATTAGACAAGATCAGATAGAACTGAACTATTAACAATAAACCTGCCATTAAATGAATTTGTAGATTTCATGTGTGAAAAGCTCTGTAAAATTACTTTTCATTCATTTATAGCAAAATCACAATCTAATTATTTAAAGCATGTCAAAGAAACAATTATTATTGATGATGCAATTGCCCTGGAAGATTTTGCAGAGAACTACACTTTTTTAGTACAAAGCGAGATACAGAGTTCCATTGACCAGTGTTCTCTTCATTTAGTTGTCTATTACTAGAAAATAAAATTGGGAACATCATCTTTTTGCATAATTTTAAATTATTTGAATCATGATGTTGGATTTATCAATGACGTTATGCATAAAACCATTAATAATATTAAAGCTAATCTTTGTCCCGTTTTTTTTTCTGATGGCTATGTAGGCTGTGTAAGAACTGCAAACATTTCTACAATTTGCTAAAGATTTGTCAACTAACAAAAGATTTTTCTGTTAGTTGCATCTGGAATTTCTTTATAACAAGCCATGGTAAATCTCCATGAAATAGGTAGCACTGTAAAAAGGTTTGTTGACACTGCTAGCATGCAGAGTCCAAACAAAAGTCAAACGCTGCCTGCTCAAAAAATATTTGAATACTGTCAAAAGTTAACCAGTGGGATTATGTATGGCCACTCAACTGCTGCAAAAAGAGCTTGTTTGAAACAAACTTACTGATAGACTTTTAATAATAACCACTTATATTGGGAAAAAAGTTTCCATCAGTTTTTACCTTCTCTTTCAAATATAAAAATGAAAAGAGAATCTGATAATGATTTTGCTCTATCATTTGACTTTCTCAATAACGAAAAATATTAAACTATTAAGATTATGTTATGATATCGCAATACCTATTTTGCAAATACAATGAATTTTACTGGCTTGGTATGGTTTCGGAAATGGATAAAGAGAATAATTTTTTAGTAAAGTTCATGCATCCACATTATTCAAGTTGATCGAACTACTTGTCAAACTGGGATGATATTTGCTAGGTGCCAAAAATGAATGTCATTTCTCTTGTTAAAACAATGTGAACATCTTCTTGACGTCATTATCACACCTCAAAAGAAGATAAAACTCTAATTGAACAGCTTTTATCTTGTCAGTGGAAGTTTACTAATAATATCACTTTCATTACTTAAACAATAAAACTCTTTTATAGAAAAAATTGCAATTTAGTTTCGCTTTTTTAACACATGAGAATACAACATAATGTTTATATTTTTAAGTTTAAATCTTGTTAGAGAATTACCTTGTTTTATTTATGTTTAAATCCTGTTTATAAATTACCTTGTTTCATTTATGTTTAAATCCTGTTTAAGATTTACCTTGTTTATTTATAATCAAATTTTGTTAAGAATAACTTTGTTTTATTTATGTTTGAATACCTTGTTTTATATTATTTGAAGAATGTTGCATTTATAATTTTATAATTTTAATTAAAGAATTATTTAATTTAAAAGTTTCATAGTTTTAATTATAATGTAAAAAATAATGTATGTACTATTATATACTATTTTGTATATAACTTTTTATTTAATTAATATTTAATATTAATATATAAATTAACATGTAGAATATTGTTATCTATATAATATTAAAATTTCGATATTTATTTTTCAGTAGAATCCCTTTAACTCGGACTCTGAACGGGTATATATGTATAGAGAAATCAAGGGGAATTAATAATTTGTCCGACTTAATAAAAGTCCGACATACCTTGGATAAGTCGAACTTTTACTAAGTCGGACAAATTTTCAATTTCCTATACATATCGAAAAGCTTCACTTAACTCGGACATTCGCTAAGTCGGGCAAAATATATATACCTGTTCAGAGTCCGAGTTAACGGGATTCTACTGTATCATTAATTTGTTTGTTTATCTTTAGATCATCTAAGCGAAAGTATTAGTTTACTTAGAAGTGATGACTATAATTTATTTTATGAATGTTTTTATGAAAGTCAATCATCATTTACTGATGAAATATTATTAATAATTGATAAACAAAAGTTGTGGAGTATTAAGATTGGAGATGGGAAAACTTCTTACGAAACATCTTGTGATAATTATTTCATAAATCATTACATAAAATCAGGAAGAAAGTTATCGTCACTAAGTGTTTTTAAAGATGTTTTAAGTGATGATGAAAAAAAACTTTTAATTCAATGTTCAACTTTTGTTCATGGTGTTGACTTTTATCGTCCTATTAAACTCGATCGATGGACACCAAAAAATAAAATTCACGAGTTAGGGATATGGATCTCAGATTATTTAATAACGAAGAAAGATTTTGAAGAAAATTTTCTTCCGTGGATTCATCTTTGTGAAGGATTAATTCTTTTTCTTCACAACGGCATCGATTTTATTGAACATGTTTATGAATGGATTCGTTGTTTGAATATCAAGTGGTTTAGGATCAGGTACCGTGGAAAAGATTTTTATAATCTTGATGAATTAAAAATCTTCATAACTCTATAAAATGTTTAACATAATAAATATATAAAATAAAAATAGTGGTTAAAAAATGATAAGTAAAGTTTTATTTTTTTATTATTAAATATGTTTTAAAATATACTAACTAGTTATAATATTAATAGCAATAAATTTTTCTTATGATTTATTTAAAACCGAAGTAAGAAGGATGCGCAATGGTTATATTTATATATATATATATATATATATATATATATATATATATATATATATATATATATATATATATATATATATATATATATATATATATATATATATATATATATATATATTAGGGTGTTCCAAAATAATGACTTTTTTCAATTTAAACTAACATTGCTTTTCATAAAGTGCCCCAACCTTGATATTACTAATTTTTTTTTTTTTTTTTTTTTTTCATGATTAGATCATTCCATGACTTCCTTCAAAGGGTCCAAAGGTCATTTTTTTTACCCGTTTTTTGCCCACATTTCGGACTAACCGAGAAAATTAATTTTTCTTCCTTCTTTTTTTTTTGTTGTTTAATCTTTTTGAAGAAAATTAAAATAGAATGTTAAGCTTAATTTTTTTTTTTTTTTTACTTGAACAATTTCAAGATCAAAAAATTTAAAAAGTTAAGCATTTTTAGGTTTTTTGCACTACATCAGTAACAAGATACTTTACATATTAAAATATTTATATTTACATAATAAGATCAGGCGGCCGTGGCCCAGTGGTTAGAACGCTTGCTTTATGAGCAGGATATCGGTTCGAAACAAGCTCTGGACATATTTTTGTGTCACGGTAAGGAAGAAGGCGTGAACTTCCTGGTTAAATGCACTTCCGCGGTGCTCTGCGACAAAACCGCTAGGTCTTTTTGGGGCATCTAAATAACACAAGAAAAATTATATTTATGATTAGTTTATGAAGTAATTAGTTGTCAAACAGTTCATGTTTATGAATTTATTTTGTTAACAAAGAATTCTTTACTCTTTATATTCGGATTTTTTTCTATATTGTTCTTTCACTCTTATACTTGTTTGATACGAGGTACTTTGTCTTTTAACCTCATTGTGCGGTTTATTGATCAACTCCTATCAAGGAATATTTAAAAGTAATGAGCTCGTGAAATAGATAGAGATTTTTAACATAAACAGTAAGGACCAAACAAAAATAGAGACATGAACTAGCTTTATAGTCCTCTCATTACAGTCATTTACTACTTCAAGATTATTCACAAATTGTTTGAATTCTAGGTAATAGTCATTTAGATCCCGTATCTCAGATGTAGTCTTAAGCCACTGTACTTACGCATTTGCATGGTTTAAGATATAAAAAGTTATAACTGACTAACTCTGGTCAGTTTTAACCGGGGTCAAATTTGGGGGATTATCTTCATTAAACATAAGGGAGTTCAATATATTTAAATTAACTTAATGTCTCTCTATGGCATAAGTTGTAGGTTTTGGGGTTAAGTACAACTTCTCGGCAATGTCACTCTGTTCTTGTACATTTTTGTCAACAAGAGACATATCTAAAATATTTGGGTCTATGTACGTGGTGTGTCTCTTTAGAGACTCTATAACAGGTTTTACAGGATTGATTTTTGATCTCACCATTTGCCAAAGAGTTTCCATATCCTAAAGATTTTTAGACTATTAAATATTACACATAATTTTCAACGAAAAAAAGTAATAAAAACCAAAATGATGAAAAACTTTTAAAACATGTCACCTGATATGGAGCGACAGTCGGAATTTTAGCCTTTATAAACTACTCAATGAATAATACAATGAATCAACTGTGAAAAATGCCATATCATTTATTTCTTCTTGAAATCTGTAAAGCTAGAAATGTTGTCGAAAAAGAGATACATTTTCATGAAGTATATTTCTTTGCCATAAGTTTGGTATGGTGTACAGGCCAGGTTTTCTTAGCATGTAGATTGTAGACATCACCAGATAAACCGTTGTTGTCAATTCGACTAACTCTAGATAATCAAACATCCTAAATAAGACTATTTGGATACAATTTATTCAAAACTTTAAATAACTTTTTATCTGTTTTCATTCTGATAATATTTAAAATAAAAGATAAGGCCTCCTTGAACTGTACCTGGAGCCAGCTATCATAAATATCTTCAATTTTCACTTTGTTTAACAAAATGGAATTTTGATCAATTGAGTTCCATACATCTTTAAGCTTCTTAAATGATGGATTATCTGAGCCATTTATTTTACTACTCGGATAAATGGAGAACAATTGGTAATGATGAAAATTTAACAAGATCAGTAATGTGTTTTTTAATCTCTTCTCCTTTTTTAGTTACAACTTCCTCTGCAACTCTAAAGGCAGTTGAAGAAGATATTGCAAAATAATTAACATCACCTCTTGAATCAGCAATAACACTTGCCACTATTGCAGTGCGTTGTGTAACTGAAAGTCCCTTACCTATTGCTGTTAGAACTGTTTTTTTTATATATTCTTTGGTAACAAAACAACAGGGGTAAATTTTTTTTTATCTCTGCAACATATTCACAGTCAGAATTATTATCACAACTTGAAAATTTTTTTAAACCGTTTAGATTGCTACAATTGTTTAGTTTAATTTTCATGTTTAACATGGAACACAATAATTTGTGGGATCTCTTAATAGTGTATGTAAACCTTTTATCATTTATTCCTATTCTTCCCGTTCGGTTTTCCTAGATGGTTCAAGATAAACGCAATATCTTCATTTTTGGCTTTGGATGTTCTTCTCCTGTCTTTCATAATATCTTTCAATTAATTCTCTTTTTTTTTTTTCTTATCCAAAAGTATTTTAACATTTCTTCAAAAAAATTTTAATTCTTTTTTGTATCTGTTGGGCTGTTCCTTTTGCTATTCTTTGTTAACTTCTAATAGTATATTATATATTACGAGTTTGTAAAGATTAAAGAACAAAAAATTAAAAAAAATTAAAAAATAAAAAAATAGTTGTTCACTATTACATCAATCTTCTATTTTTATAATGAAAAATTTATTCAATTTTTAAAATAGAGATAAAAATAAACTTGTTGATAAATTTCATAATTTACCTGATCTTTTCCAAGGTTATGATAGAAAATCCTGAAATGACACTGATTAAAACCGTTTTCTTTACTTTGGGAATCAAGTTTTTTTGATATAGGTAGTATTGCAAAACCTCTATGCCAGTAGGAAGTTTAGAACATGAAAGATTTTCTCTAACTTTCTTTACCAGAAATACTTTAGCCTTATTTCGAGTAAGCTTTTCTTAAGTTAATTAGTTACTGAAAAGATAAATGATAACCAAAATATAAAATAAGTTAAAAATCAAATTGCCTACACAAGGTAAAACATAATTGTACACAAAAAGAAACAAATATATGTGTATTTAAAACATAACAGAAAATACATTACAATGGTACATAGGACAGAGGTAGCAAAAGATATTAAAATGTAGTAAAATAAATCAATATTTTTGAATTTTTTGATCTTCATTGTTCAAACAAATAAACAAATTTTATACTGCTGGTTTAAGTGAACAGTCTGATGTTATACTGAAACAGCCTACTGCTGGGGGCTTCAGTACATACATCAAGTGACAAATAGCCTGCACGGCTGTTTCACTCAATATAAAAGCGAGCTTGACTTCACAAGAATTTTTGTGTTTTAAAAAAAGAAGGTATTTCCGCATAAAAAGTATAAAATTTACTAACTTTAAAATAATAGTGTTTTTTTTTTTTCTATAAACGTTTTCATCTTTAAATTAAAAAAATATAAAAGAACTATCTTTCTTCTTTAAATAAATATTTACATTAGACGAAATAAAAATAAACATTGTTAAAATATTTTAAATGATTTAGGATCACTTTTCTGTTTTTTGGCGATTTTAACGGAAAATCTGTCTTCGGCCAATCAAGATTTAATATTCTAAGCTACATGCTTGATTGTTGAAATTTTATATACTTATAAATGTATATTTTATCAGATTTTTGGTGAACATTAATAAAAAAATATATATATAAGTTGGATTTTTTAGCATTTATATTTTTATTATTACTTGTTTTATATGAAAAACGATATATTTTTGTTAAGCTCGCCAAATTATTGAAATTACAACCCTTTATGCACATGAAAACCAAAAAAATTTCTTTCTGTACTTCTAGATAAGTCTTCAATCTTAGCAGGTTTAGCAACAAAATTTTTAGTTACATGCGTAAAATTTGCGTTTACCTTTTAAAGCAATGACGTAACTTTAAACTTACCAATTTACTATGTAATTAAACTTATTAAAACAGCTTTTTTAGCGAGACAAACTTTAGTGAATAAATAAACAAACTTTGGCGGGTTTTTTTTCTCGTGGCTAATCTACAAGCATTAGATAATTTGTTTAATCTTCTGATATCTATCCGATAAGTTGTTTAATCCTCTCATATCTATTGCATACTTGTTATTATTAAAGTATTAGTTTGTGTAGTTAATTTTAAAATTGTCTTTTATTATATGTAACATTTGATTTAAATATTAGATACCCATTCGATTATTATCATCAGAAATTAGTTTTACCTGCAGTACCTCTGCTCAATATACCTTCTCTCAGAATAGAATTTAAGTCTCATAAATAACAAGCTAGCGTTTAAATAAAGAATTCGTAAAAGTTATTGTCACTATTGTGAGTGTTTTGAACAAACACTGATCCTCTGGTTTAGAATGGAGCATGAATCTATTATCAACTGGGTGTACAAAGATCGTTTTCTACTTAAAGAACTTATCAGTAGATCAACTTGTTATTAGACAGTTTTTTATGAGAATAAAAACACATCAAAAAAATGAAACTAGCTATTTGTATATTTAAACAAAAGTTTTATTTTTTGTGAAAAGAGATAGATTCAAGTGCCATAAAATAATTTTATTACTAAAAGCGAGGTTAATTCAAAAACTTTAATACAGATGTGGTCATGAATTATTTTATTAGACTTTGTGAGTCTTTATTTTTTAACAACTTTACACCATATTATTAAAACTGTTTGCATAGAAAGAAAGAAATTGCTAAAGTTTTTTAAAGGCTTTAGCTTAAAATGTTAAGACTAAATATTTCAAAATTGAAATTCGGCTTTATTTTGTAATGCATTGAATTTATAAACTTAGTGAATTATTTTCTAAAACAAGAACTTCTGGATTTAAAAACATCTTTTAAACGACATTTTTTAAAGTTTTGCAAAAAATGCGTTCTGTTTCCAGACTTAAATATAAACTGTTTTGGTTAATCTTTAACAATTAAGTACGGTTTTTTTTATTTTAATAATAGACAAACAACATGTTTATTTGATAATAACTATCAGAAATATATTTTCTGATTTTTTTTTTTTTAATAAAAAGAACAAAAAATTACTAAAATTTAGCCAAGTTCATCATTTGTCGCTTTTTTTATAAACTAAAAGAAGCTTTTTTGCTATTGTATTAAATATCGTATAATAAAACATTTTATTATTGTTTTTATTCTTTTTACAAAACAAAATTGTCTCAAACAATTCAAAAGTTATAAATGTTTTAGTAACACCCCCTAAATAAAAAAAAAAAACAAGAAGCCGTAAAGCTCATTCTGAAACAGCCGACAAACAACAAATTTAATATAATTTATTACTAAATCCTCCGAATCAGCTCATAGCCTTATTAGGAGGCCTTATAAAGGCTGCTTCATTGACGGTAATTTTTACATATCACCTATGCTCAAATCATATGTTGGACTTGTTATTTACCGACAGCAGTAATTGTATTTTAAAACTGTTTCATAATGTTATATAAGGTAACAATACTGCGGCGCAGTGGTTAGAGCGCTTGCGTTGTAAGCAGAAGATCCAGGTTTGAAACGAGCTTTGGAAATATTTCGCGTCACAGTAAGAAAGGAGTCGTGAACTTCTTGGTTAAATGCACTTCCGCGGTGCTCTGTGACAAGACTGTTGGGACTTCTTGGGGCACCTAAATGATAAATAAAAAAATACTAAGGGCCGCTTATCACTTGAGAAGTTTTATTTTCAAAACTGTTTACCGAATCTTAATTGTTTAGTTACAGCAAAGGTGATAACGATTCAATATCAAACTTTATTGCATCAATCAGCTGGAATATTTTATATCTGCATAAAACTACGGATCAAATATTTAATTTATTAATTTCTAACAATTGTACCGTTTGTGAACATTTTATTCCCAAGGTAATAAAATAATAAAACAAAGAAAAGGCATGATCCTTGGGTTACTTGGGTTATCTTCTAAATTGTGCCGTTAAAGTTTAAATATTTAAAGCAAAAAGAGCACATAAAAAAGAAATACTATTAAATATTATTCACATCTCTCTGAATAATATACGTCGTTAAAAAAATGATACTAACCCTGAATGAACTTATAATGAAAACTTGGGTTTTACTACATTAAACATTTTTAACAATCTAAACCCTTATAAATATTTTTTTTATTTACAAAAATCTTTGAAAAATTCTTTTATACTGGAATACTACTCACTCTCTAGAAATTAGCAAACTTTAGTTCTGTCTATAAAAAAAAGATAAATTACTTTCTGAAAACTATCGACCTATTTCACTAAATTATGTTGCCTGCAAAATAGTCAAAATACTTTTTAAGAACAAAATCCTTAAGCACATTAATGATAATAAAATGCTTTTAGCGATCAAGATGGCTTTCTTCATCATTATGATTACTCTATCTCAAAACAGACTTATGTTAAAATTAACATATTTTAGAGTAAATGGTAAACAAAATAAAAAAGTATAATAAATCAAACCTTAAAAAGCTCTTCTAAAATGCGTAATTTAAGAGTCGTTATTTCATATAACTCCAAGTGGAACTCATATTTTCAAATAGTTGTCTTAAAGTTTTTACAAACTCTTGGTACGCAAAAAGACATTCACTTTCATTGATAAAAATAAGGCTCTCAAGTTATATAAAATGTCAATTAGACCACACCATAAATATACATTGTCCATATAGGCTTATTTAAAAACTAATAAAACCTTGGCTGCATCAACGCAAAGCAATAAAATAGACTTCCAGTTTAAGACATAAATACTGCGAATAGCTAAGATGATTGAATCTAGCATAATAGACTAAGTGTTTTGGTATGGGCAGTGATAAGCTTATAGTTAGGAGAAGTTCTCCACATTTTTTTCCCGCATTTTGCACATTAAAAATTTTTGCATTTTAAAATATAAAAGTTGCTTAAAAGTCATTTAAAAATGTAATAGCAGCATTTACGTATATTTGACATTAACCGTTAGCGTAACAACTGCAAAAATCCTTAAGCACATTTAAGGACAACAATGGCGCAAATCATTATGTGTGCACTAGACCTAATAGCTACTGAAGCAGAACAACTGAAGTAGCTCAATTAAATTTAAAAAGTGTTATAGACTATTTTGCAGCAAAAAGACTAGAAAAAAACTTTTACTAGATTTTCTACTTACTTATTTTGCATAGTGTAATATACTGGTTACTATTTAATTAAATCAAAATTGTATTTAAGAAAAGTTTTTGTTTTCATGTATAATTTTTGTGAAGAAAAGGTAAGGGAGGAGGGCAGAAAAGGGAAGGGAGGGGGAGCAGGGAATTAAGGTGCAGGAATTTTGCAGGAATCTATTTTTTTTATTGGTACGCTACTGATATATATATATATATATATATGTATATATATATATATACATATATATATATATATATATATATATATATATATATATATATATATATATATATATATATATATATATATATATATATATATATATCATTGTGCATTCTTACCCTTATGCTCTATACTTTTAAAGAGCTTTTACAGTCTATTTATAATATATATATACTAATATCTATATATATCTATATATCTATATATATCTATATATATATATATATATATATATATATATATATATATATATATATATATATATATATATATATATATATATATATATATATATATATATATATATATATGTATATATATATATATATATATATATATATATATATATATATATATATATATATATATATATATATATATATATATATATATATATATATATGAAATCATTAAAGATGTACTTTTTAAGATTTTTTCTTGTTCTATTAGGCAAGGAATTTTTCCTAACCAACTAAAAATAGCAAAGGTGATTCCGATATTTAAGGAAGATGATTTAACTAATGTTAGCAACTATCGTCCTATTTGTATTCTATCTGCATTTTCAAAAATCTTGGAGAAAATTTTATAAAACAGAATTTATAATCATTTATCTGTAAACAATTTAATATATAGCAATCAATATGGATTCAAAAAAAATAACTCGACAGAACACGCAGTTCTCCAGTTTACAAGAAGTATTACTAACTCTTTTGAAAACTCCCAATATACAGTTGGGGTTTTTATTGACTTAGCTAAAGCTTTCGATACAATAGACCACAATATTCTTTTAAATAAACTAAAGATTCACGGTATAAACGGAAGTGTTTTAAATTGGTTAGAAAGCTATTTAAATAATCGATAGCAATTTGTATACGTTGATGTAGTTTCACCAGTAAACTTGCTTGATATAACCTGTGGAGTTCCTCAGGGATCAATATTACGGCCTCTTCTTTTTCTTATTTACATCAACAATCTCCATAAAGCCTCAAATTTAATGACGATTATGTTTGCAGATGACACGAACTTATTTTTATCTCATAATGATATTACATTGTTATTTCAGAGTATCAATAATGAACTAGTATGAATTTCTGATTGGTTTAAGACAAATAAACTGTCTCCTAATATTGATAAAACGAAATGGATTTTTTTCCATCCAAATCACAAAAAAAATCTTATACCAAATGAAATGCCACTGCTTTTTATTGATAATATACTTCTAAAAAAAGTAACAGTTACAAACTTTCTTGGTATTTATATTGATGAAAATTTGTCATGGAAAAGTCACATAAAAAATTTGAGTAGTAAAATATCAGAAAGCATAGGAATTTTGTACAAAGCAAGGTGTTTTTTAAATAAACATACATTACTTAAACTATATTATGCGCTCATTCATTGTCACATTAACTATGTGAACATTGCGTGGGATAGTACTAATAAAAGTAAACTGGAACCTCTTTATCGTCAACAGAAACATGTTGCACGCCTTATTAATTTTAAGGATCGATTTACTCATGCCAAGCCTCTATTAATTGAAATAAAAGTCTTAAATATATATGAGCTTAATATTTTTAACGTTATATGTTTTATGCTTAAATGTAAAAACAATATTTCTCCTGTACCTTTTCATAATTTGTATAACAAAAAAGAAAAAACTAAGTACATTTTACGAAATGATAATAATATTTATCAATCAGCTTATCAAACTAATTCTGGAAAATACTGTATTTCATTTCGAGGAGCATTACTTTGGAATAAAATAGTTTTAAAGAATTTTGACTTTTCTCAAGAAGTTAGCTATCACTCTTTCAAACAAAAACTTAAAAAAGTCATTTTTTTATTAGATGATATATCTATATTCTTTAATTTTTTGTTGCTTTTTTTAACTTTATATTTAACACTGCATTAATAAATTTTATTATTTAACAATTTGTAAATAGTTGTTTAACACTTTTCTTAAAGGTATCTTAAAACTGTATAACAAAACCTTTAACAAAAAGTTTAACAATGGTGCTAAAGATATCTTAAAACTGTATAACGCATTTATGTATTTATAACGGAACCGTTTTTCTTTTTCTTTTTTTCTTTAAATTTGTTTATGTTTTCAATTCTTAATTTATCTTCAAGTATGTTAAGTATATATTCCTATTGAAAGTTTATTTATTTTGAGAATATTTTATTAATACGAAAATATTAACACGAAAATTTTTTAGCGGTTCTCGACGACAAGACCTTACGGTCTTCTACGAGTTCCCGCGTTCTTTTATTTCTTAATAACGATCATGTATATATATATATATATACATTGTTAACGAATATTTATTAAATCACAAAGTTGTAAAATTAAAGAACAAAAAAAAAAAAATATATATATATATCTATATCTATATATATATATATATATATATATATATATATATATATATATATATATATATATATATATATATATATATATATATATATATATATATATATATATATATATATATATATATATATATATATATACATATAGCTATACTACGTGATGAGTTCCTCAGGGTTCAATCCTAGGCCCATTACTGTTTTTAATATATATTAACGATATGCATAAAGCTTTCCAAAAAATAAATACTATTATGTATGCTGACGATACAAATTTATTTTTTAATCATCATGAAAAAACAAAAACTTTGTTTAAAACTATGAATATTGAACTCGAAAGTTTCAACCTCTGGTTCATAGCAAATAAATTATCCCTAAATTGTGAAAAAACTAGCTTTACTCTTTTTAATAAAAAAAAATTATCAATTAATCTTTCGTTTAAGCTGCCTAAATTGTTTATTAATAAAAATAAAATTAAACGTGAAAAATACACAAAATTCTAGGGAGTACTTTTTGATGAAAATTTGTCATCGAGAAACCATATTGGTCTTCTTGAAACAAAAATGTCTTCTGTAATAGGTGTTTTGTAAAAGTCGAGTCCTTTTCTTGATAGTAAATCGCGTAATATGATTTACTTTAGTTTTGTACATAGTCAGCATTTGTAAGGAAATATTGTATGGGCCAGCACCTATAAAAGCAAATTGCTAAAATTGCAAAGTCTGCAAAACCATGCATGCAAAGCAATTAGTTATTTAAGTAGGTTAGTAAACCCGGTCCCAGTGATGTAAAGCATAATGGTTCCAGATATTGAGAAAATTAACACATTACTGATATTAATTTTTATGTGTAAGTATAAAAATAATTTTCTACCGTTTTTTTTTAATAATTTCTTGAGATCATTTTCTGAAAAATATAACCTGCGTTCAAGTACCAGGTACAACTATCACCTAGGTACAACTAGGTACAACTATCACCTAGGTACAACCAGGTACAACTATCACCTAGGTACAACTAGGTACAACTATCACCTAGGTACAACCAGGTACAACTATCACCTAGGTACAACTAGGTACAACTATCACCTAGGTACAACTAGGTACAACTATCACCTAGGTACAACTAGGTACAACTATCACCTAGGTACAACTAGGTACAACTATCACCTAGGTACAACCAGGTACAACTATCACCTAGGTACAACTAGGTACAACTATCACCTAGGTACAACTAGGTACAACTATCACCTAGGTACAACTAGGTACAACTATCACCTAGGTACAACTAGGTACAACTATCACCTAGGTACAACTAGGTACAACTAGGTACAACTATCACCTAGGTACAACTAGGTACAACTATCACCTAGGTACAACTAGGTACAACTAGGTACAACTATCACCTAGGTACAACTAGGTACAACTATCACCTAGGTACAACTAGGTACAACTATCACCTAGGTACAACCAGGTACAACTATCACCTAGGTACAACTAGGTACAACTATCACCTAGGTACAACTAGGTACAACTATCACCTAGGTACAACTAGGTACAACTATCACCTTGGGAAAATTAAATCACAGCAAGTTTTCTAATTGCAAACCGTGGTCATCGTGGTCAAACCGTGGTCCATCAATATGGAATCATTTCCAAAATAAAAATATTAAAGACCTAAAAAGCATTTTATCGTTTAAACAACAAACTAAAATGCATTTCCTTAATTCTTAAAACTTAATTTAAAAAATAAAGTTTTTTTTTTATTGAATTACTAAAGGGACTCTATGAAAAGGTTGTGATGTATTGTTTAATCAACGAAATAAAAAAATAAAAAAAGTTTTAAAAAATGTTATAAATTACTTTTAAATTCCTTTTTTTTCCAAATCACAAGTTGGGGAAGTGGGGGCATAACCACTCCCGTAACGTTTGGATTAATGTTATATGAAAATAAAAACAGGATTCTGTTTTTTACTATTATAGGTTTAACGTCTATGTTTCCACACTTGTGTGGTTTGAATATGTTTCAACAATGCTATTTTTTATATAAAACAACATGGATTTGCTAAAGCAATTATTTACAATCCAATGCCCTTTTTGACTTTAACCAGTTTTGCAGACAAGGAGTGGGTATTTTAAAATTATTCTATTATTAAGAAATGATGAACTTTATTAAATGACTTTAAAAAAAACTCATAAACTTGTGATTAATAAAAACAGTTTGTGAATCTGAAAAAAAAGTGGAGTTAAAGAGGAGATTTGATCACATTTTTAACTTTTTAGGGAACAACAGAGAATTTTAGAGGAGGTTATTAAAAAAAGAGGACTTTAGAGAATTTTAGAGGAGCTGTGGCCACCCTGTTAATTAAATAACGCTGATAACACATATATTTAACACTAAAATCAAATATTGCTTAATCCTCAAAATAAAGTTCTTGAAAAATATGATGTAAATATAATATTTTTATTAAAATAAACTTTATTATGCACAACTCCTCAGAAACGTAACATGCACTCTTTTTGACATAAACAAAATGAAGGAAACTGTTTTACTAACGGTGGTATTTTTTATGCCATATTATATAATATTTTTCAAAGTTATGCCCCCACTTCCCCTACTCTATAACACAAACATATAAATATTAAAAATTTTAGACTTAGTAGTTAAAATAAACATATATAAAGCTAAATAAAAAAAAGAAAAAAAAGAGAAAAGAAATCTTATGTAAACAACTGTTTCTTTCAAGAATGCTTTCTTAACTTATATGTGATTTTAATTTTTATTTTCTTGCAATTCTGAGCTTATGCTCAGAATAGCAATAAAAAAGGAAAGAATAACTATTACAGGGTATCTGCCAAAATCTTGAGGTGGATTTTTTCTAACTTTTTCCCAATTTTTCCCTCATCGTGGATTTCTTTACCCTGACTGTTGACCTTTTTTTCCTAACTTTTATTTCAGTTATTTTGTGCTTTTCCAGACTTAAAAAAGATTGGCGAATAATACATGGAAAAATCATGTACAGTTAAAAATAAAGCATAATTATTACATTTATCAAAGTATTGTTAGTATGCTGTTTATTATTATTGTTATCAAATTACAATTAAAATTTAATCAAAGTAAAATATAAAAATTTGTTTTTATTGACTCTATCAACTGTTTTGATAAATAGAATTCAGAACAAAATAAACAGAAGTACACAATTAATTCAAAAGTAAAATATAAAACTAGAATCAACATATATTTAAAGGATGAAAAATAAACATACACCAAATGGTTCAGAAAAAAAAAAATTCTGAAAGAATTATAAAACTTTAAACAAAATTTTTATTGCCACATCAATATTAAAAATCTTTTCAAAAATAAATAATAACTTATTTTTATAATAACTTAACAAGAATTGCTTTTGAACCACTTTTTAACTTTTTTTTTAATTTTTCCAGAATAACCTTTTTAGATTGTAAGTCCTTTATGTCTATTGCAAGTAAGTCACTTTTTTGCTTTCGAGCATCTGTAAGCTCATTTTCTTTTTGAGCAGTTATTTTAATCTTTTGTTGACTCTGTGATTTTTTGACAGATTCTCTTAGTTCCTTAGAGATAACTATAGATTTTAGAAAAAAATATACCCATCCAATTTATCATCTATTTTGTTGAAACTCATGAAAAGATCCCTGTTTTTAGAGACAATCTTTTCTAAATATCTCTTGAATTCGGTATTTACCTCATCCCCACCTTTTGGGGTAACCCAATGCAATTGAATCAAGTTATCAATCAAATCATTTATCCTTTCCTTTGCCATTTTTTCGTTGCAAATTATTTCTGAGTCAAAATATTTTACATTTTGCACAATGGCATATTTTAAAGGCAATTTTTCCAGAAAGTTACATGTCAACGACTTTACCAAACATATGCAACTGTAGTTAAAAGCAGATATCTTTTGGAGTGATTTTATTATTTATTTTTTCATTCTCTAAAACAGTCCTGGCACCACATTCAATATCTGGCTTTTTAAAAAGTTTTTTTTTTTTTTTTTCCTTGTAAAATCTAATTTGCAGAGATTTTGTAGTTTTACATAGATCTAAAATATCAACTATAATGAACTTTGACATTATGCCTTTTAATAGTCGATAAAGTTTGTCATTTAAAAATGGCATCATAGGTTTAGCATATTGGAATATGGTATAAAAAGGATTGCATAATATGAGCTATATGAGCAAAGAAATAAAATTTTGCTAAAACTGGAGGATCCTTAGTAGCAGATTAAACAATTTGGTAGCTCATGACGAAGGCTGCATACTCTTAGGTAGAGTTTCCCAAAACCTACATATTTTACAAATGCTCACGCAAATATTAACAGCTCTTAAAGCCATTTTTCTATCATCAACCCATCGAGTACCACAAAAAGGAAGAGGAAACTGATTACTTTCAGCCACAACAGTAAAGTCTTCCCATCTTGGAGAAGTTTATAAAGAGCTATTAAAATCTTTTTTATACCCCAGTCTGTTTTGATTTCCCCAGTTTTGAATGATAGGTATTTCGAATAAAGACCACAAGATCCAGTCAGAAATAGTTTGGTAATTTCATTTTTGGCACGATATTTTTTAACTCAGAGTAGAACTCCCATTTTGCATTTGGGCCATCCATAGATACTTGAATAAGTTTGGTTTTATTCAAAGATTTTAATCCCAAGTAAAAGTTATGCAGAAGATCTCTATTTTGATTATGTCCAATAAAAGTTGAGTCTAATAACAAGATCCATCTGCTCTATTTGCACAACTGATTTAAGACTTTCATCGAAAGAAACAGCATAAAAGTCTGACTTATCTATATCTCTAGTAAGAACTGATTGAAAATGAACTATTCCAAAATTTATATATTATGAGCACTTGTCTTTTAGAAAAGAAAAACTTGTCTTTTCAGCTAAAGCACTGTTAGGAAACATTGATTTGAACAAAATCGAAAGTCCATCACTGAATTTTAAAAGAAAATGATGACAAAACATTTTTAAGTGTTCATCTGATCTCTGCATCCAGGAGCGGATGCAGCATTTTTTGATGTTTGAGATACCTAACTTCCAGACATGAAGAAAACTTCAAAAATTTATATGTTTATACTTATATTAAATAAGGATGCTTCGCAAAAAATTGCAATAATTGGAGCCTGGGAACAAAAAAGCCCTAAAATTTTAGTTACACCTGCCTTAAACGTGAGAGCAACAAGTTGATAAAATAGTTTTTAAACTATTCTAAAATAAATCTATATTCATCGGCAAATTTTAAAATTTACACAAAAACTTTTAGCGTTCAAAAACTATGACCATAAAATGTTTGACCCCCCCCTCCTCCCGCAATTTGAGAGGGTTGTAAACTTTTTATGTCTTTTATATCTCAAACATCAAAAAATGCAGCATCCGCGACTGGCATCAATAACCAAATCTGACACAACATGCAATTGAAGAGTGGAAGCTTGAACTGTGCTTTCTGACAAAGTGATTGTTAAATATGTATATTTTTAGACACATTGGTAAATGGAACACATGTCATTTTTAAGTGACAAACGTTCACAATGCCTCTTTTCTCTTGAATAACTTTTTAACTACTAATTAAGCTCAAAAAAAAATAACTGCTTTTCTTAGAGTTGTACTAAGTGTTAAAAAAAAGACTCATAATTAAAGAGCTTCTAAAATAAGATACGTAAAAAAAAACCCTGATTTTTTCCCTGATTTTCCTCTGATTTTTCTACAATTTCGAAAAATTCTAAAAACTAATGCTATTAATAAGGGAGAGGGGGCACGTTGATATACTTTTTACAATTTCTAACATTAAAAGCTAAATATTATATTTAGAGTGGAAATAATAATTTGTATATGTTCCACTAAGTATATTTTAATGCATATTTTAATACCACATTTTTATTGATTAGAACATAATTAAAATAAATACAGCACAAAGGTAAAAATTTGTGTATCAACCTGCTTCATGCTGGGGCAAGTTGAGTAAATTAAGTAATCAAACACAAAAGATCAGGTAAACAGGTAAACAAACACAAAAGATTAAGTAAACAAACTAAAATAAATGTGTTTTTTTGATGATGACGGTTGAAATTTAAATTTAAATTCTGTTAGTAATAAGCCAGATCCTTCAGAAACTGCAGGATCTGGCCTATCACTAACAGACGAGGGCAGAAACAGGACAGTGTCAATCCGAAAAGGATTGAAAGGAAAAATCCCTGTAGATTCAAAGCCTGCCTGCATATTAGCAGGTGACATGACAAGCTTGAATGCTTACAACATATAGCGGGAAGGTCAAGAGGCTGCATTGGCCGCTCGGGATTGCTGTTTAGCCATGCATCGCACTGAACATTATAATGTCTCTTTAGTGAAAAAAACACTGAACGATATAAAGGCTGCAATCTGTGCGAACATTGAGAAGGGAACGAAAGCATATGAATACGATTTTCTCGGCATATTAAATAGATTTAAAAGATACATGAGATTCATGATTGTCCAAAAGCAGTATGATAGGTTGTTCAACTGTTGGTTTACCATGTATCAAAAAATGTTTCAAAAATAGAAAAAATTCTCTTTTGTCATCCAGCCAAAAATATGACATGCTCCAACAGAGCCGGGGGGACCTCCATCTACCATTCGTTCACTATACCTGACCCTAGGAAATATGAACATTGGAGGACTCGTGTGTCCCAAGGCATTGACTTCACAGCATAAGGTTACTAATTTACTCCTCCCTACAGCTCCCACTTGTTCGACGCCTTTTGGAGCGAATACTTTTGATGGTTTCTGAACTGAGGTTAGTCCAGTCTCATCCACATTCCAAATGTTGTATGGTTCAAAATGGAAATAAGTGTACAGGCTCTCTAAATTGTTGTAAAACAAATCAACATTTGTCCTTTTAAAACTATTAAAAGTTCTACTTAAAGAAGTGGCCTCGGGTGTTCTGATGGACAGGACATTTTCATGTCTTTTCATGAAACTTTTAAACCAGTCAACTCCTGCAGATTGAGTGACATGCTAGGAACAAGGAATTATTTTTTGTAGACTCTTAGCATACTGATACGCAAGCTTTCTTGTTTCTTTTGGCAAAAAACTAAAAAACATTTTCGCTGCGTCTAGCATATAATAAACAAGTTCTTGCTCCTCTGCTGCAGTAAATAATAGTTTGTGTTTGGAATAACCAGATCTGGAAACTCCTTCCTTGGCTTTCTTACAGAAACGAAATAATGTCATTTTACCTTTGCCATAAGTCAAGGCGACAGTTTTGAGACTTTGCTTTTTTGAAATGACTTCCTCAGCAGCAAGTTTAAGAACTTCCAATGAGGCCAAAAAGTAGTTTTTCTTTCATATGTTCGCACCATCTGAAATTATAAAAACTAAAAACGTTTATTTTCTTTGGTAATTTAAATTTATGTTTAAAACCGGATAAATATAATACCTGGGCCTAGGAATATCGTAAAATCTATAGTATAAGCCGTACTTTTAAAACCATTTTTTTTGGTGCGACTTTATAATTGCGTAAATAAAAAATTTAGCCTACTTCCTAAGTTCGAATATGTGGGCAATCGTAAACAATACCGCGTAAAGTTACAAAATACAAATAAATAAAAGAAAACTACCATAAAATGTAGCCTATGTTAATATATTGATGTTGCAATAAAGTCCTACAAATTTGTATAAATGTATATAAGTAATTGTATTCAACGAAACATTTTTTAGAACACGGCAATACTTTAGGCCCTATAATTTAAAAAAAAAGAAATAATATTAGGTCTAAATAAGTTATACTAATAAAACAAACAGATTTTTGGCGCGGCTTATAGGCTACACAGTTAACATAAACTTGACTTGCTTTTTACCTTCCAAAGTTAAATTGCGGCTTTTATATAGGCCTATATATTACAATAGAGGCTTATATTCAAGATTTTATGGTAATAGTAATATACGTTTTGTTTAGCCTATACAAAATGATAAGTAACGAAAAAAATTCATTGATGACATGATCAAAAGTAATATTATTGTCTAAAAATGTGTTCCATAATAATAATAGATCCAAGGCAAGACCTAGAAAAACCCCTATAATTCTCCTAGCCGCCCTAGCCATAACTTGGCTAATAAACATTTTTGTCACTATTATACATTATTATTGTTTTAAATAGTGGTATTAATAATAACTAGCAAAAAGCAACCCGTATTACGGGTTATGGTCGGTTTGTTACATGACTAATTTATTGCGGCTGTTTTCCACAATTTAATGTTGCAAAACCTTAACTATTACCCTTTTAGAAAAACGCCTTCAAATTGAAAAAATTAATCCATCTGTAAAATTAACATAAAAAGTATGAGGAGGTAAAATAATTTATCAATAGGTAAATTAAATTACCAACTACTATTTTACATTTATTATTATTATTAATTAATGCTGTTGAGATAAAGCGCCAGGCAATATCTATGACAGCCGGTATAAATTAAGCAATGAACAAGTTAGTTCAGTCACTAAATAATAAAAAACGTTAATAGTAAGCTTTCTTGGTTTTTATCTTGTTTGTTATTGCTTCTAAGTCGACCGATTGCAAGTTTAATTTGAAGCTTTTAACTGTAGTAGATTGAACAACTTCGGCTGGTAGACTATTCCATCCATCGACAACTCTATTGCTGAAAAAATATTGCCTTTTCAAACAATTTCTGACCAATTCAGGTTTCATTCGATGTTTTGCTCTTCTAATGTTAGCTGCAGGACCTGATGAGCAAATAGAGTTCATTGTTTGATTTTGTTTAATATCAATGATTTCAATACCTTTAAATATTTTGAATTGCTGGATTAAATCGCACCTTAGCCTTCTAGTCTCCAAAGTAGTCAAACCCAAAATTTCCAATCTTTTTTTGTACTCAAGATGTCTAAGCTCCGGTATCATTTTGGTAGCTCTTCGTTGGACTTTTTCTAGTTCACTAATATCTTTTGTATAATATGGACTCCATGCTTGAATTGAAAACTCTAAATTTGGTCTAACATATGTACAATTTTTTCTTTATCCTTGTACTTGAATGTATTATTTAGTAGTGAGAGTATACTATTTGCTTTACTAGCTGCATATTTTACTTGTTTGGCCCATTTTAAATCACTTGATATTTAAACACCAATGTCTTTTTCTAATTTTGACTTTTCAATTTCCATTAATGTATTGTTATTGTTCATAAAATATGAATATTCGTTATTATTTGAACCAAAGTGCATAATTTTACATTTTTCAAAATATAATCCTAATTTCCATTTTGTTGACCATTCGTCAAGTTTATTTATATCATTTTGAAACAATTGTGAATCATTTTGAGAAGAAATAGGTGCAATTATCTTATTATCATCAGCATATAAACAATATTCATTAATAAAATTTTCTGGTAAATCATTTATGAATACCAAAAAAAGGAGAGGACCTAGAACAGACCCTTGTGGTACACCACTAAGTACATCAACCCAATCTGTCACACTTTTACCTAAAACCACTCTTTGTTTTCTGTTAGCTAAAAAACAGACGATCCACGTAAGAAGTTTACCAGAAATACCAAAAGTCAATAACTTGGATAATAACTTTTTATGATTATTTTTACATCTACCGGTGTTCTATTGTGGAACGCATCTGTTAAAATATCTAGGTATTCTAATAGGTTTGTTGTACAGCTCTTGCTTTTCATAAAACCATGTTGTTTTTTTGAAAGTAAATTATTTTTTATGAGATGTTGCATGATACAATCAGCGATTATTCTTTCTAACACTTTACATGGTATTGAAGTTAACGAGACTGGTCTGTAGTTAGATGCTTTTAATTTGCTTCCTTTTTTAAAAAGTGGCATTACATTTGCCTTCTTCCACATATCTGGTAGGGTACCTGTTTCCATCGATTTTTTGAAAATTAAATATAATGGGTATGATATTGACGAGCTGCATTCTTTTAAAACATATGGATGAACAAAATCAAAACCGACTGATTTTGATTTATCAAGTGCTTGAAGTCTAGTTTGAACATCATTTTGTGTTATTAAAACTGTGTTTAACAATAAATTTGAAGGTATATTATGAAACTCAATAATATTTGTACAATTATCATTAACATACACAGAATGAAAATATTTATTTAGTTCAGTAGCAATGGCGAATTGATCATTTATGATTTCCCCATTATCAATTTCCAGAGCTCGAATATGAGTTTTCACTGATTCCTTCTCATTGATATATTTATAAAGCAATTTAGGATTTGATTTAAACTTGCTAGCTAAAGTACTTTCAAATTGTTTTATATTGTTCTTAATATCATTCTTTATTCTAATTTTTAGCTTATTATACTGAATTTTTGTTGATTCCTCATTCCAGCCATTACGTTTATTAGCAAGCCATATATTGTTTTTAGTTCTTATTTTATGTTTCAATTCAGGAGTAATCCATTTGTTTCTGTTCCTTCTATTTTGATAATTAATTCTTGGGATAAACAGATTAGTTGCATAATTGTAATGATACAAAAATAAATCATACATTTCATTTATAGATTTACTTTTAAATCCATTTTCCCAATCTACATTATTGAAATGGCAAGAAAATAGTTCATAATTTCCTTTTTGATATAATCTAATGGATTTCTTATGTTCGGTTGAAAACTTATAATCATTCATTAGATAACAACACTTTAACAAATGATGACCCTGTTTGACATTCCCTAAAGGAGCTGAGTGAGTTATAGAAACAATTTTGTTTTTATCGTTTGTGATAATAAGGTCTAGAATATTAGTTGATTTGTAGTTTGCTATTTGGAATGTTGGCTCACATAAACATTGAAACAGAAAACAATCTTCAAGACATTCAATAAATTTATTAGTTTGAGATTCATTATCAGTTGCTGAAAAAGGACAATTATTATCAGACCAATCTATTGTATTATAGTTGAAGTCACCTGTAGTAATAAGATCGCTGTATTCTTTTTGATAAATACTCATTTTAGCAGCATTAATAGATAGCAAAACATAGTTACTATACTCATGAGATATATCTGGTGGTCTATAAATGCATCCAATTAGCATTTTGTTATTTTTAAAACATATACAAGTCCATATTTGTTTTATAAAATTATTGTTTAACTGTAAATTATTTGTTTCAAACTGATTAATACATTGTTTTACATAAATACAAACACCTCCTCCATGAGTCTTTCTATCACTTCTAAAAATATTATAACTTATTATATTTAAATCTGATTCTGCTTTAAACCAAGTTTCTGTAACACAAATAGCATCCGGTTTATATATTTCACATTGTAACCTTAACTCATCAATTTTATTATTCAGAGACGTTGCATTTGTATACCAAATCATCAGTTCATTGCATTTTTGAGTATCGTGCTCCTTGTTTATACTTAAATCACATTTCTTACGCTCATGAAAGTTTACTATTTCAATACCTAGCTGTCTCTTATTGCTCAGCAACTTGTTAAGATTTTGACCTCCACCACTAAACAGATTTATTTTATTGTTAGTTTCATAGTTAAAACATCGAATGTGGTTTAAGTCTTTTTTTAGTTGCTATTTTTTTATTTTTATAACTTTGTCATTTCTAATACCAAAGTAAAAGTTTGCCTTGTTAATATTGTCATTATTTAGTTTTTTACACTCTTCTCTTAATAGCTTTGATTTGTACCGTTCAGATTCAGTCAAATCAGGATTTATAAATACACTTTCGTATGTTTTATCTTTCTTCAATTCCTTGGCATTTTTTAAAACAGAATTACGTTCCAATTTATCATTTAAAACAACAATATATGGAGCTTTATATCCATTTTTTGACTTTAATTTGATAACATTTTTTATTTTGACATTGACCTTCAACTTTTTCATGATTGTTTCAATATTTTGTTTATCTTCTTCAATAGCTTTGACTTTATCACTTAATGTTGATTCCTCTAAACCGAAAATAACCAAGTTATTTTCTCTTTTATCTCTTTCTTTGGTTTCATTTGCGATAGTATTAATAATTTGCATTTGATCTGGTGTTTTTTTTACTTTACTAGCCCAATCACCTGTCACTGCTGAACTAGATTTTGATTTAGAATTTTCTAAATCCAGAACTCTCTTAGTCAAGTTTGCATTATCTGTTCTTATAGTTTCGATTAACTTTTTTAAATCTACGATTATTGCTTCTTGCTCACATTTGTAAGTATTGAAATCTCCTACATTTATAATTACTATTTAATATTATTTGAGTAATTTACAACTGACATTATACAGGAGTTATCAATTTTTAAGTATCCCCTTGATTAATTTTTCTTTAGAAAAGAAAATTGTGTGCATTAAACTTAAAAACGTTAAATGAATAAATATACGTTACGTTAAATAAAAGTTAAAAAAAAAAACTAAATAAATTTATTAAAAATAACTAAGTTTATTATAAATAACGAAGCAGTTGAATACAAATACGTTTCAAACAAAAAACAATTTAATTTACAGTCACACATAAGTATAACAAATTTAAAAAAAAATGTAAAATTTGATCTTTTATATTCCATTAATGCGTCATATGACGAACCTAAAATAAAATAATTGTAACTTAAGCAGACATAAAATTTCGTAAACCAAGCTGACCGGATCCGTGTCTTGTTAAGGCTGCTCAACACACGCCATTTCAATATTATTTCTTTAACCTCTTTTTTTTATTAATTTTTAGTAAACGGAAATCTGCTAACATTTACTAAAAACTCCATTTATTACTCGAAATTTAATTTTCCCAAATATTTTAACACTAATAAAGAGGTTCCTTTCCTCTTTTTGCTTAGATGGTGGCCAGGTGAGTAGAGTTTTTTTTATTAAGAGTAATCAAGTTTTTGATGAAGACCTTTTACCAAAATAATAAAATGTAAAACAATGATTTACATATATAAGAATGTTTTCTTTCTTTCCTCAAAAGTGTTGGAAATGCAGACTAAGCTAACTAATTAGTTAAACACGTAAATAAAACTTAACTAACTCAATATTTGACAAACGCGCAAAACTAATTCATATTTGTAAACGTTTTAAAGGTTCAAAAATTCTCCATGTTTTTTAAGGTTTTTACTTACAGCATTAACACCGCCTGGCATTAAATGCTGATAAGTCACACCTCTGCTATAAGTACACCGCTTGGCTGGCAAGGTTAACAAACTTGCTCAACTTAATACCAAGTCACACCACTTTGAAAAAATAAAAACAACATTTATATAACTTTTAAACATATATACAACTATAAACAAATATGACTTTATATAACACATATAAACACATTTTATAACAGTTAAAAAAAATAAATAAATAATTTTATTTATTTATTTTTTTTCTTCATAGTTTTTGATAAATACATCTGTTATTTTAAATATTAAATAACAGATGTATTTATCAAAAACTATGAAGAAAAAAAATAAATAAATAAAATTATACATACAAAATGTGCTCACAGCCTTTAACAGTAAATTTTCAAAATGAAAATCTGAAGACTATAAATTAAGAACATTAAAAAATATAACAATATTTATGTTACATTTTTTTACCTACTATACCTTGAATAAGATGTTTAACAATTTTAAAAAACAAACTATTAAATGCTCTTGTTCTTGAACATGCAACATATAGTTGACCATGAAACACGATTTTTGAGATGTCTTTTTTCTATAAGTTTAATTTTACCTTACGCGATCCCTAAAGTAAAATACTTGAAACTAAAAAGATTTTATATATAAAAATATTTGAACAACCAAGGAACAATTATAGTTAAACAATTTAAAGAATTATATATTTAAATAGAAAGCAACTCGAAAAAATATATCTTATAAATGTTCATTATCAAATGTAGTATTAAAAATATGCAAGAGGTCAGTAATTACAAGAGTTTTATCATATCTCCCTAAACTAATTCTCATTTAAGTCTCATCTAAGTGAGAGAGAGGGAAAATATTTCAAAAGCAGCATGTTAAAAAAGGTAAAAAAGACACGCAATAAATAACAGTAACTGGTTTTATTATGCTACCAATAAACAAAATTATTTTTACCTTTACTAAAAGTTAATTTTCTGCATTTCATAATTAAGTTCCAGCTTCTCTCTAACTGTTGACTAATGATTAATATTGTAAATTTCACATCATTAAATTTACAAAATTAAAACCATGTTTTAACAGTAAGCAAAATAATCAAGTGATGAAAAATGCAACTAAAAAAAAAAAAAAAAAAACACAATTATGTTTGAGATTACAAAAAAAAAAATTAAAATCATTTAAATTTGAAACTATTATTAATTGTTACTACAAATTCATACTTTGCTTTTTTTTTTTTATTATTTTATTTTACTTCACCTCCTCAAGGCCGAGAAGGCCACTACAGACGAGGAGGCTACCTTTTTTGTGGCTATAACCCTCTCTCAACTCTATAACTCCGAAACACGAACCTTGACAAACAAGGCCGCTGCGCGGAGAAACGAGTTGCTTTATTCTAAAGTGTCTAATGTAAAATCAAATTAATAGACATCAACACCGCTTGACACTGAATTCTGGCAAGTAAGTTTTCTGTTCATCGAGCAGAATTTCTTACATTTCAACGACAATTTATTTTATCATGTCTAGAACTATCTCTTTCATTTTTCACAACAATTTTTTTCACAACAATTTTTTTCAATTCGTCTGTTACCATTTACATAAATAACTTCTTGAGCTAAATATTATACATCTGTTATCATTAACCATATTACTAGTGATTATACTACTGTTACAACTGAATAAATGAATGTAAAACAATTTTTCGAATAGTGATCTTTTCTAACAAAAGACTATATTTTAAATTAAGATTTATTGATATTCATATATTTTTATAAGTTTATATATAGAAGTCGTTTATTAAAAATATAAAACAAAATTTATTTCCATTATTTTTAATTTAACAAAGAATTTAGACTACTCAATGCACAAAGTTATTTTTACCTTCAGGCACAATCTTAATACACCAAAGTAATAAATACAGAATCTTGTATAAAAAAAACCAATGTCAGTCTAAAGTAATATATGTATGTATGTATATATATTTAAATTTTTTTATTCTTTTTTATTTTTTTGAGATAATATTTAAATAGATACAGAGAAATATAAAATTTATGAAATATAGACACATTTATATGCATATAAACTTACCTGTCAACAAATTACAGTCAGTTTTCCATGTTAAATACATAAAATATATATCTAATATAAAATAAATCCAATATAAAATATAACAAAATATTAAACTTACCCCAATCAGTAACAGTTCGACTGTCTAAAAATTTTTATTATTATTACCTCTTCTAATTAAAAAAAAAAACAATTGATTTTAAAGTGACTAAAAAGCACTTCAGCTCTTTCCAATTGCACTAAAAAGCTAAAAAGTAAAACAAATCTTGCTTCGCTAAGTTGCCTAGTTCTTAAAAATCTAAAAACAAATAAGTAAAAAACCAAGAACAAACAAACATTTATTTATTAAAACTACTCTATTTAAACAAATTAAATTAAACAGAGAACAAAATTAATTTTCCTTGAAAGCTAAAAAACTTTTCAGCTCAAATTTGCTTGCAGACCTTGCTTATAAAAAAATAAAATATTAAACTTACTGAATAAGAAAAGCATTTAGAAAAGCCTAAAAACTACGTAAAAATGGTATATGATACATTGAACTTTAAATGTTGACTAATTATTAGTAGATGATTTTTTAAAATTCATAAAAATTTACAATGACTTGTTCTTCTGTACCACATAAATACATCATATGATAAATCTGAAGTTAAAAAATGTAACAAATAAGTAAATACAAAGAAAAACATATATGAATTAAAAATCAATGTACCTGATAGAGATAAGCCGTTGTGATACCAGAGTAGTAGTTGTCAAATATTGTTATTTCATGATAAACAAATTGTATTTATGGTGAAATGATGTCTTGAATGACTTTTAGTAAATAAATAAAAGCAGTGAGTTCTAGTAATGAAATTACCTATTAATCATTTTTAACAACAGACACCAACATAAAGATGAGCTAAAGGTAACAACATAACACAAAAAATTATCAAAGATAATGTTATGCATTTTTAAAATAGTTATATTGAAGCCTAGACAACACTTAGACCTAAAGCAGTAACACCGCTTGACTGCTAAGGTTGACAAATCTTGCTTTACACGTTTATAACATATAAAACCTCATTCAACAACCATATACACATTAGATAAAATACATTTCATACTATTATAAAAACACATTTATATAAACACATTTATAAAACAACTATATAACATATATACCACATACTCATATTTATCAAAAACTGTTTAACTTTGAGCATATAACATATGTTTTATATTATAACATATAAAACCTCATTCAACAACCATATACACATTAGATAAAATACATTTCATACTATTATAAAAACACATTTATATAAACACATTTATAAAACAACTATATAACATATATACCACATACTCGCATTTATCAAAAACTGTTTAACTTTGAGCATATAACATATATAACTTGAATTAGGCAAAAAAAAAATTTCAAAAGATTTATATATATTCATATATAAAGATGTTGTCATGGCTTTTATCCCAATTATTAAAAGCATGTGAAAGCACGAAACTACCCATAAATATCTTTTAAAGCTAGACACCATCTAAGAATTATAGTAATCTATATTTTCAATATTAACATTTATAACATGAAGTTTTAAATTTAAAAGTACAATTTAAAAAAAGATTACAATAATTTAATTACTATTAAAATTTTAAAAAGATTTCATATTACTTTTAATTTTAAGCAACTAAACATTATCTACTTTATGTCTATTTAATCATTTTGAACTCGTACCTTGAAATGTCCAGAAAGCACTCGATTAAAAAAGTCTAGAAACTACCTAACACTATTTTATTAGGCTTGTTTACCTATTTACTATCGCCGCGAGAGAAAAAAATATTAGTTTACACCAAACAATTTAATTGCATTACTGCAAATACCTAAACAAAAATATTTTTGGCCATATTCAAATGCTTTACCAAAGGGGTAAGATGATACAGTGTATCAATTTGCCCCAAGTGGTCTGTATCAATGTGCCACTTTAGACCACGTTGCATTAAATTCAAGTTAAATTTTAACAGAAGCAACGAACAAACAAATGACGTATGCAAAATCATTTAGCAATGTTTTCTTAAACTTATAGAAGGGTTGATGAGCTAAATGTACTTAACTTTTTTTGTAAAATCTCTTACGAAACACGTCAGTTTTTTTTTCAAAAGTTGCTCGATTTACAAAATGCTTCCCAGCTTGATCAACTTTGAAATAAGCGGAAATCTTTTTACATTGGACATTAGGAAACAAAAAAGGTATTTTCCGTACCAAATTTTATTCGCACAATTTGTGTAATAGCTGTTTTATTAGCTTTCTATCAAAATGCCCCTGTATTAACTTGCCCTCCCCCCCCCCCCTAATTATTGATTTGACAAATAATTCTTTTTATAACTTTTTATTTTAAATCAGTTTTAAATAATTAAAGCAATTTTCAGAGCAATAAAAACACAATACTGAAAGCAGGCACTACACATTAAAGAAAAAATCATTTTGCTGAGGGTGAAGTTACTCATAAAACTCTTTATAAGTTAACTGTGGTTAACAGACTTTTCATTGTTTTTTATTTTGCCCTATTATTTAGTTTTTTATTTGCCTTATGGTAAATATTGAAAAAAATGCAGAAAAGTAAACATGAAAAAATTTTAATTGCAGTTTTTTGGAAACTTAGAATCATCATACTAATACAAAAATTGATAAAATAAAAATGAAAAAATGAAAATAATTGGATGAAAATTACAAGTGGACCAACAGTTATTGTGACGGTTTTCTTTACTTCTGCATGAACTTTAGAAAAATGCACTATGCTACCAGACTTAATAAATTAAATGGTTTGGTGGCATTGTGCACTTGTCTAAAGATGTATTTTATGCAGAAGTAAGGAAATCTATCATATTATGCCATAGTATTAACTATATATATATGTAACATCTCAGGAGGGTGATCCAGAAAAAATGAAGGTAAAGATGTAATGGTTCACAAACATTAATCCATGGAAGTAAAATTTCTTCAAAATCTTTTTTTGTTATCAAACTATATAAGGCAAATATTCCTAACACTTCAATTTAATCTATTGGTTTCTATCCTTTGAGTTCAATCGGGAAACGAAAGAGTAAACCGTAGACCTGAGTTGAGAATTGAATTAAAAGATTTTTTTCTTCGTCTGTTAAAATGTTTTTATCAACTCTTAGAAAAAGTAATTTTCTTCTAGATTTTATGAATTGATTTACAAAATAAATATATGAAGAAGTTTCGTAAGAAGTTTTTCCATTGTTTATAGTGTTCCAATTTTTTGAACTTTCTCGCTTATCGACAATAGATTTTATTTTATCAGTAAATAAAGATTGACTTTCAAAAAAACATCTAATGAAGAACTTTTTGTCATCATCATTGAGTAAAAAATCTGAATAAAAACTAAATACTAAATATAAAAACTATAAATATTTTAAATTAAATATAAACTAATAAATAACATTTAAAATAATAGAAATTTTAATATTATACCCATAATGTTCTATATAAAAGGCTGGAAGGGAAATGTTTATTATGATACCTCCATTCATTGAATATTTGCAAGTTTTAGTTTTATTAATTTAAACATAAATTCTACAGGTGGTGAATTAACTCTAATTTAGCAGATCGCGAATTTTTTCAGAAAAAACAACAAATTTACTCAAAACAAAAATTAACGTATTTTAAATATTATTTATATAAAACAGATGTAATACAGACTTTGCCTACTTATTGTTATATGCAATAATAAAAAATGTAAGTAACAGTGCATTACTACTTAAATTCAAAAGCAAATAAAAGTAAAGACAAGATTTCATTGTGATACTTGTGCACTGAAAGTAACACGTGTAAACTTCAAAATTAGATTCGCCAATTTTGAAATTTGCGCAATTTGCAATTACGTAGATTGCAGTAGTTTCAAATACGCAATAATTTAGATCTTCCTTTATTTATGAACTATAATATGCTTTTTTTTTTTTTTTTTTTTTTTTTTTTTTTTTTAACATCTTCACTTCCAACAAGGCTGCAAGCAACCACTATAAGAGTTGGAAGTTACTGGAAGAGAAAAGACTAAATCTGTAGAGCAAGATAACGATTGACTGATGACTTAAAAGATTGCAAATTATATGAATCAGGAAAGCAAGATGAAGGAAGCGAATTCCAAAGAACTGATGTTCGAGGAAAAAAACTAGAAGAATAAGAGTTTTTGAAGCACTTAGGAACAGTCACAGAAAAAGGATGGGACTTAATTGAATGGCGAGTAACACGAGAATGAATTTTAGTAGATGGCACAAGGGACGCTAGCTCTTTAGAGCAGTGCCCATTATAGTATTTGTAGAAAAGAGAAAGAGAAGCAACATTACGACGATGTGACAAAGGTTGGAGATTGGCTGCCAGAGCAGGTCCAACTATGTTTACAATTCGTTTTTGCACCTTGTCTAAAAGAGAAAGAGCATCATTAGAAGATCCGCCCCAGATGTGGCAACAGTATTCCATACAGGGACGGATTTGAGATTTATAGAGATAGAGAATAGAATCTGGAGTAAGAAAGTGTCGAGCTCGATAAAGAGATGCAACCTTAGCAGATGCTAATTTTGCAATGGATTTGATATACGGTTTAAAAGAAAGATCAGAAGTAAGAGTTAATCCTAGAAGATGAATGGTAGATGACTCATCTAGTACATTACCATTCATAAATATAGGAAGATCTAAATTATTACGATAACGATTGGCCGAATAAAATTGAGTTTTATCTGAATTAAAGTTCACCAGCCACTGTGAGCCCCAAGCTGTAGCAGAAGTGAGATCCTTTTCAAGCTCAGATACTCCCTCCAAGCAATCAGAGAGTGTAGGCTTCTTATCATGACAAGAGTAAATGGTAGTGTCGTCAGCGAATAATGCCACCTTAGATGTGAGAATATCTGGAAGATCGTTAATGTAAATTAAAAAGAGTATAGGGCCAAGGATTGAACCTTGAGGAACCCCTGAAGTTACAGGATGTGAAGAAGAGTGTTGTCCATCGAGGACAACTTTTATACTACGATTGGAAAGAAAGGACTCAATAATCTTAAAGACGTTACCAGCTACACCATAAGAAGAAAGCTTATGGAGAAGACCAGCATGCCAAACTTTATCAAAAGCTTTAGAAATGTCAAGTGCGATAGCCTTAACCTCTCCACCTCTATCTAATGCACGGTAAAACCTATCGGTTATTACTGTTAGCACATCAGCTGTAGAACGAGAAGACCGAAATCCATATTGATGATCAGAAAGTAAGTTATTTGATTCAAGATGAGAGATTAAGTGTTTGTTGATTAAAGATTCAAAAACCTTGCTTATGACAGGAAGAAGACTAATGGGACGGTAGTTAGATGAATCAGATCGCTCTCCGGAATTTTTGAAAATAGGGATAACAGATGCTGCTTTCCAGCATGATGGAAAACAAGACTCTGATAAGCACTTGTTAAATAGTTTAGAGAGTATGGATGAAAGCTCAGGAGAACACCTTTGCAAGACAACAACAGGAATGTTGTCAGGACCACAAGCTGTTGAAGAGTCTAAGCAGGAAATTACTTTAGATACAGAAGCTGAAGTGATGCGAATGTCAAGCAAGGGATCAACCTGTTTGACGGCTATGTCAGGTAAAACGCAACTAGTGGAATCAAGAGATGATATTGATGAAAAGTTCTTAGCAAACAATTCAGCTTTGTCTTTAGGTGAGGTGACAAAGTCTGAACCATACAAGAGAGAAGGAGTAACAGATTTGCCCTTATTATTGATACTGTTAAAGATTCTCCAGAAGTCTCGAGAGCCTAATTTTTGTGATGAGATACGAGATTTAATGACCTGGGAATAGCGAGCTTTGGCGTCAGACAAAACCTTTTTACAATGGTTTCTGGCGATAGTGAACAGATGTCTGTTTTCTGGAGAATTGTTTTGCTGATAGATATGGAAGTAACGGTTTCGATTAGAAATTGCTGCAGCGCAATGTGAGGAAAACCAAGGAGAAGAGTGAGGCTTGACCTGGAATCGTCGAGAGGGAATAAAAGATTCCATGCCAGCCTGAATCCACGAAGTTATGTAAGAAGCACATTTGTCAGCAGGAAGACGAAAGATTTCTACCCAAGGGCCATCACGAAGAAAATCACGGAAAGAGTCCCAGTCAGCTTTAAGGTAGTTGTATGTGGTACGATGATAGGGGGATTCTGATGAAGTAGAAGAATTTGATAATAGTTTTAGAGAGATCAAACCGTGATCAGAAGTACCTAAGGGTGAATGTGGAGAAATTGAGCACTGACTAGGATCCAAAACAAGACATAAGTCGAGTAGAGAAGGTAAATGATTAGGGTTGTCTGGAAAACGAGTTGGAAAGTTGACTATTTGAGTTAGAGATTGAGAAAGGCAAAAGTTGAGGGCCTTAACGCCAGCAGAGTCACTGACACTAGAGCCAAGCCAATCGGTGTGGTGGGCATTAAAGTCACCAACAACGACGATATTGGCCGATGGATAAAGAGAGAGGGCTTGGTCAATTTGATCAGAAATAACATCAAGAATAGTGCAATCTTTGGATGAAGGAGAGCGATATAGAACAAAGAGAAAGGCGATAGAGTGAAGTTGTGCTAAACGAAAGCACATAAATGAATAGTCTGTAGATTCAAACCTAGTTTCACGACAAATGGGTGAGTTCTTACGAATGTAGATGCCCAGGCCAAGCATGTGATTATTGGAGTCTTTACGAATTAAAGGAAGATAACCATCAACACTAAGATCACAAGATGGGACAGCCGAACTCAAATTAGTCTCACAAAGAGCAAGTAGGTCTGGTGAACTTTGCAAGAGATAAGACTCAACAGAAAAAAAGTTACTTCGAAGACCACGAATATTAGTAAATGATAGGTTTAGAGAACTTGGTGATGACAATGGTTTTTTGTGTTTTTTAGTTTTAGGTACTTTAGTCATTTTAAATTTATAAAGAACTTGACTCAAGTATAGATAGTACTCAGTACACTATTTAACAACTAAGCAATAGCCTCATTACTATTAATAAACCCTAAGCCGTAACAAAGGGCTCCAAATGTGGCCTCTGCAATGCACACCAAAAGTACAAACAGGGACACCATCCATGCGCAACATGGCACTGTTAGTACTCTGATATTTTTCGGCTGTTGATGGAATCAGCCTCTCTGAGAGCTACCACAGAGTTCGGGAAACCTGACTACCAGCCGGCCTCAGAACCATAAAACTGAGTTTTAGAGCTGTACCCTCATAAGGAGATAATAGAATGAGTTGCCCAGTCATAAAAATAGAGACACAAGCAATACCCACGCATTGAGTCAAGAAGATCCAGCGTTCAACATCCTAAACTGGAAACAATGTATTAAAAATACATCTGCGCCAGCCTAATAGATAAGGAAGGGGTGCGAGGCTGGTCAACAGATAGAATCTGTTTACCCCTTAAGTCTTTGCCTAGGAGGCCTTCTACAAGACAGCAGCTGGATGCATGTAACATCTGCCCAAGATGAGTATTTTTATCGAGACACCATCTCTAGCCTTTACTCAACCAAGAGCCCCAAGGCAGGGGGTGTTTTAATTCTGAGTTAACTTCTCCTAGCCTTTGCCTAAAAAAGCGTATCCTACAAGGCAGCAGGACATGGAGCAGGTTGTACTGGGTTACATGTTACCAGTAGCAGGAAAACCTGACCTGACCTGCTTGAGTCATCTAACCTTAATTTTTTAGGATCAACTTTTACTTCTAATCTTTTCTTAAATAAAAAAAATCATGTATTAAATCCATTGAAAAATTAGCACCTGGTAATCTTTTTATCCTGCTTGACACTTTTTTACTCCGAATTCTATTTCTCTATATAAATCTCAAATTCCTATTTGTATGGAGTATTGTTGCCATATCTGGGGCGGATCTTCCAATGATGCCCTTCCTCCTTTAGACAAGGTGCAAAAATTCATTGTAAACATAGTTAGATTTGCCCTTGCAGCTTGCAGGCAAATAAAAAGGAAATAGCTATTTCTTTCAAAAGTATTGCAAACCATATTACATTCCTTCATATTTAAATTTTTAATTTTTCAAATCATATGTAATTAAAAGTTTTTTATTTAAAAAAGAAATTATAAACTATTTTTTTAAAACCTTTTTTTTAACCAACAAATTAAATTACTTCACAAATATGGTTGAAATGTTTTTTACAATAATTAATCTAAATAGACAATTCATAAACAATATCAAAAAACAATTTAAATACTCCAATAGATTAAAGCTTTTGTTAAATGTAAATTTCTGAATATATAGGTGAAATCACCATTTTTTATGTAAAATGCATACTGTGTAACACTTCTTAACTAGTCCTGAATATAATTATCTAATCATTAGGCTTAAGATGTATCTTAGATATTTAAACCACACCTTGAGACCACTGGATAATACAGACCGCTTTAAAAAAACATAAACAGTAGGGTTATTTTAAATACATAATTATTAAAACAACAAATAAACTACTTTTTTTTTGATTTTTTTGGATGGGTAACAGCACTGTACATTGTACTTTATGCTTATTCTAGTTTTACCTGATAATCTATTAAATAAACTATATTAATAAAAATTTATCATAGTTTAGACTTGTGAGTAGATTTAAAAAAATTGATAAAAAAATAAAAGAAATACCATAAAAAAATAATACCATAAAAAAGTTGATAGTAAATACACATTTCTAATTTTAAGTTAGGGAGGGGGTAACAAAAATTGGTATTATTTTTAAGGGGGCTTCATTCAAATATTAATAGAGTTAACAAAGGGAGAAAGGGTCGAAAAACCAGAAAAAACCACTATCATCATTTGTAGATGGCTCCTAAAGAAAATTCATTTAACATACAAAGAGTAATTTAGTAAATAAAACAAAATAAATAAATTCACTTAATGCAAAGTTTAAATATAAAAATCCAACCTAAATCTCAAAGAACGTCATTTCTTTTCATATGTTTCAGTGATTTTTTCACAAAGCTTCTATATTCAACTGGGTGGTATTCATAAAGTTTTAAAAGGAAAGATTTCATTCTAGACTCATATCCTTTTTCATCTTCATCATTATCTATTTGATCAACAATAGTATCCAAGTCATCACTGAAAGCTGTAAAACGTAAAAAAAAATTCCAATCACATGACACTTTGTTAATAAGAATATTTATTACTTAGGTATCCATTCCTAGAAAGAAATAAAAACAGAACTTTTTATTTTATTCATTTTTTATTCTATGATATAGAATAAAAAATGAATAAAAAAGTTTTACTTTTTAGATATTTAGATACAGACTATATGTTTATTAACTATGTGTTTATATACACTATGTCACAGTGACGACAGTAGTATATACACTATGTCACATAGTGACAACAAAGTAGCACATAGTATGTGCTACTTTGTCGTCTTTTAGGTAAGTTTTAATTGAAGTTTCTTCTAAACAAGATTAGTAATGTTTTAAATAACATTAAGGTTTCTTTATAAAGTACTACGACTTCTTTAATTAAATCCACAATTAAAAATGAACAATTTGCAGCGCTGTTCAACAAATGTTCAACAAATTGCAGTGCTGTTCGAAAAATCTTCATTTTTTAAGATAAAACTTTTCTTTGTTTATAAATGTTACAATTTTACACTGTTTTTTATTCATATAAAAAACAAATAAATCAGAGTCATAAAGTCTTTTGAAGACTTTATGAATCTGATTTAATTGTTTTTTGTGGAGAATATATTTTTTCTTACTTACTTTATTAAAGTGAGTAAAAAAAAATATTCATCACATTTATTAGTAAATAGTATATTTATTAGAGATTTTTAAATTAAATCGATTAATAATTGTTTTAATAGTTTTTATTTCTTGCAAAGGCTTTTTTTAGAATTGTCCTACTTTTGGAGGATATTAAAAGTTATCAGTTCTAAATACTTTTTGTATTTTTTTACAAATTACTAAATAACGCGCCTTAAACGATATTTAGTATGTTTTATGTACGTTCGTACATGAAATCGTGTAGTAGTTTTTGAACAATGTTTTTTTATTACGATTTGTACTGTTTAATGAAACAGTTGTTGCTTTCCAAAACATAACTTTTGTTTCTTAGATCCAAATCGACTGACTCTTAATGGTTATGTCTTCCCAATGTTTATTCCAGTAAGATAAAGTGTTTTGAGGAAAGTAAACTTTTCGGCTAAATTCTTTTTAGTTTGACTTCTTTCCAATCTTTAAAAGATATTTATCTTATATTGATAGTTTGATATTTTTGCTAAATTTTTACTATAAAATTTGCGTGAAACAAAGAGAGTTTATTAAAAAGGTGGTTGATTGCACCTGACGACCCCTACGGTACGGGGATGGTACTGCCTTCTTTCGCGTAGACGCTATGTTAAAAATTGCACTACATTCAATGTGTTCAATTTTTTTCGTTTTTGATAAGGTTTTTTTCTACAATTGTGCATACATATATTATGATTACATTCGGTTAAGTTATATTTCGAAATGTAATGCAATTGTATCTAGAGCCAAAAAAAAACTTCGAATAACTGACGGAGTGTTTGACAAGGTGAGCGAAAAATTACTTCAAATAAACGAAACTTCGAATAACTGCTGGTTCGAATGACTAATGGATGTTTGCATAAGTTTGTTAAGAAAATTCACGGGGAATGAAAATCATAATTAATAGACTTAAACTTTAAGTCTATTAACTATAATGAAAATTGCTTCAAATTAGCGGGAAATTCAAATAAGTGCCAGTTCGAAAAACCGGGAGTTTAGGGATCGTCCATAAAGTACGTACGCTCGGAGAGGAAGAGGAGGTCTGCAAATGGCGTTTCTGAGATAAGGGGGCAGTAGGTCAATTATGAAAGTATGGTGACTCTAAATTTAAAAAATATCATAAAATGTTGGTTAGTAGGTTAAAAGCGTTGGTACTTTTAGGGAGGTAGAGAGTACTCAAAAAAGCGTACGAGAAAGTGCGGGGGGGGGAGGTTAGTAAAAAAAAAGCGTACGTACTTTATGGACGACCCCTTACTGTATCTTTATTTAAAAATTCAAAAAAAAAAAAATATTCAGATGTTCATGAATTTCAATTTGTATTCGCCTTTACATTGGCGATTTCGCCTTTTATGGGTCGATTTCACCAATTTAAAAAGAGTTAAACGTTTATGCTACTTGACCAAACTAAGAATATTCTGTGCACAACATGATGCACAGAATGTTCTTAATATTCACATGCCTAATCATGAAAAGAAACGCATGGAAGCCCGTCTTTCGATGAATCCGCCCATGCTACACCGCATACACATATAACTTGATAATAACTATTGGATAAGAATTTTCTCTTTATTGAACCATTTGCTTTTATTTGATTGCACGAGAGTTTTCTATTTTTTAAGTCACTTGGTTGTTTGGGATCAGAAAATATATCTAGAGATTTTCTATTCTTTAAATATTTCTTTTCTTTATTTTTTTAATGTATTCAGTTATGTGAGTCGAGTGAGATTTTGTGTGAGTTGGGTTAGAAAGCTTCTTTGGAGAAGGAATAATTGTTCTTAATAATGAAAAATTTGTATCTTCTAGCTTCTATCTTTTTATACTCGTATCCCTTTAAAGTGATGCGGAGTGGATACACCTTAGAATGTGCGAATGCATTTTCAATAAGTCCTCTTTTCACAACCGTCTCTTTTCATACGCTGTTAAAAAACAAAAGTTGATTGCGAGGTAAAAAGGTTGATGATTCATTCAAGAGTTGTTTAGACAAAGTCTCTGATCATTTTTCTTTATTTTAGTGCGTAGTTTGTAAAGGTAACCATACTAGTTCAATGTTGTTAAGGGGAGAGAATTCGACAGCTTCCATTCTTTTGGAATGTTCTTTTTTTTGGAATATTCCGAACAAATTCTAAATTTTTATATCTATCTAAATAGAGAGAAAATTTTTTCATATCTTTTGTTGGTGAGTATTGAAATGAGTTAAATAACCAATTATATATATTATATAAATAATTAATTATATATTATTATATAAATAATCAATTATATATTATTATGATAAATATATTAGGTAAACACCAGTTAACACAATTAAATTATTTATTTATACAATGTCATATAAACTACGTGAACATTATATGGGGAAGCACTCATAGAACAAAACTAAAATCTTTTTACTTTCATCAGAAACACGCAGCTCGCGCAATAAACTTGAAAAATAAATTTTACATACGAAATAACTTTTTAAAGATGTGAATGTTTTAAAAGTATATCAATTAGATGCTTTTAATATATTATGCTTCGTGTTTAAATGCAGAGAAAATGTATAACAAAATCTTTATTGTATGAAACCTAAAAACCAATACAATCTTCGAATTAATAACAGTTTTATTTCCCCTTTTTGCCATAAAAGTAAAACTAGGTTTTTATTTCTAACCGAGGTCCTTATCTCTGGAACATTTTTTTAAATAGTTTTTTTTTTTAATTTTGTATTGTATATTATTTGGTTTAAAATTTTAATTTGGCTTTTTAACATTTTATCTTGATTTTTATATATTTTTTCATAAATGTGTATGACTGTATTTTTATTAAAAATTAACTATATATCGTAAAGGACTTCATGACAACATCCTCGTAATCTTCTTGAAGTCCTGCCGTTACTAATGTAAAAATTGTAAAATATATTTGGTTATTGTAATGTAGTAATAATATTGTCTTGTTCAAAATAACAGGGTTTGCAATTTAATAAGTTTAATAAAAATGTCATGCTCAATATTACACAATCTCCATTTTAAAGAGGTTCCTATTGGAAACTCGAAGTTATCAAGAAGGAGTTTTTCCTTAAAAATCAAAAATGATAGGAAACCGTCACCTAAGGCATAAAAAATTGCATTTAAGGTTGTAGCTCGCTCAACTGTAAAACTATTTCATTATTCTGTGGCAAAATTGCCCCACACTTTTATACTTGGACAAAAGCCTATTTAAAGTATTCACCACAAACTCCAGTGAGAAGGTTAAAGTATTCACCACAAACTCCAGTGAGAAGGTTAAAGTATTCACCACAAACTCCAGTGAGAAGGTTAAAGTATTCACCATAACTCCAGTAAGAAGGTTAAAGTATTCACCACAAACTCCAGTGAGAAGGTTAAAGTATTCACCACAAACTCCAGTGAGAAGGTTAAAGTATTCACCACAAACTCCAGTGAAAAAGTTTTAAAAAAATTTATGAAACTCTGATCTTATCATTTATTTTTAAATGTTTCAATCATTTTTAAAATGAATAATGTTAGAGTGAAATAATCATTTTTAAATTGAATAATGTTAGAGTGAAATAATCATTTTTAAAATGAATAATGTTAGAGTGAAATAATCATTTTTAAAATGAATAATGTTAGAGTGAAATGATAGTTTTAAATAATAACACTAAACAGCAAATCTCATTTAAAAATTACAACAACTAATCAAATTAGGAGGCAATCTTGATTAATCAAAAGTTAGAAGGTTAAAATAATATAAAAATAAAAAATATTATTCATTATCTTAGTATGGTGGTATACTCAACCATGGTATTCTTACCTCTTTTTCTTGTAACATCAAAAGTTAAAAAATTGCCCCGGTCTACCCTACACTGATGTAAAGAGCTCAAACTCGGTGTTTATGTTTTAACAAAACACACAAAAAAAACTTACTAGTCTAACTACTAAAAATATACTCGTGGTTGTCATTGAAAGTATACTTATAATAGATTATAATAGAATTTTTCCTTAAAATTCAATTTATATTGCAATATATGGCAATAAAGTAAAGAAAAACTATTTTTAAATAATTAACTTAAATATAATATTTTCAAAAAATTAACAAAATTTATATTTTACAAAAATTATATATATATATATATATATATATATATATATATATATATATATATATATATATATATATATATATATATATATATATATATATATATATATATATATATATATATATATACAGTGTCGGAACACTTATATGATGGCTTGAAAATAAATAAAAACATTAATCTAACCAATAATTTTTTGTCTAAGTTCCAGTCCTTTAAGCTCTAAGTATACACAAACAACTTTTATACTCCAATTCAAATAATTTGCCATTTTTTAAATTTTAACAAATGATACATTTTTTTATCTAAATAAACCCATTTGCAATAAACAATTATATTTTTATTCAAAAGATGCATGATAAAAGCATTTAGGTATAAGAAAAATGCTCAAAAAAAAAAAAAAAAAAAAATGCGTTGCTTTTATATTCGCTGTTGATGTTAACAAAGGTAATAAAAACAACTCAAATGATTAAAGCACAAATTAAATATTGTAATGATTTTTGTTAATTCATTTGTTACTGTTACTATACCATTCATTATAAATTCATACTAGTCTACCTATATAAAAAAGTTAGCAACCTCTTAGAAAAATAAAACACCGTTTTAAAAACATTTGAAGAACCCTAAATTAAGGTTCTTCAAGGTTTTCCGTAAATCGATTAGAAGACCCTTGTGGGTTCTTTGTATTAGTTCTTCAAAGAACCATTAGAGAATATTAGGAACCCGAATTATTTATAAAAATTAGGAATTCTTCAAAGAACTGGCAAAGAACCGGTCTTATCGGGGACTGGAATAAAATTCAATAACTTATAGAAGTGTTACTTTCAAACATAAATCTCTGGCCAAAATTACATAAAATATGTGGCTCAGAACCCTTATTATACGATAAAATAATAATAATAAAAAAAAATTTTTTGTCGAATACTGGAAAACATAATAAATTGCCTCCAGTCTTCGATACACCTTCTACCCTCCACTTCCCTTTCAACTTTTTGGTTTTAAGTGATTGTACATTTATCTCATCTATTTCAGTGACAGCATGAAAAAAAAAAAATTTCAAATACATTACATTTGTCATGCGTTTCTTGTGGTTATCTGGAAACAGTTATGAAAATTATTTATAAGAGTGAAGGGTATTTACGGAACCCTTTTTTGTTCCAAATAATCATATGCGTTTATGTTAATGTTTACGATATCCAAACTTCCTCCATATATAAAGGAAAGATAGGTGATCATTTCAGACTCTTCTTCAGTTAGTGTTTGCTCAGCCTATTTTTAGTAACAAAACATCGAAAACTGGAACGGGTGTCAACCACTGGGTAGTTTACCCTATATATACATATTTGTCAGTACCAATTTACAATTCAAGGTAATTTTCGTCATATAAAATATATTTTAAAACATTAAATACAATAATTAAAAATAAATTTAAAATACATTTCATCATGTATAGTAGTAACAAGACCGGAGAAAGGAAGAGAAAATATTAACATTAGTACTAATATAACTTAACAAGACCGGAGAAAGGAAGAGAAAATATTAACATTAGTACTAATATAACTTAACAAGACCGGAGAAAGGAAGAGAAAATATTAACATTAGTACTAATATAACTTAACAAGACCGGAGAAAGGAAGAGAAAATATTAACATTAGTACTAATATAACTTAACTTTTAATAAATAAAAAGAGGATAAAATTGTGTTGTTAAAAAAATCAAATAAAGAACTTTGATTGGCAATAAATTCAATATGTTCTTTTTAAATTTTGAGCGGAATTGGTTTATCTAAGTTTACGACTCAGGCTTGAAAATTCCATAGCATTGGGCCAGGATAAGAAATGGCCCATATATATGAATATATATTATGGATTATTGTTTTATGAAGTATTTTGGATTATTAATTTCAACATTATATTGCAATCTTTACATATTAAAGCACAGTGTTACGCAATCAATATGATTTACCAACGCGCAATAAGTAAATCTTTTATTTTTAGTGGTTCTAGGTGAAATGACTTCATTGTTTTTTTAGAGTTTCCGCGTTCTTTTTTACTTTTTTAACGAAATCAAGATATTTTTTTTACATATTTGTATTAGGATTTTAATAAAGAACAAAAAAAAATTGAAATAAAGAGCCTAAAATAATTTTTATATATAACTTTTAATCACTCTTTTTTAAAATTGAAAATTGAGTGAAAAAGAAAAAAACTATAAAGCTTATAGTAGGATTTTTTCCTAAAATAAATTTTTACTTTATCAACTAATATTTTTAAATGTTATCTTAAAATCACATTATATATTGTTTAAGATTAAATTATAAGTAAAAAGTTATATAATTATATAATTATAAAAAAAAAAAATTTAATTCTTTAAAGTGTTTTTTTTTTCAAAACTGTTTCTTTAACTTTTTTTTAAAAAGATTTTTCTTTTATAGTATACTAAGAAAATATAAACGCCAAAATTTTTCCTTTTTTTTTTTTAAAAAAAATCAAGTTAAACTACTCCTCTGGATCCAGTTCCTTAGGGAATGACATAAACTGACGGGAATTAATAGTAGAAGCAAAGCAAATATAATTAGTTGAAGACAGCTGAAACAGAGTTTTGTTTTATAAACTTTGTAAATATTCGTAAAATATTCGGTATTAACTCGTAGAAAACTCGTAGAGTACGATAATGCTCAATGAGTTTTGTTAGGCTCGAGTGGTTAATAATAATTTTAATGTAGATATTTATCTAAGAAAGTTCTACTCTAATAATATAGCGCATCATTAACTAAAAATTTTATTAATTTAAAAATAAAAAAATGTTTAAAAGCCGCATGCTGAGATAACAGTTGTTTCTAAAATTAACACTTAAGTAAAAATGGGAAACTTTATTTAAAACAAAACTTTGCAGAACTTCCGCTCACTTGAAATCAGCATTAATCTTAAATACAAATATATTTGCCCCACCGTTGCAAATTTTAGGTTTGTTAATTATTGTTTTTATTTTAGTATTTATTAAGTTATTCAATAATAAATGTTCTTTTTATTTTAGTATTTAATAAATGACGTAATATATATATATATATATATATATATATATATATATATATATATATATATATATATATATATATATATATATATATATATATATATATATATATATATATATATATAAGACACGGCCATTATCGCATTACATTATCACATTCGGATGAAATTTCGTTTAGGGTAATAATTTTTTTTCAACAATTTTGAAAATATTGATTTTTTTAAACAAAATATTTTATAACAAGTTTTTATTTTACTTATGAAATAAATCATTAATTACAATTGACTAAAATTACGATTGGCTAAAAGTTATATTAGATTTAATTGCGCAATTTTTAATGTTAGAAAAAATTTTTAAAGGCAGAAAATTAGTTTAAAAAAAAGTTAGTATAGTTTAAAGTATTTTATGTTTTACAGTTTATTAAAGTGGCTTTCCAGCTATTAAATCTTTAATAACGTTTTCTTACCTGAGGATATTAATTGTTCATTTAATTTCCCAATGATAACTATTGAATAATTCACTTTTCTAAGGTTATTAATTTGATAATCAACTTTTCTGAGTTTTATATAAAACCAGATCCTACAACCTTTAAAAAAATCACTTTGAAAATATGTGATATTTAAATAAGGGTTAATGCTGCTTGCTGATGTTGTTATCAAATGTTGATAAACCTGTAGGTGAGTTGCAATCAGCCCTCTCTCTGGATTAAACACCGAAGCAAAGTAGGAAAAAAGATGGGAAAAAAGATGGAACTTAAAATGATACTTTTCTTTGAACTATCAAAATGACTACACGCGAGGCAAAATGAAACACGAAAAACTAATATAATATAATATAAATATAGTAAATACTACATTATTAAAAAATAAAATTATAAGTTAAACTACTAAAAAAATCACAAGTAAGAGAAATAAATTATAGTTTATAATTTTAATAAATTTTAAGTAAATAAATGATATTTAGGTTTAGACGTATAAAAGATTCAATAAAAAACTTTTACGGAGCTTTTTTAAAAGATTCAATAAATAACTTTATTTATAAAAATTTTTGAGCCTTTTTATCCTAATTCTTCACAGCAAACTTTCATTCAACATTCTTACAACTGTATTATTTAAATCTAGAACTTGTTTATTTAACAACGATAATATTGAAATTAATTTGTAAAAATAATAAAAAGTACCCTAATGTTACTTAAAATAAATTCATTTTATTATATTCAGATATTGTTTTATTAATCATTTACCAAGTTGTATCAAATATCGTAACCATGCACCAAATTGTATTAAATGTTGTTTTATTTGGATGTTTACTCGTTACTGCGTCTCCAAATAAAAAAGGTACGTATAACACAATTAAACTAAATGACGTTGGAACAAACTAAAAATCACAATTTTCTTTTTCGTTTGGTTTTTAGATAACGTTTTAACAGCACGTGATCTTTTGGAATCAATTGCGCCTTCATATCAGCTTGTTAAACTTCCACCTGGATTTCCTCCTCTTGGAAGTATTAATACCGACAAGTTTAGTTACAAAACAACCGGAAATCTTATAAGAGTTTCTGCAAATTTCGATAAACCAGTTGTCATGTTCAAAGATTTTATAAAAATATCCCAAATTAAAATGAACTTTACGTTCGATAAAAGCAAACCAAACAACTCTTGGGAAGTTTCAGTTAAAGGTTAGTATATTTTAAACCTTTTAAAGTTATTTGAACACATGGGTTTAGAAATCATTATTAGCTATTCATTAGTTCTAATAAGTTTTGTAATAATGCGCTAGTGGTACAGTGGTAGAGCGCTCGCCTCATAAGCGAGAAGTTTCGATTTGGATCCCACCACGTTCCTGATATTACCGCGCTCAACTTGTTTCTCCGCGCAGCAGCCTTGTTCTGCGAGGTTCGTGTTTTGGAGTTATAGAGTTGAGAGAGAGAGAGAGTTGTAACAACAAAAGTAGCCTCCTCGACTGTACTGGCCTTCTCGGCCTTGAGGAGGTGAATATTTAGAAAAAAAAAAGTTCTAAAATGTGCACCTATCAATTTGTTATCTATGGTTAAATGGTGCGTTTTGCTTTACCTTCAAAACCCCACTTAATGTAAACAACTTTAAAAACAAAATCAGTCTGAGACATTTTATAAGTAAGCTGTTAACTTGGAAAAAGTTTGGATATTAGCAATAGATGCTGTAGCATCTTTTTTTTTTTTTTTTTATATGTTTGATACCTCTTAGTCTGCAAATTTACAATTTAATTGATAGTAAACTAGCGGAAAAACACTGAGTTCATAATCAAAAGAATTGATACTTAAATAAGTTGTGGCATCCGTGGCGTAATGGTTAGACATCTGTTAAATATGATATAAATATTCTGAGCTCTTAGAATAAAAAATTTTAATTATAATTTCCTACAAAAAATTAGCTCACCTAAATGAAGTGTTAATCTAAATTGGGATTTAATTAGTGTTAAAATAGTTCAAGGTATCTAATATACGTTAGTGCTGTTTAATTTGCTTCTAAACTTTTTACAAAGCGATAAAGTGTGTAATGAACCCCCAGTTTTAAGGAATACACAAAAAATTATAAAAAGAAATAATTGAAATTTAAAAAAATACAATAAAAAAGTAATCTTTTCAACATTAAAGTTTATATTAAATGTTTTTTTTTTTGTGATAAAATCATAACGCACATAGTTAATGCATTTGCAACTTAGTTCGATGTATCAAAACTATGTGACTGGAAAGTGAAAGTGAAAGTGAAAGTGACAGATGTTCATAAAACTACAGTTTTTTTAACGGAGTAAAACAAAAAACTATAAATTAACTAATTTCAACATTGTTGTGCAATTTAGATTTATTTTTATCTGTTAAAAATGTTAATAGCAAAAACACGAATGGCACCCCCTTCCGCCTGAAACCTACTAACGCCGGTTCCACATTCAAAGATGTACATGGATCAATATCTCCAGCAATGATAAATGAGAATTACAAATGAAAGATGTACATCCATTCTTGATAGTGAAATAGATAACAATATGTTTTCCTATTAAAGACAAAACAATATCTTTTTTGATTGACATTTTTAATTTGAATTGACGTCAGTATAACGTCTATACAACGCATTATAAACGTCGCAAGTCCGTATGATGTTCTTAAGACGTCCAACAAACTTTCTGTACCCGTTGGAAAAAAAATCTCGTTTATAAAAGTATGTATAAAATAGCAGGATATTAAATTTCTTTTTTAATACTTTCTTTTAATAATATGTATATCGGTGAATCCTTAAAAAGTATCGATTGGCTTCCAAAAAACAAGGTCCTCAAAACTAATATTTACCCGACTGAATTGTGTCAAATACCCAACTAGCCGACTAAATTCGTAAAAATACCGACTATGACATAAAAATTACCTTCTTTGAGGGGGGAGTAGGGGTTCTGTTTCAAGAAACCATTTAATTCAATTCTGCTTCAAGAAACCATTTAGTCAACTTAATTTTGCTCCATAATAAAAACATTAAATTTACTAAAATTGATTTAAAAAAACTATTCCAATTTGCTACTTTTACGCAAACACATTTTCTTTTCAAAGAACAAACTTATGATCAAATCGATGGTGTAGCAATGGGTTCTCCACTGGCGCCTGTTCCTGCCAAAATCGCTCATAGGTCATTTTGAAAATAAATGGATTAAAAATTTCAATGGTGTAAAACCAGTTTTTAAAAAAAGATACGTTGATAACATTTGTGCTGCTTTCCAGTCAGAAAATGACGCACATCTTTTTCTTAGATATAGAAACAGTAGATACAATTCTATTTCTTTTACTATGGAACAAGAAGTAAACTCAAAAATACCTTATTTAGACGTAACTCTACATAAAACTAATTCTTCAGTTACCATTAACATTTTTCATAAAAAAAACCTATTCTGGTCTTCACACTAATTTTTATAGTTTCACTCTATTTTCGTACAGAGTTAGTCAAGTACAGAGTTCGTACAGAGTTTTGTACAAAGTTAATCAAATGCTTAATCGATAGAACGTTTAAAATAAATGGTAATAAACTTGGGTTTCACTCTGACATAAACGGCCTCTTTAAAGTATTTTAAAGAAACATGTACCCATCTTGGCTCATTCCAAAAATATATAACTCCTATTTAAACAAGATTAATTTAAATACTCCACCACAACCAAAAATCAAAGAATCTTTGTCTTATTTATAACTGTCGCTTTTGGGGAAAATATCTGATTCAACGAAAAAAAACTGAATTCAATTGCTAAAAGATATTGCCGTTCAGCAAATATTAATTAGTATTATTATATTAGTATTATTATATTATTTGTATTTACCTCGCTTAAAATTTCTAAATTCTTTTCTTCTAAAGATCTTGTTCCTCTAGAGTTCAAATTGTTCGTGGCGCATAAGTTTGTTTGTGCAGTATGTAACTCTTGTTATATAGGCGAAACTACTCGCTATCTAAAAACCCGGATATCTGAACATTACAAGAGAGATAAAAAGTATCATATCCAAAAACATTTCCATGCTAATGAAAATTGTTTCATGCAAATAAGTGATAAGTGTTTTTTTGTTTTAGATTCGGCATATAACAAATTTGAGTTAAAATTTAAAGAAAATATGTTCATAAAATGGTTAAAACCTGGTATGATAAACAGGTTAATCATGAACTATGGTCGCCCGCAGTTTTAGATTGGGCACTTTCGCACATTGTGCAAGCTTCAAATTTAATAATTTTCATACCTATGCTAAATTAGAGGGCCTTGCAAAAATTTGGGATGATAGAGGCCTGGGAACAAATAGCCCTAAAACGCTTGCCCCATCCCTGCCCAAATGTGAGGGCACTTATGTAGTGAAAATTTCAACTTTACTAACTTAAACTAAATTTAAATTTATCGACAGATTTTAAATTTTGTAGAAAAATATTAAAAATTACAAATGTTATGACCATGCAAAATTTCCATTTTTTTGGGGGGAGGGGGTCAGAAAATTTGCATAGTCATTACTTTTGCAATTTACAATATTTTTCTACAAAAATTAAAATCTGTCAATAAATTTAAATTTAGTTTAAGATAGTAAAATTGAAAACTTTAGATTGTTTAGATTACTTAATAATTATGATAAAAGGTATCAATAAAATATATATTATTACGCGATTTTCAAAATAACTGTTTCAGGGGGTTAATGCGCCACCCATAATCCCTGTCACCCTCTACTCATTCCCATGCCCCCTACCTTAATATGGTACTGAAAAAAACATTTATATGATTTTCTTTATTTAAACACTAGAATAAATTTTATGTGGTACATCTACGAGATCGTGCAAATAAAACAAATACCTATCTAAAAAAAGCGCCAAATTTAAAGATTAAAATTTTTGAAACTGAAAAAATCTATTATCTAATTAAATACTAGACCAATTGAAAGATTTTTTCCTAAAAATAGTTAAAGAAAATATCAATTAAGAGCTCAGTTTTCCAGCCAACATTTGGTCTATAAAAAACGTGTTTTACACGCTTCAAGGACGTCTTTTTAGACCAATTGTTTAATCATAGTCATAAGAAATGACTATGGTTTAATTTACTCATTATTTAGCGCGTTTTGCACACGGGCTCCTTAACATATTTGTCGGAATAACATCATTTATTTTCATTATACACTTCTGGGTATACAGTTAGAATTAGCAACCCTCTGAATAAGAAAGCTTAATGAGGTAAAGACCTAATTGATTTTAGGGAATTATAAGAAATTTTAAGAAGCTTTTCCATTTTAGTATTTATTTTTATTACCTATATACGTTAAACTTCAAGTTATTACGTAAGACCCTTATAAATTATAACGTTCTGAAATTTAACCGTTATAATTTATAAGGATTAAACATATATAAGTTAAAGTTTAACGAATATATTATAATTACAATATAATTAATATAGTTATAATATAGTTATTATAATATCTTAATAGCTAGCAACCAAAATAGCTGGCTATATTGCCATATTACCATTATGTTAATATAATAATAGTATTATTTTAAGGGTTTAATGTATAAATTGATATCAGAAAAGGTTTAAATATTGTATTAAAATTTTTTTGTAAAATATATAAAAAACAAATATCTTTTCTCACATAATTTTTTAAATTATTAATCTACTATTTTACCTTTAAATTTATTATTGTAAATAAAGTGTGCAATTAATAATGTTAATAAATATTATATACCTGCATTTATAAAGGAAGATATATTTTGTTTTAATTGTATTGTTATAATTCAAATTAGCATTTCTTTTTTTTTTTTTCATTTTTTTTTTTGGTTGTTTTCTAGCAAACAACCGAAAAAGGTAATAAGTAGTTGTGAACAGTTTTTCTTTTAGGTGTGTTTAAAGTATTTACCTTAGCCTAAAGTTTTTTTCTATCTTCTTATATTTTGTTTTAAATATAAATTATATACAACTTTCTGATCTATTATTAAAAACCAATTAAATTTCAAACTTTTTCAAACTTTCTTTTTTTAATTATTATAAAGAAAATTTGGGCATTAAAATAGTGTTTATTTTTAATAACTGTTTTATCTGAGAAAGTACATCCATCACCAAGTTACCCAACACTAAGGTGTTCATTATTTAGATATCCATCACCAGCATATAAATCTGTTAGATTTATAGTGCATTCTTTAACATCATTTGCCATTGCTTAAGACTTGATGCTTCAGCAAACCATATATAATAATTACATTCTATCATTAATTCTATTGTTGCGTTTTACTTACTTTAACATTGCTATTGTAGTGACTCTATATATTTGGTTAAAAATATTAAATATTGTATTTTGTTGTGGGTTCATAACAAATCAGTCAAATATATATTTAAAAAAATTAATGGAAAAATATTAAAAAGGTACTCAGAGACAATCCGAGTGAGAAAGATTACATTTATTGGAAGAGGATGCAAGTAAAATATCTAGAAGAAAGCAGATATACCAGAAGAAGGTAAACTTGAAGTCTAAACTTGAAAATTTGTTTTATAAATAAGATTTTAAGGAGTAAAAGATTTTACCGTAGTTTAAGGTGCAACCTCATATAACCAAGCAATAGCAAAAGTTTGTTAGTATGTAATGCCTTTATTGCAGGCATTTACTTACTATATAATGTTTTCTGGACTCATGCAACCTACAACTTTTCAAGTCTTCTGTCAACCATTTCCTTGCTCTTTAGCTCTATTTTTTTTTTCATGTAACTACCAACTTATATAGTGTTTGCTTGCAGCCTTGTTGGGACTGAAATAAGAATAAAATAAAAATGTTGTCAAAGTTATATACATGATTTAAAATGATAAACACTTAATAAATTATATAAAATTATAAGCATTATATAAATTATATAAAACTATAAACATTATATACATTACACAGTTTAACAAAGATCTTGCTTACTTAGATTTTACAAGAATTTTTATGGACAGACGACAAACCAGTTTATTGAATTTTTTAATAAGCTTTTTAACCAATTGTAATTAGGGTCCTTGCAATTTTCAAGGAATTTACGAAGTACATCAAGAAATGCACACCAAAGCTTCTAACTTTTGCTATTGCTCTTTCAAGTTTATTTGACTTATAAATTTTTTTTATTAGGGGTCCAAAAAGTACACCTGCTTTTATGTTGACACACACAAAAAAAATCTTGGTTTCACTTCTCCTGTAAAAAGATATTTACAAACTTTTTTATTGTTTTAGTTTTATATAAAATGGTGGTAATAAAACTTTGTTGAAATCTATTATATGTTGCTTGAGAATATCGAACAATCCTGGCTGTAGTTTCTCTTCTGGGGTAGGGGAGGTCAATAAACTTTCATATAATGATCATCATCAGCCCTGTTGTCCCATAAGTAAAAAAAACATGAACACTTTGTGTATCCTCCTTGCAAGCCAATCAAGAAAGTAAGCATCTTGAAATCACTAAATACATCCCACATAAATTGAGTACATGAATTGAGATTATGAACTGTGTTACTTTGTCAAGAAGTTTTTTATCATTATCATAGTCTTTTTTTTCATGTACCAAATGTACCAAGTGTACAAGAGCCAAAAATAGATATTTATTAATATTATGGAGTAACGCTGCTTTGAGACTTTGCTTTGAGCTATCTATAAACAGTTGTCATTGTCCAAGATCATGTTTGAGATTAAGAAAAGTAAATAAACCAGTCACATCTTTACAATAACATAGATCATTACACAAGTTATAGCAAGCTTTATAGCAAATATGCTATTTAGTATTTAAACTTGTTAAGCAAGTTTAAGTTATTTTTTTCTGAGTGAAGTGTTCCTCATGGGAGCGCAGAGATGCTATTAATAAAATATTTTACTGAGACTATAGTGAAAATTAATTTCTGAAACACAGATAAGAAGGTTTTGTTTATGTAATCAGACTAACCAAATTCGCTGTAACAATGGAAGCCTGTTTCCATTCTTTGGTATTTTAATTTGCACTGTGCTAATAATTCCAATACTGATCATACTTTTGACAAATGATATTTCAACTCATATCCACTGTATCATGCAATATTAGGTCTTGATAATTCCACAGCATTATGCGTTTTTTAAGATTTGATGACAATAGTACACACAATGGACAATGTGAATGCAAATTTGTCCCATATTTATAAGCCTACAGAGAATTTAACTATTGATGATTAACCACATTCTTTTCAGTCAATATACCATCAAAACAGACTAAATATGGTATCAAAATATGGTGGATTTGTGATACTGAAAACACATGTCTTTTGCAGGGTATAATATACATTAGTAAAATAATTTATTCTTGAGAAAGACTAAGGGAGAGGGGTGGTAAGTGATCAATTGACTCAGCAGAACACAACCGGAAGAAAATAAAATCATAGGATCCTGTTACGTGCAACAAACTGATAACAAAAAGATGACAAGAAACATAAAAGTGCTGCACTGAATGTCAACTGTCAGTTTGTGATAAGCCTTCAACAAATTTTGTTAAATGTTTGGAAATAGTATTTTTTTAACCAAATAATGGTTATTTTTCTTTACTTTTTTCTGATTAGTTGCATGTGTTAATAAACAAAATTTTTTTTGTTACAGAAAAAGTTTTAAGGTACTCAGGCATGAATAAAGCCATGTCTAAAGTTGACACTGATTTTTTGTATTTTTTATTTATTATTGTTTAGCCAACACATATCACCTATTTTTAATGTAATTAATGATGATCCATAAGATCAAATTGAAATTTTTTTCAGATTTATTCATACAAATGCAACTTGAAAGATACTTGAGTACACAGGTATTAACACAAGGGTTAAATCATCTAGCTCATTCTTATTGTTATAGATAAGTGAGGCAGAAAGTTATTATTTAAACAAAAGCTTTTTCTATGTCTTTGTTACTGTTACTTGTTGACTTTAGAGTTGAAATATTTATTGCATTTTCCTATTTAAAGGAATAGAGAAGCAACATTTAGCAACATCAACATAGACAAAAAATAGTAGGGTTCAAAATGTCATTAGAAAATAAATGCGTTATAAATACTTCATGTTTAGTTAAATTAAATGTAAGAATTTTGCAGAGTATAATGAATTTTTTGTTAATTCACCTCCTCAAGGCCAAGAAGGCCACTACAAATAAAGAGGCGACATATTTATGGTTATAACCCTCTCTCAACTCTATACTTCCGAAACCCAAACCTTGACGAACAAGGTTGCTGGGCAGAGAAACAAATTGAGCGCAGTACTGCCAGGGATGTGGTGGGGATTGAACTCAGAACCATTCCTATGAAGTCAGCGTTCTATCACTACACCACTACCGTTCATGGACATCCTCTAGTAGCCATTATGAGAAGAACAGAGTAGTTTAAGATATTTTAAAAAAAATTTTTGCCTTGAGCTCAAACTTTTCATACATATTTGATTGCAGGCTTGCAAAAAAATTTTTATACATTTTATGAAAAAATTTTCATGAAAATGGAAAACCTTGTGTTTAAAGTACCTATTAATGAAGTATTTTTCCATCTACAATATAAATATTAGTATCTATCTTGTAATTTTTCTACTACTGATCCCAGCCTAGACTTCGAGAAACACACGAACAACCAATGAAATGTTTTTTGAGACACTAACGATGTACACTAGGGATGTGACTTTTTTGATAACTCCAATTTCCAATATAAAAAACAGATAAACTTTGGTTTAAAAGTAAATGAAAAGTCATTGGTTTTATTTAATTTTTGAAAAAGGTCAGCCACCATGAACCTTGATTACACTCTAGCTCCCATATATCAGTGAATTTTTTTTTTCAAAATTATATCAACCTGGGTCTCAAAAGAACCAATATTTCATAGAGATTTCAGAAATAATAATGGTTTCAAATAAAAATGAATTGCTTATATTTTATATACAAAAAATAACAATTTTGACCTAAAAGTTAAAAAGGTCGTTTTTTATGACATTTTGTTTTTAATTTTTTTTTTATGTTTTAGTAGGAAAGATTATGAATTTTGAAATCACTATAAAATCTGATTTTTTTGAGACCCAGGTTGATATACTTTTGAAGAAAAAAATTCCCTGATATATGGGAGCCAATGTGTAATCAAGGGTCATGGTGGGTGACTTTTTTCAAAATTTAAATAAAACCAATGACTTTTCAATTACTTTTAAGCCAAAGTTCTTCTGTTTTTTATATTGGAAACTGGAAATACCAAAAATTTACCAAAAAGTCACATCCCTAATGTACAGGCAACTATAACTTTAAACAGCGAATGATGTAGAAAAAGTTTTAACATTTTTAAAATTATCAGATAATATTAATTAACAAACAATAAAAAATTTACATGGGTAAAAAATTTTGTCAAAATTTGTAACATTGCACAGTGGGACCGAGTGTGTTAAAATACCAAAAAATCAATGTCAGCATTGCACAGTAAAAATTTGTTATAATGGTGAAGACCTGTTCAATAGAGGAAATATCTAGTTAAAAAAACATTAAATGTTAATTTATGCATTATATTATACGGTTATTTACACATTAATTTTACATGTATTCCAAAACGCTATACTGCATTTTTTATTTATTAACTTTCTAACGCTACTATTGTTTTAAATTAATTTTATTGACTTTTATTTTAAAATATATATTTTTAATTAGCAATCTTTTTTTCGCTCAGATTTTTAAAAGCAATTTAACGTAAGTCTATTCATTAGTTTTTATGCATCGAAAACAGACAGTTTTCAACATATTTTTGCTACTAACCTTTACTATTAGGTATCAGATAAACTAACCTCCAATATCATTCAATTGTTTGATTATGTAAATCTCATGTAAATAGCCATGTATCATAAATATTTTGTAACATTTTACAATAAAAAAAGTTATTACAAAACATTAGTCTTCCGTTGATGGTTAGTTGATAAGAAATACGGAACATGTAAAAAAGATGTTTCGTAGACAAAGAATATCTACAAAATCTTTCATTACTGTTCTAATATATAAATTCTGTTAATATAAATCTAAAAATGTATATAGTTTATATATATATATATATATATATATATATATATATATATATATATATATATATATATATATATATATATATATATATATATATATATATATATATATATATATATATATATAAACATATATATATAAACATATATATATATATATATATTTATATATATATATATATATATATATATATATATATATATATATATATATATATATAAACATATATATATAAACATATATATATGTATATATATATATTTATATATATATATATATATATATATATATATATATATATATATATATATATATATATATATATATTTATTTATTTATAGCAATAGGTAAAATATGGTTTTTAAATTTATTTTAGGTTCACTTGTAATTGGTTCTTCCGTTATTGAAATTGCTGTTAATTCTTCAGGGGACTTTAAAGGAAATGTTAGGTTATTACGTTTCAAAGATATTGTTTCTGAATTTTTCAGAAACAATACGTATAAAGAGATTGGTATTGAATCAAATGCCATTTTGTTGGGAAATGCTACTGTTGAAGGAAAAATTACCAAGAAGCACAAAGCATTTAGTATTATTATTAAAGGACTTGTTACACTTGATGGAATTCAGCCATTTAGAATGGAAGTTAACATTGTAAAACAACCTGAGCTCCCCATAAACATTTATTCAGTGTTTGAAGTTAAAAATGAAAAACCTGAAAAAATTCTAAAGGAGATAATGAATCAAAAGACATTAAATATCCCTTTTTTTGCACACATGTTAGCTGGTAGTAGTTTGTTTTCAGTCAAAAAAAAAATATTTGGAATCGCATTTTCGTACGATGAAGTATATAATTATAAAGATAGTACTTTATCTGGAACTATTATTGAAAAGGTTTTACAATCCCATGTTCCTCTAGGAGTTACTTTACTGTTTCCGCTGCAGCTTCATAATTTGTCAGTGCGATCTACAGACTCAGTTAATACTGCTTTTGTAATAAAGGAACCAAACTTTGATTTATTGATAGCACAGAGTGATAAAATGTCTGTAAAATCTGTAATAACCACTGTTTCTAAAGAATTTACTAGTGCTTCAACTAAGATATTTCCTGAATTTATTTCTAAAAATCTTGAAAAAGCTTTTACCACTCATGTAAGCTTTGATTCTTCAACTAGTCTTTTTAGTATTTTTGTTAGATTACAAGAAGATATTGAGCTAGTACCCAATCTCATTCGAATAAGTGTTAGTAATTTTGTTTTGCAACGAGCCGTAGCATTAGATAACAAAATAACAGAATGGACAGTTTCAGCAAAGGGTATTTTAAAGATTGGAAAATCTAATATTCAAGTGCAGTATGCAGAAATTTCTGATGAAGCTGGAAAACCATATGGTTTAACTGGTTCTATAAAAAAACTACCATTGGAAGATATAATTGAGCAATTTGACCCTGATTTCTATCCAAGTAACAATGTTAAAGACATGATAGAAAATACGGAAATCAGTAACTTAATAATTCGAAAAGTGCGTTTATTCTCAAGGGTACCTCGGCTAAATGGAACACCACACATACTTATTACTGGTCTCACAAATCTTCCAGCATTTGAGAAAGATATACAATTAGCAATGCTGTTGATTTATAAGTCATCTTATTGGCATTGTAAATGGGTAGCATCATTCAAACATACACCCTTAAGTAACATTATACAAGCTCTTACAGGCTTTGAAAGTCTTGATATAAATTTACTCCATAACAGTAAAATTATGACTACACTCATAAGCTCACCTCTTGCTACATATAGTTTACTTCCTCCACATATAATAACCACTCCTTTACTGAGACTGCCTGTTAAAAAAGCACTTACAATTATTGCATTACTTCGTTTCCCTGACAACTGCGGCGATGATAAAATGTGTATAACAGCATCTCATCTGTTAGATGTTTCAAAATTGTTTACTTTAAAAGGAACTTTAGATTTAGAAGATTTTTATCTTAATGCTAATATACCATACAATTTAAATCTTTCGTCACAAATCCATGGTATAAACAATACTTTGCAGTTTACGATAGGAAAAAAATCACGCTTAGATATCAAAACTACAATAAAATTCCCATCATTAGACTTGGTTTTTGATGGAAATATTCATATCCTTAAAAATGGGGATGCCATGCTAGAGTTATTTGATCGATATAAAATCTGGGAAGAGCCATTTGGTCTGCAGAGTTTATCTTTCATGAATCTTAATGTTGCTATGAAGTATCGTTCAAAAGCAGACCTACGCATAATTAATGTTAGAGGTCTATCTTTACTTGGCATCAATAAAGGTTATGAAATTAGTGCACCACTAAAACTTGAACTTAACCCATTGGAGGTCTATGCAAGTAATTTTTATGTTAATTTTTCTACAGCCAATCTTCCTGATCTAATGAAAGCGTTTAATATTCAAGCGGTGTTGCCTAATATTTTAAAGCAGTCAAGTTTACCAACTGGTTTTGTACTTATTTATAATGGGCGTCTAAATCTTGAACCAGCGATAAAATTGAAAGGCGATATAACTATTTTTGAAAGGCGTTTAAAATCTGAAATTTCTATTATTGGACAAAATTTTATAAGAATTGTGACTGAAAACAGCCCAGCTCCTTTAATTTTTGCAAAAGGTCAAATTATTATTCAACAAGATGCTAAAATAAAGATTCGAGGACCAAAATTGATTGCAGATATAACAAGTGATAAAGCAAAAGTTGTGGCAAAAGGATTTGTTAAAATTCTAGGAATAGAAGATGATGTAGAAGTTACTTTAGATGACAATAGCATATCATTTGTTGTGACAGGAAAATTAATGGACTATAAAGAAACAACACTAACAGCATATTCAACTGTATCAACTGATACATTTCAGGTAAAGTTATATGTTTACAATGCAGTATTTAGCCAAACATTATGTTAATTAAATTTGAAAATGTTTGTTTGCTGTCATGTGTTTAGAACATTGTGTTTAAAGCAGAATACTTGTGATTAAAGTTTAATGATGATGATGGGTCAAAAATAGCAATTTAAGAAGTGTAAAGACATTTTAATTTGTATATAAAGCCGACTCCTTAATTTTTATAAATTTGCTGATAAGATACAATTCATTAAGAAATTATGGAGTTGTTAATATGACACCTTAAAAAAATAAATTAAAAAAAACAAAAAAAAAAAACAAGTAACAGTATAGATAGTGACCAAAAAAATAAAAAGAAGAACTGTTAATAAAAGCAAGGCTAGTAACATAAAAAAAAGGAAAAAGTGAATGAGCTGATATGAGAGATAATAAATGAATGAGATAAATCAATGTTTAAAGAAGGATTATAGAAAATGAAAAATAAAATCAAAGAATGTAATTTAATGACATGACAAAAAATTTGAAATCACTTAAATAGTAGCAACAAATATAAAAAATATATAAAAAAAAAAATTAGCAACAATACCACAAAAAAAAAATGCACGACAATATAAACAATACACAAATGTAGACATTAATATAAACAATGCACAAAATATATATATATATTATACGACAATATAAATATAACACGACAAATATCTAAATTAGTTTAGAATTCATTTGAACCATAAAGATCTCTAAGCTATATCTTTCTTTTTGTTAAGAAATTACTTAACTGGTTGCAGTCCTCACATGGGCCAGTAGACAGGTTGGAGGGGCACTGGTTTCCAATAGTGCATTTAATTATTAGTTAAAAACAATTGAAAAATAGGGTTATTTAAAAATGCTGGTATTTTTGGTGTAAATTTGACAAGTTTATAAAGTTTGCATTTACATAGTTGGGTCTAATGGTCTTATATGCTTTTAGTCTTAGATCAAAACAAAGTATAGGAAAATTATGCAAGCATCTTAAAATAGCTGAAATTGGACTTTTTAGGCAAATGGGCAATACACTTTTAGATTTATTTGAGTTCTAAACTCCAACAAGCTGTTCATATTTTGCCCGCTTTTACAGACAATAATATCTAATCAGAAAACGTACCTGTAGAAACTTATGACTGACTAGAAAAATACTACAGTTAACTTTACTTTAGCAATTTTCGAATTTTCCAAAGTTGAGGTTATAATTTTTCTCTAATATGATACAAGTTGATAAAAACCACTTTTAAAGAGAGAACTACCCAGACAATAGTTCTAGCACAGATGATACACTTGTTGAAAGGAGAAAAATGTTATAAGGCTTTCAAGTAGTCTATTTTGTCCATTTGTAAATCAAGGGGGACCACTGTTTTGTGTTTACAAGGATAAAATTTCTAAGCTGTTTTACTTGGAAGTCCTCAATTTCAAATTGAACTTATCTACGCGATGCACATAATAATATGTAAACATTAGGAATATCAGATTTAGTGTCCCACAGGCCATTGGTTGAAATATAATGAATCTTTCCTAAGTTATTTTTAGATGCTTCAAATTTTGGCTATACAGTGATCATTTCTTTTAGTTGATTTATTATTTGACAAACTTTTATAGTTAAGTCATGAATTGGAAGAGTTACTAGATTTATATCATTTTTTTTTTGTTTGTTTTTTACCACTGATTCAAGGTGATTTCATCAATAGTGTGTTTATAAAACAAAGTAGTAAGATTCTTTTTTAGTATATCGTTGTCTGGGCTATTATGGCAACTGTACAGTGCAGTGTCGGTTTGTTTAAGTTATTTATAGTTAAGTTACATATAAATAATGTCAAGAGATCTTTAAAGTCTGAGCTATCTGGTATTTTTAATGCTCAGAGGTTTTGCATTCAGGTGGTACTCACAAGCGCCTACTGAGTGAAGACTTAAAACACCTCCAAAATATACTTTGGTGTATGTATGTATAGTTTTTATCATGATTAAAAAGATAATTTGGAGTCTGAACTTCCCAGCATTCCTGATTTAAACTAATTTTTTCAATGCAAGTTGCTTTTAATTGTAATGCAAGTTGCTTTCAATTGTAATGCAAGTTGCTTTCGAAAAGCTTTAATAATTGTAAAGGTTACAAAAATAAATATTAACTGATTTTTTTTTTTCATTGGATTAATATAAATATTTTATTAAATGCATTTTTATGTTATTAAATGTTATTAAATGCATTTTTATTATTTTGTTATTAAATGCATTATGTTATTAAATGCATTTTTTTAAAGACATATTGTGAAACGATGTTTCTATTTTAAAAATGCATATTGATGTTTGAAAATCATAATAATAGGCAAGCATATCATTCCTTTTAATTTACCTATTTATTGTGAAATTAAAAGTTGTGAAATCGTATGTTGTGAAGTTTAAATTTTATTATGTGCTTCTGTTTAGCTCTTTTCTTTTTTTTATTGTTTTTTATAATTTTTTGCAAGTTTTCTTTTTGATGTTGTTTTTCTTTTCATTATTGCTGAGGTCAGCTCATTTATCTTATCTTTTATTAAACTCCTAAAATGCTATCTGATGTTAGGTGTTGTCTGTTGCTAAGGTCCAATATTCTCAAATTAATAAATCTCATATTTCATAAAACTTTGATCGAGAGACTTTTAAATCATTTTTAACAAACTCATTAATAAAAATAATAGCATTTCTCTTTCTAAGTAAATACCTATTTCTTATCCATAGAACTCTTCCAACAATAAATAAATATTTCTTATTCATGGGCCTTTTCCAACAATAAATACATGTTTCTTATTCATGGATCTCTCCCAACAATAAATACATGTTTTTTACCCATGGAATTCTTTCAACAACAAGGCAGAACTATGAAATAATAAATCATAAATAATTATAAAATTTTATATATTATATATGTAAAAAAACTTATTATAAACTTTTTCTTTTACTCATCTCTTGGATCTAATTTATCAGATGAACATTTTCAACTTTTTTTTTTAAACCTTTTGTTTCTAATCTTGGATCTAATCACCTCATTTAACTTGTGTAAAAGCTCAATTCATATGGTGCATTTGGATAAAATTTTAATTTAATGAATCATTTATTTCTAACTGCAGTATTAATTTTATCTTTAGTAAACTTCTAGTAAATTTTGGGGTACTAATTCTGGAATTTCATTGTTGCTATTGTGTTGTTCTATTTTTTAAAAACAATTTCCCTGATCTGAAAAAGTGACTCTTTTAGTTGATGACTTTGTTATATACTCTTACTAGCTAGACAAAACTTTGTTACTTTTTGATTTTATGTGGTTTCTCTTATGTGACAGTTTGGGTCTTGCAGTCACTGGTGATCTTTAAACCCAATCAAAAGTTGTTTACTGCTAATAATTGTCAAAAATGTTTTTTTCAATATTGATGAATATCAAAACTTTTACTTAGTCCTCTACTTTATATCTTCTCATATGATACTTTATATCTTCTCATATTATACTTCAGTCCTCTACTTTATATCTTCTCATATTATACTTCAGTCCTCTACTTTATATCTTCTCATATTATACTTCATTACTGACTTCTAGTAGAAGTTATATGTTCAATCGATTGCAAAGTTAATATTTTCTAAGGTTACCTCCCTTCAACGCGCTCACTAGTTTCTATCTCCTGATTACCTAATTTCTGTTGTTCAATGTGCTCGCTAATTTCTAACTTATAATTCCCTAATTCCTAAAACTTAAAATTTAAACCGCTTATTTGTTCTTGTATGGAACAAGGATGTCATATTTAGTTTGTTGACAACATTTTTGATCTGTTGATCAAAAAAAATTTTCTTTTTGACAAGATCCAAACATTGAAATGCTGTTGTATCACCAGGTTAGGTATCTGAGACTTCTTTTGAGCTTTAACTGAACAAGATAACATTTTGTTGTTTAAACAAGATAACATTTTATCTGTTAAGGTTAACATTTCCTTTGTTTATGTTGTCTTTTTTTTATTTATCTTGAGTCCTTTAGTTTACATTTAATTTTTCTATCTTTTAGTCAGTTCTTGTTAGGTTTTTGTAGATGCTGAAATTTATTATAAAAACCAATTCTTGCAATAAATTTCAATAAATCACAAAATCACACAATAAACTAAAACAAAACAACACAAAAAATAAACTAACACTAAACAACACAAAAAAATAAAAATAAAAAAAGATTTTAGTATTACCAGGTTTAAACAACAATGTTAATTATAGTTTATAATTTAACCCTGAAAATATTTAATGCTTTATCAAATAAAAAGAAATAAAAGTTTGTATTTTGAAGTTTGTATATAAATTTTCGGAATTTACAAATTCGAAAAACAAAAAAGACTTTTAGAAGATCATGTATATCTTATGTTACAATAAAATGTTTGTTTGAACAATTTTTTTTTTTTTTTATGCTATATATTTATTTATTCAATTAAATATTTTGAAAATTTAAAATATTGCAAAATTTTAAAAATATTAAAAGATTAAGAAGAACTTATTTGAAAAAGAAGAAAAGAAATTTAGCTTTGTTAAAAATTATATATTTACCTCCCAACGCTAAGGAGGCCATTATAGCCAAAAAGTCTTTTTTTTTTATAGATTTTAAAAAATATAGATTTTTTAAAATGCTCTTCTATGATTTTGATTATTCTCATATTCTAATGTGTTTTTATATTTTTTGTTGTTTGGCTGTTTTGCAAAAATTCAAATATATTTTTATATTTTTATGCGTTAAACTATTTTGCTGACTTTATAATGGTTTTTTATATATTTAGGTGTTTGGCTGTTTGGCGGATATTGCTAAACAAGTTCAAGACTTGCTAATTGAGACAATATCAAAATCAGCTAATCAAAGTATTGCAAATATGGAGAAGGCAGATAATAATCTTATTAATGCCCAAAAGTATTATGAGAAAGCTGATATGGAGGAATCAACTGTACGTAATCAACGCGATAGGGCTAGAATTTTCTATGAACAGCAGTTATTAGAATATGGCAGGTTTGAAGTTATGGCAAATGACACGTGTGTAACTGATAAATGCCAAGTTCGTAAGTTAATTTTTTAAACTGATTTTGTAAATTATAAATGCTAAGTTATTAAGTTAAATTTCCGAGAGTTAACAGGCCAGATGATGCATGTTGTATGCACAAAAATGTAAATAGTTAATGCTTATTAAAATGTGAATGCTTGTAAACTTTATAAAGGAGTTATTCCCTGCCAAATGGTACTTTTTTTTAAAAAAAATTTTGGTAATTGATTTTCTACCAATTTATATATATATATATATATATATATATATATATATATATATATATATATATATATTTTATATATATATATTATTATTATTAATTTTATTTAAAATCATTTTATTTATCCAGACATGTTTCAACTATATATAGTCATCATCAGTTAAAAGATATTTGTTAAAAACAGTATAAAATATAGGATATAGTTGTAAAAATAAACATAATGAAAGCCATATAATTGTAAACTAACTTCTTATATTTACAAAAAGAATTATTAAAAAATTATTTAACAAATGTCAAATATAACAAAAGAAACCGGTAAATCATATTAAATTATAAGAGTCATTTTAACATGGTTTACTTGTTTATTCATATCTGGTTTTCCCCATTCTATATGAATGCTTTCTGTAATTTTTAACTCAATTTTATTTTTAGCACGATTCAAAATTGAAAAGCATTCATCATTATAATTTGTAAAACATTTTTCTTTTGAGTGAAGATGCTTATAAATAAGAGAGTTTTTATCACTTCTGTAGTGTTCAATCACTCGCATCTTTAGGTGGCAAGAGGTTTTGCCAATATAATAGGATTTATATCCTGCACAAACAAGTAAACCATGTTAAAATGACTCTTATAATTTATATGATTTACTGGGTTTTTTTGTTATATTTCTTCATAGTAAATAAAGACTTATTTTAAACAACTACATCTACCATTGCAATAAATTACATTAAACTATTAATAAGTAAATGTTTTTCATACAGAAGTGTTCAAAACAAATACATTGCACCTTTCCATTTTTATCTATTAAAATGAAAAAGTTTTTAACACAACACACATCGTTTGTAAAATACAGATAACTTATTAATATATCTACCAATTAGTTTATAATTAATATATTATTACAAGAATTGTAAATGTAACAAGTAAAGTTTTATTAGTAAAATAATCCTCATTAAATATTGCCAACTTATGATTTACATAACACCATTAGGTTTAGGTGATCATAGTTTGATAAGATCATTGATCAAGTTAAGCCAATAGAAACATCACAAATATTATGCTAAAAATGATGATGTTAGTTAAGCCTAGAGAAACATCAAAAAATAGTCTAAAATCAATATATAAAAAGTCTAATTAATTAAAATATAATGTTAGTAAAATAAATTTTGATAGTCTATCATTATTTATAATAAATAATCAAAGTTTTAAAATTAAATAATAATAAATTATAACTCATATGCACATACATAAGTGCATATAAATTATTCACATTTTGAAATTGGTATTCCTTTAAATTGTGTTTATCGTTACAATAACTCAATTAATTTTACAAAAACATTAAGGTTTGTTTTACTTTCGATTCATTCATTATTCATAATATTTAAACATATTTTTTCATCATTTTCCTTTATCTGAATGCATCGTGTTATTTAACCATAGTTGTACTTAATGCGGTAGTGGTGTAGTGGTAGAGCGCTCGCTTCATAAAAGAGTGGTTCCGAGTTTGATCCCCACCACGTTCCTGGAAGTACCGCACTCAACTCCTTTCTCCACGCAGCGGCCTTGTTCGTCAAGGTTCATGTTTCGGAGTTATAAAGTTGAGAGAGGGTTATAACCACAAATAAGTAGCCTCCTCGTCTGTAGTGGCCTTCTCGGCCTTGAGGACGTAAATTAAAATTAAAAAAAAAAAAAAAAACTTTTAACTAAAAGGTTGTTTGGCATAGACTTTCTCTTATCCAATAAAAAATGCATTTTTCAGTTTTAATCATTAATGTCAATTTTTTTAGCATATTCTATGGTGAAAGAGGTTATAAATGTTCTAAGAATTGAATTTTTTAAGATTAAAATTAATAATTAAATTAAGAAAAAAGTTGTGACAGCATGCAAAGCTTTATATCCATTCAAAGGCATAAGTTTTTTAAAATACGACAAGCAAGACATATTGTATTTCAGACTTAATAAATCAATATTTTTCATCCAATCAAAGTAGGTAATCATTACTGAGTATCATTTTTATTTATTTATTATTTTTTTAGAAATACTAGGGTGTTCTCATGGGTTTAAAACACAATAAACAAAATCATAATATGTCAACAAAATTTAAATCAAAATAAACTTTCTAGTCAGTTCTTTCTAGTCAGGTCTTTCTAGTCAGTTCAAGGATCACTCTGCCACTGGTAACATGCAATCAATTGTTAACCATAACTGATTAAAAGGAATATGGTTATTACTTATATCCCTTTCATACCATTATATACCATAACATTATTATTATATTGCAAACTCAAAATTTTATTCTTTTATAGAAGATGGTTTGTACAATATCTATAAAAAAAAACTGATTCCCTCCAAAAAAGGTCCTCTAAAAAAACACCGGGTAATTTATGAAATTATAAATATATTGTTATGAAGTGTTATAAAGTACCCATTTTACGTATGAAATAGCAATATCACCTATGCGTTCAAGAAAATTTTTAATTATTTTGAATATTTGAATTGTTTTTGGATATTGTTTATGTGGCTTTAATTTACATTAAATTAATTGTTGTAAAAAAACGGTTTGGAATTATGTCTAGGTATGGCACTGCTTGTATAATTTAAAAAAGAGTTTTGAACAAAAAACAAGTTTTTAGAGACATTTAAAATACTCTCAATATGTTTGTTATTATTAATAGGGTGTATAATATAAGTGTGTTGCTGTCACTCAAAATTTTTTTAGAATAGTTTTAAAGTTTTTTTAGTTACTTGATTTCTGTTTATAAAATTATTACTAGGTTGTTTTGGTTGTCCGAAACTTAATCAATGTTGCAGACTAGATATTTTTGGACATTGTATTGCCTGTTCAAGTTGGAAAAAGTGTTGTTGGAAAAATATAAACCCTCTCTGTATTTCAAAACATGATGGATGTCATGTTATTAGAACAGCTGCTGAGAAAGTACTTTCTGAAAAAGAGGTCAAACAAATATTTGATTTGATTTTGTTTTTGTATTTTTTGTATCTAAAAATATGAATAATAAAGATATAAAGCATACATTTTTTCCACCTCGTAATACCTTCAACTTTTGGTCCTTTTTTTTGATCCAAAGTTAATAAAATGATTATTTTTTATTAGGCTTCAATTATACAACATGGTATAGAACTAGATAACTTAGAGCAGCTACTTACAAAAAGTGAAATCAACAAAGGGAAGCATCAAGCAGTGTTAGAAGCTGCTTTGGATGCAAAAGAAATAATAGAAGAAGACTCATCTCCTGGCTTGAATGGGGCTGATGCAATTCGCAATTTTGGATCCCCTTATGGTTGGGCTAAAATAAACAGTGTTTGTTATAATACAAGTATTGAACAAGCATCTACTGGGTGTATGCAGTTTCATGTAGCAGGTAAAGTTATCTATGCATATATGCTGCTTTATTTTATAAATTGTCTATATAAAACTTTAATATCTTAAATGGATGAAATAATGTAAATTTTTTATTTCACTAGTTGTACTTTTTGATAAACCTGAGAAAAACATCAGCATATGGAGCTGCTTAAAAGAAGATCTTGTCACTGTTCTCACTGAATCATTAGCAAACTATGTTTTTCCCAACATAATAGATACAACTTTAGATGATGTATCTTCAGTAACTGCGCAACTGAACGAAGCTCATGAGCTTCCTGATTCAGTAAAGATAGATGAAAACTTAAATCAAGACACATCTAAGATTTTGAAAATAGTTGATGAGATTGAAGAAAAAACAAATAATATGGTACTCCCATTGCCTAATCCCACAAGTCAAATAAATTTACCTGATTCTATCGAGGATGGTGATTTTGGAATCCAGGCTCCTTATTATTTAGATTATAATGTTGAAACAAACTCCACAATAAAACCATCTCCACCATCTAAAGCTCCTGAATATTCTGAGTCAATTGTTGACAATGAATACTCTAATAATCATTTAAATAAATCTCCTCTACAACTTCACTCTTCAAATTTCAAACCTTTCACAATTAAAGTTGAAACAAGTAAAAATAACGATAAACAAACTATTAAGCCTGTTCTTTCACAAGTTAATATCTCATCTCCAACAGATTATCCTGTTGAAATCAAAATAAGTGCTCCTATTAAGGTTGATGGTTTTATCCCGTTTTCTGGTTCTGCAAGTGGCGAAACCTCCACTAGTGGTTCAGCGTCATCAGCTGGAGACGAGTTAAAACAAATTCTCAACAAAAATAACATAGAAAATAAATACTTTGGTGAAGATGATGAAGGTTCAACTGATTCAAAAAATGATGATAACTCAGCTGAAGATCTAGCTGAAGACCTTGTAACTGAAGAAGAGCTCGAACAAGACTTACCAAGCAAAGCAATAAAAAACAAATTAAAAAAAGTAGAAGAGCAACCTAAGTTGCTCTCTAAAGATGAACAAGAGATGAAAGAAATTTTAGAAAAAGGAACAAAAAATAAAAGTAAAAATAAAACAAAGTCAATTTTTTTCCCTAGTTTCAAAGAGAAAAATAAGACAAGTAGTTCAAATAATACAGCAGGTTTTAAAATAAAAGAAGTTATAAAAACTTTGAAATTAAAAAAACGTCGCTTTAGGAGAGATACCGAAAATCATTCTTCTGCAATAATTACAAAAACGCCATTTTTTCAACCTAATAATAATGCTTTGTTTTCAAATCCTTTTTGGAATGTAAAACCTGACCGAGGTGTTTCAACAAAATCATTTCTCCCTTCTTCACCTCAACATCAAATGATGACAAATATGATTAGAAAAAGATGGAAGATACCTGGTAAAATATTTGTTTATAAATTTTACATAGCAATTCTATAATTTTTTAATATAAACTTTTATAAGCAATAAAATATTTTTAAAGTATAAAAATATCTTATTATGAAATTGTTTTATCAAGTATTAAATTTGTGACAATGTTTACATATAAAGGTTGTGACAATATTCGCATATTTAGGTTGTGACAATTTTTGCATATTTAATTTGGTATATTTTTTACATATTTAGGTTGTGACAAGGTTTAGGTATTATACACCCCACAACCTAATCCTTTTGAATATACATTTTTTATTTATTAATAATTTAGTTGATATAAGTACGGTTGTTTGCAACTGTATCTGGAATTATTTTTGATTCTATTTTAATTCTGTTTCAATTTTTTTAATTATATGTTCATTTAATAAAGTATGTTATATATTTCTTGTTTTTAAAATACAACTTTTCAAAAACTTCAAAATATGTTTCTAAAAGCATTTAAATAAACTTTTTTTTTTTTAACTTTTATATGTTGAAAGTTATGAATACAAGATTAGCATAAACTTTATACCAAAACACCTGATTATTAGGGTGTATATGTGTGTTAAATCTATTGTAGCCCTAAAGATTCAGTATATACATTAAATAAGGGTTTGGACAGGCTACTAATACTATCATTATTTCTTACTACTCGCAGGAGCTTCAGTACATTCATTGATTTACTATTGGCAGAGGCTTCAGTACGTTCATTGACTGACTACTGGCAGGGGCTTAAATACATTGATTGACTGACTAAATAGTTAAAGTATGCACAGAAGTACTGCATACTTTACAAAAAAAACTAAATTTTCCACCATGAGTTTAGAAGTATATTTTGATTATAAAAATAAGTAAACTCACAATAAGTTTTAAATCTTGTGTCTAGAAATATTTACAATTATGAAGTTAAAATTTCTTAGTTAATACTATGAGGTTGCTAAGTTTTCTTGCATATCTTCATATATGCCAATACAAAAGCAGAATTTATTCTAGAGTAAGATGACCACTTTAAATGTATTTATTTAGTTCAATATTTACATTTACAATTTTTCTTAATTTATAAAAGTTTTAATTGTTAGAAGTTAAAATTTAGAGAACCCAAATGGAAGATGTCATATTTATAAAAGTTTTAATTGTTAGAAGTTAAAATTTAGAGAACCCAAATGGAAGATGTCATATTTATAAAAGTTTTAATTGTTAGAAGTTAAAATTTAGAGAACCCAAATGGAAGATGTCATATTTTCCATCAACTTATAGCTATATGTCGAGATATGGCGGAAACAATACAAATGTTGTACAAATCACTGACAGTAGCGAAACGCAGTTTCCATGATGAAGATAAAAATATTTATTCAGAATTATTTGAAGCAGAAGAATTCATTCTTAGTGCAGGTGAAATATTTTAACTAAATATTTTTGTGTTTTTGTCACCAAGTTTGAATCTTTTTTTTTTTAATTATTTTTAATAGTTTTTACTTTTTTCTGAAATATTTTATTTAATCTTTTGCTATATAATAAATAAAAATAGAAATTTATAATATATATATATGTATTTATATATATATATATATACATACATATATATATATATATATATATATATATATATATATATATATATATATATATATATATATATATATATATTAGTACTTTCATGAAGATATATGCAAGCACTAATATATATATATATATATATATATATATATATATATATATATATATATATATATATATATATATATATATATATATATATTAGTACTTTCATGAAGATATATGCAAGCACTAATATATATATATATATATATATATATATATATATATATATATATATATATATATATATATATATATATATATATATATATATATATATATATGTATATATATATATATATATATATATATATATATATATATATATGTATATATATATATATATATATATATATATATATATATATATATATATATATTTATATACAGGGCTGTCCCAAAGGAGGGGGTTAAGCTTTTTTAGCCAGGTTTAAGCATTTTTCTGTATTAAAAATAAAAGTTAACTTATTAATCAAAAAAGTTTTATAACAAATAAACTTTATACTTAATCAACTTAAGTTGTCTAGAGTATTAAGTATAAAACTGAACATGAATAGAAAAAGAAGGAGAATCATTTTGTTCTGATCTTTGAAATCACACCTACTTAAAAAAAATGCCAATGCAGAGTTTATATCAAGACCAAATATAAAGGCAATCGAAGCTAAAGATAGACATACTGAGGCTGCGTTGAATTCAAAAGAATAACTTTTTGTCATTTACTATTAAGCATTTACATAACATTGACTTTATTTTATAAAACACATAACAAGTTATAATATTATTTCTGAATTAGTTACATATGCTGAAGCAACTAAAGATGATCAGGTGTCAGATGTGTGGTGTCAGATGGTGATGAACATAGTGTTATGTCTGTGAAGGACAAATGATCAGGTGTCAGAATTGCGATGATCAAATGATGAGGTTGCAGAACTGTTGACAAATTTTTTATTTTATTAACTATTACAATGATTCGTTGCCTTAGTAACAATTTGCGAGAGAAAACAAGAGCAATTTATATAAAAGGGTTTCTATAGCAACCTACTCCCTCCTCCCTCTGCCTCCTTCTATAACTTCAATGTAGCCTCCTTTTCTTTCAGAATTTTTTGTTTGAATATTAGAAAATTTTGAATTTTTATTAATATTGTTATCCTATATTAAAAAATTTTTTTTTCTTCTGCAAACTTGAACAAACTTCTGCAAACTTCTGCAAAAAATATTCTACAGTATATATATTTTGCTGTTCAAAAAAATTAACTCTCCCCTATTTTCCACAAATTTTGCAGAAGCTTAAAGAGATGTTATAAAAATAGAAAGTAACAAAGTTGAAAAAAAATTTCATTCAGAATCATTTGATTTCAGAAATTGTAGAAAGGAAAAAATGTCTGAATAAATATTTTTTATTCCTTATGACGCTTAGTTATTAAAATTTGTACGAGATATTAATTTAGAGCATAATCAAAGCACAGTGGATCCCAGACTCCCTTCTAACTACATAAAATGCAGTGAGTTATCTAGAGTTAATAGTTTTATTATTTGTTTTGATGCTGTTTTGTTTCCATGTGGAAATCAGGGGTAGACAAGACAAAGCAAGAAGTAATAAAAAACATCAAGATAACTTTTTTTAGCAATGTCTAAAAAATAGAAATATTTAAACTTTCTTTGCTAATTGAAAAAAAGAAAAAAGAAGTAGAAAACCTATGTTCAAAATGTGAAATCACTTTAATATTAACTTTTTAATACAAATTGTAATCTAAAATTAATTTAGACAAAACAAATAAAAGATATTTTAGTCAACAATTTTTAATAGTAAAATCATTTTACTTAATTTGTTAACTAAAAATTGTTGACTAAAATATCTTTTGTTTGTTATTACTGGCTAAAATATCTTTTATTTGTTATTACTGGTTGCATCTATTAGTATCATATATTGGTAAATTCCAACAATGTTTTTATTATTGCACTTCAACAAAGAGTTCTTCAAAAAATAAATTATTCTGAGTCTCAAATGGAGCATCAACCTGACCAACAAGTCAACCTGAGTCTCAAATGGACTGCCAACCTGACCAGTAGGTCAATGACTTTATTGGAAATCCTTTAACTCAAAATAAAATATTAAACTCCTATTTTACTATATTAGAAAAATTTTTATAATATTTTTTTATATTTTTTTATAATATGCAGTTGTAAAATGTGGAAATCAAAAAAATATTTTTAATTCAAAAACTTTTAAATCCAGTGTTATATTAAACTCATTTAAGGAATGAGACAGAAACATTTAAACTTTTTTTTTTTTTCAGTCAGTCTTTTAATCAAAGAACTAAAATAGAGTCATAAAAAACTTTCAAAATATAATAAAAAAAGAGATAGTAGATAAATAGAGAAATAAAGAGAAATAAAAATAAATTATAAAAGGTATATCACTCTAAACAGCAAGTTTTCAATGTTTTTTTCTTTACTTATTTTTAGATATATATATATTTTTTAAAGATTCCTTTTTGTTTTGAATAAAAACTCACTAATCTAAAAAAAAATAAAAAAGTAAATTTTTTTAAAGAAATATTTAAAAAATTTAATTAGCAAATGAATATAACACCTTATGATCATTTTCTCATGATTAAAAAAAAAGTTTATTTTTATTATTTTTTTAAAACCCTTTTTGTTCATCATAGTGTTCATCATAGTGGTAGCACTGTAAAAAAAAATTTTTTAAACAACAAATATATATTTACAATAAAAGTAAGAAACTATTATGTTATTTATGAAATAAAAAATAAAAAACTTGCCTCGCTTGCCTTGAAATTTTATGACTAGGTGTGAAAACTTCAAAAAACATTGTTTTACAAAAGTGGCATTTCATAAACATTTTAAAAAGTCAAAAAAAAAAATTAAAAATTTTAATTTTTATAAGCAAATGCGACTTGAAAGTCCAGAAACTTCTTAAATCTATATCATATATAAAAAGAAGTTTTATAAAATTTGGCACTTTGGCAATGTAGTATGGCTAAAATAGTCTCATTTTTCTGTTGCTATGGGATTGTTGCTATGGGGTTGATAAAAAAATTTTAAACACTTTTAGTTTGATACAAACTATAAGAGTCATTTCTAAGCAAAAAATATTTTAACATAAAAGTAACTTTTTTTCAAATTTTGGTTGAAAATTTGCATTTTTTCATATGACCTTAAGTAAACTGAAAGTAGTTTGACTACTGCCTGTGTGGTAGATGACAACAGCTTATCAGTTGTTGAAATAGAATTACATCTGGTTGATATATGTGATACCAGTTGTATCTGTTTTCAAAGTTGTTTACCTGTTTAAAGTCGATTAAATATTCTTTAAATTGATACAGCCTATGTAATATCTTTGCTAAAACAAAAGTTAAAATTGAAAATGTTGAATGTGTCCCAAAAAAAAACTTTTTTAAAAATAATCTGCTCTCACTCCCTAAATGTGTTCTATCTAATACAAAAACACTAAGTTTAAAACACTAAGTTTAAATTTTTTTTCAATAAAAAATAATTTAAAGGGTCCCTCAAGACCCTCGAATATTTAATGGGTCCCTAATATTTTCAAAAAGAAAGTTTTTTCAAAAATTATGTCAACCTGGTACTCAAATGAACCGAAATTATATAAAAATTTATTACAATTATATATAATATATATATATATATATATATATATATATATATATATATATATATATATATATATATATATATATATATATATATATATATATATATATATAAGACCACAGTTATAAAACAAAAACCAGTTAGCCGGAACAGTATTTTTAAAGTCGGTAGAGTTAATTTTAATTTTGAAGCTCTTTATATTTTTGGCGTTCACGACGTCAGACGGCAAGTTATTCCAAATATTAACAACCCTAAGTGAGAAAGAGTATTTACGGACATCGATTTCACATTTTAGTTTACGTAATTTGAAATTATGTCCTCAAGTGTAAGTATAGTTGCTAAATAAAAAGAAGCTTAATTATTTAGGCAAACTAAATTGTTCAGAATTTTGTAACATGTAATTATGTCTTGCTTAAGACATAGAATTTCTAGTAGTTCCAAACCAAGAATTCTAAGTCTATTTAAATATGAAAGTTATTTAGGTTAGCAATTCTCCTGGTAAAACGTCTTTGCACTTTTCCACTGTATTGTTCATTTCAGTGCGATTTGGCGACCAAACCAGAGAGCAATATTCTAAGATCGGTCTTATATAGGCTTTAACAATAACACGTGAATCACGACTTTTAAAACACTTAAGGATTAGATATCCTTGAATGTTTGATGCGCAGACGATATTTGATATAAGATTATTGTAATTTAAGTAAGAATCTATGGTCACACCAAGATCTTTTAGGTCTGTTAAATTTGTATTAAAATTCTGGCCATATTTTTTTGTGTGAGCAATTTTATTTCAAAGTTTTTAATTTTCAAAGTTTTTAAAACATTTGTAGTTTTTATGTGTGTTTTTATTTCATTTCTCCTATTTTTATTTATATATTTATTTATTATTTATTTATATAGTGGATTTTTAGACATGTAAAGACTGAATATAAAATCTGGGCTAGGTGCTAAAAATGAAAATTTTAAGATTGATGTTAAAATGTGTACTATTTCCAAAACATTTCACTGTATAAACCGAATTTCGTTGTAGAAGTAGTTACTACTTTCACAGTAAATATCACTTTGTTTTTACTGTGGAGTATTTGGTACATAGAACACATTTTAATGTCAAACCAAAAATTATCATTTTTGGCACTTTTTTATGGTTTATATTCAGTCTTTATGTGTAGATCTTTTGAATTTAAGTTAATATAAAATTTAGACCTTGATTTTTAAGGGAAACGTATAAATATCAAGCAACAAGTAATGAAGCAAGCGTCAAACACTCTTAATGTTGTTCGTCAAGGTTTATTATTATTTTTTTAAATCGATTATTTTTTTAATCGAAAAACTAAGTAGTTTCCAGATTTTATTTATTTACATTTGCAATTGCAGGGGTAAACATTTGGTCTAAAAGGTGCACAAATGAATTCGAATGGCAAAATCAATCAGGTATTCAATCATGGTTACAGGCTATGGATCTTAGAATTCAAGAGTTAGGTGGTTTTGGAGTTTATCGATTTCTTGAGAATTTGTTTCACGCTTTTGAGGCGTTGTTTGAAGTATTAACATACACTGACGGAAATACTGCAAGAAATGCATTGAATCTTCTTCAGAGAATCCGAAAGGTTTCTATAGTAAGCGATTAATTGATTTATTTTGGAAATAAAAAATTTATAAGTTCTGCATGTTTAATAGTAATTCTAAAACACTTTATATACATTATAGAATTTAATCTTTTTTAATTGTTTTAGAATTTTGATAGAATCTTTAAGGAAAAACTCCCTGTTTCAAGCGCACATCCATACGCCTCTGATATTTTAAACGAACTAGAATTTCTAAGAAAAGACAGCTTGTTTTGTTCCATCTAAATGGCGGTGCTCTTTGACAGTACAAATACAAAAATATTTTTATAGAATATTATAAGACAGTTTCGTATTTAAATAAACTGACATACACGCTTTAAACTTCGACTGCTAATAAAACCAAATCGAATGAGAAGAAAATAGGTTATAATCTAAATCATATAAGATTCTCGTGTATTCGTGTTAAATTGTGTCGTATAAAGTTCGATATTCGTATAAAAAAGATTATCGTGTACTGCGTTTAATATTTGGAAACGGTACCTCACACCTCGTCAAACGTTGAATGCAGTAATAAATGATTGAATATTTACTAAACAGAAGAAGCATGTTTTTGTAAACTATTTTTCATCTATCATTAAGATTTCTTCATCAAGATTTCATTATATAGTATGAGCCAAAATAGGTGGAATCATCAGAATCGTCAACAGAAATTGTGTAGTAAAAGTCAAATTGTTATTATATTTGTTGTGCGTGTGTTTTTATGCAGTTATAAATTTTTTTCGATTTTTAAATTTTTCCCTGTCAATTATGCTTACAAAGCTTGTAAATAAATAAAATAAAACAGACACAGATATTAAATTTTGTTTTCATTGCTTATCGTCACGACGGGATTTTTTATATCAGATTCACTTGATGTAAAAGAATTCACCATTAAATTTATTTTTATTATAATTTATTATAATTTATTTTTTTTTTTTTTTTTTTTTTTTTTTTTGAGTTAAAGTTAAAAAAAAACCTGTTATTGAAAATCTGCATTTTTTTAAAAGACTACAATAATTTCTTTGGGGAAACACAACTATTGGCATGTATAAATGCGTATAAGAAGGAAGAAGGGAAAGAGGGGGGGGGGTATGTTTAAGACAGTGAGTACGTACGCGGTTTGGCAATCTGTTGTTCTTTATCTTTCCAAAAACTTGACTTCTTTTTTTAAACAAAAATGTTGAATTAAAGGTTTTTGTTGTTAAAGTTTTAAAAAATTATCCGTTGGGAAGGTGCAGTAAATGTGTACATACGCAGCGGGGCGTTGTAAGCATACGAGTGCTTATAAGGAATAAGAGGGTCCTAAATAAATAGTTTCGCTAAAAAGAACTCTCCCGCTAATCGTTTATTATCACAACATTCCTGTTTTTTTTTTTTCAAGATTACAAAGAACTATTCCCGTTAATAATAGAACTCTTCACAGTTCCAATAACTTCGCGCGCCCATAGTTAGTAGCACGTCATGGTTCCTTATGCGCAGAACTGCATGAAAGAAAGAAAATACACAGATATATCATGAAAGCATTCTTAAAAGAAACAGTTGTTTACATGAAGTTTCTTTTCTTTTTTTCATAATAAAGATTGCAATCAAGGAAAAAAACAAAACAAATTTTTTTATACTTTATTATATAAAAAACCTTATTATATATATATATTTATATATATATATATATATATATATATATATATATATATATATATATATATATATATATATATATATATATGTATGTATATATATATATATATATATATATATATATATATATATATATATATATATATATATATATATATATATATAAAGATTTTGCTTTATAATACATATATATATATATATATATATATATATATATATATATATATAATATATATATATATAAAGATTTTGCTTTATAATACATATATATATATATATATATATATATATATATATATATATATATATAAAGATTTTGCTTTATAATACATATATATATATATATATATATATATATATATATATATATATATATATATATATATATATATATATATATATATATATATATATATATAAAGATTTTGCTTTATAATACATATATATATATATATATATATATATATATATATATATATATATATATATATATATATATAAAGATTTTGCTTTATAATACATATATATATATATATATATATATATATATATATATATATATATATATATATATATATATATATATATATATATATATATATAAAGATTTTGCTTTATAATACATGTATATATATATATATATATATATATATATATATATATATATATATATATATATATATATATATATATAAAGATTTTGCTTTATAATACATATATATATATATATATATATATATATATATATATATATATATATATATATATATATATATATATATATATATATATAGATATATATATATATATATATATATATATATATATATATATATAATATATATATATATATATATATATATGTATATATATATTATTACTAATAATAATACTATTTAGATTTTTTACACTCAACGTACAAATTTGTTTTGTTTTTTTCCTTGATTACAATTATTATATAACAGTATAGATTTTAGATTTAAAATGGTTAAAAAAACTTATATAAAGCTATATCAATGTCTTTTTTATGATAAAATAGGCTGAATAAGCATAAGACTTATGATAAGTGCGAAGCGTTGCAAAAATTGGAATAAGTGCGAACTGGCATATGTGCAAATTAGCATAAGTGCGCCAAAAGAATCTGCAAACATTGGCATAAGTGAGTATTGCTGTTAAAAAAAAACTGGCACAAGTGCGAACTGGCATAGGTGCGCCGAATAATTTTATAAAGATTGGCATAAGTGCGAACTGGCAGAAGTGCGAATCGGCATAAGAGCGAAATAACAATTTGCACTTATGCCAAATTTGCAATCTTATTCGGCGCACTTATGCCAATTCTATGGCATTAGAAATAAAATTTACTTTGGTTTGAAAATTATTTAAAAAACAGAAAACAATTCACATGCTACGATTCAAAAGAAATAGTTAAACACACATTAACCTGTGGGTTTCCACAAGGTTCTCTTCTAGAGCCATTGTTGTTTCCACAAGGTTCTCTTCTAGAGCCATTGTTGTTTCTACTTTACATAAATGATCTTTATTTATCATCAAATCTTATAAATTTTGTTCTATTTGCAGATGTCTCTAATCTCTTTTATTCACACAAAGATATTAATAAACTTTTTAAATATGTTAATGAACAATTAGATAAAGTTAATGAGTGGTTTCTAAATAACAAACTTTCTCTGAATGCTAATAAAACTAAATTCATTTTGTTCTAAAAATGTAATAAAACTGATAACGTCCCATTAAAATTACCAAATCTTATTATAAATAAAGCTATAATTAAAAGAGAATCATCGGTAAACTTTTTAGGCGTTGAATTGGACGAAAATTTAAGATGGAATTTTCATATAAACAGTCATGAAAAAAAAATTCTAGAAATATAGGAATGATCTATAGAGCTATAGATTTACAGAACCATTTCTTGATTTAAATCACTAAAAGGTTTATACTTTGCTTTTATCCAAAGTTACCTAATATACTATCATATCACCTGGGCAAGTACCAATCATACAAAATTAAAAAGGCTTTACAGTAAACAAAAACATGCATGTCGAATTATATTTGGAGCAAATAGACCAGAACCCTGTGAGCCTTTATTGTGTTTACTTGGAGCTTTAAATATTTATAAAATAAATTTACATGAAATTTTAGTTTTTCTGTATAGAACTAAGCTAGGAATGTCGACAAAAATATTTGAATCCTATTTTAGTGAAATCTGCCATAAATATAGCACAAGATTCTCAGTAAACAACTGTGCTGTCCCCAGATATAGTCTAAAATTGAGTTCATACTCAATTATGTATCGTGGACTGTATTTATGGAATTTATTTTCAGTTATTACAAATAAAAAGAAAACTACTCTTGATCGATTTAAAAAAGAATCTAAACGGTTGTTCTTATTTATAAATCTCACTATGCTAGATTTTAAATGTTTTTTTTTTAATAAAGTAAAGCCTTAATAAAAAATCAAGATAACTTAAAAAAAAAAAGTTATTTTAAAAGAATGTTATTATCATAACCCACAAAGTTTGTTAATAATATTACTCTTTTAACATAAATATATGTATTAGGGGTATGACTAAAAAACATATTTCATTTTTTCGGAAATGGCATAGCAGCAAAAGATGAACTTTTACTTGTATTAACTTAAAATAATAATACTTTTTTCCAAATCGAAAAAAAAACTCCCCCACCAGTGAAGATGAAAATTTGGTCCTAACTGTCTAAAAATGCAAAAAATTTAAGTTTTTGCACTTATAGTAGGGGCAGGGTCAATGAAGAAAATTTCAAAAATAAAATTAGAGTTATTTTCGTAGATTGATTTATTTATTTTTAGATTATGCTTTGTTTTTTGGTAAAAATGATGGGAAGAGTTAATCTTAACCATTTGCAGTCATGTGTGTTTGAGAGGTTGGGGGAGGAGGGCTTGTTTTTTTATTATGTACATTAATTATAAAACATTTTTGTGATTGTACATTTTTTATTTAAAGAAAGACTATTTTATAGTTTTTATCCAATAGTTATAAATTATAGTTTTTTTCTCCGTCTTCTTTTGTTTCTAAACGTTTCAATGGGTTTTTGAGAGTGGGAGGAGAAGGGGAGGAATCAAAAATGAATTTTGTAAAGTTTTTTTAAATTTTTTTGTAAGGAAACATCCATAAAGTACGTACGCAGTAAAACCTCTGATTTAGGACCCCCCTCCTATCTTTTACGAACCTGTATGCTTTTGAAGACACCCCCCTTCCCCGGCTTACAAATGAATTATTTTTTGTTCAAAATTAACTTGATTTCTTTTTTCTCTCCTTATTATTTATAAAGAAATTAAAAAAAAAATTGTGACTATAGTTTAGTATTTTTTTAAAAAAAAAGATTTTATATAAAAAAATAAATAGCAAAAAGGCAATGCTATAGCCTAAAAGTCTTTAACTTTGTAAGGGTATTTTTTTAATGATCATAATTGTTAGTTAAAAAAAATGATAATGAAATATCTTGGGCATTAAAAGAAGTGTAACTGTAGTATTACATTATGTAGTATTATTTATTTAGCCGGCATTTGGTCTGAAAAACACGTCTTTTGAACTTTTAAAAGGCGTTTAGAACGTTTGAAAAACCTTTAATGTACGTCTTTTTAGAACCGTATGCGGACTGGATAGGAATGTTATTTTTTTCAAATTATTTGTTAGTAATATAGTTAGATAATTAGGATTGTTAGAATGATACGCAAGATAGCAAACTTTAGCTTTATAATTATAAAGTTGGCAAAGTGACTTCGTCAGAAGCTTCAGCGTCGGCAAATTCTTGGCTTCGGTACATCCCTAGTTTTTCCTTACTTTTCCATTAGTCTTTATTTAATCTGTAATGATGCCACCAGCTTAAAGAATTTCAAAGTAGGACTTCTTCCTTTTTTTTTTTTTTTTTACAACAATCATTATTATATATATTTCAAAAATATATAATAATGTAGCGATTTCAAAATGAACGTTGAACCAAAAGGAAACGTAAAACCAAAAGGAAACGAAAAGAAAAAAAGAAATTTGCTCAGTAAATAAAACTGTTCGTTGAAAATAAAATAAAAAACAAAACAAAAAAAACTGGACCGAAATTACCAGAAAAGCACTCAAATTGTTAACGGTACCACAAATGCAAATGAAAAACATTTTCAAATGCATTGGCATTTATCTGAAAATGGTACGACTAAAACTAGTGCCAGAGGTATGCATGTTATTTATATATATCAGATTATGTTTTAGAATTATTTATCAGAATATCAGAGGTATGCATGTTATTTATATATATCAGATATATCAGAGTGCATGAGGACTTGCTATCGGTAACAAATTGGCAAAAAGTCTACCGAGAATGTAACTCAGGAAACACAAACTCTGCGTACATTAAGTTTATTAATTTATTTATGCTAGAATATAATAAGAGTTTTCCAATTCAAGAAAAAGAAATAAAAGCGAAATAATTAAACTATCCTTGGATAACAAAAGAAATAAGAAAATCCTCAAAACAAAAACAAAAACTTTACATAAAATATTTAAAAAATAGAAGCGAAGCGAACTTATTTCTCTACAAGCAATACAAAAACTTATTTGAAAAAATTTTAAAAAAACATAAAATATTATATTACTCCAACTAAATGCAAAAATTTAATGGAGACTTAAAAAAGACATGGGACATTATGAAGGAAATAATTGGTAAAGGTATAACTAAATCTAATAAAATGCCTTCAAGAGTAATAATTTATCAAAAGGAATCAAACAATAAGCGTGATATTTCTAATGAATTCAACAGCTACTTTGCTAATATTGGTGTTGATCTTGCATCAAAAATTCAGTACCCAAACAATTCATTTAAAAATTACTCAACAGGCACACACTGCTCCTTAAATTTCAACGAACTAAACCAAGACGAACTTGAGATAGCTAAGAAATCACTTAAAATCAAGTTCACAGGAATTGATGATATCTCTTGCAAAGTAGTGATAGATGTTTTTGAGGAAATACGTAATCCTATTTACCAAATATTTAACTCATCAGTTACAACAGGTATTGTACCTGATTTGCTTAAAATCTCAAAAATTATACCAATCTATAAATCAGGAGAAGCCAACTCTTTAAACAATTATAGACCTATTTCAATCCTTTCGGTATTCGCAAAACTTCTTGAGCGAATTATCTACAATAAATTAAATGAATATTTAAAAACTAATAAAATTATCAATAAAGGTCAATACGGTTTCCAAAAGCGACACGCAACAGAGCATGCAATCCTTGATCTCTCAAATAGGATTAGTAAATCATTTAAACAAAAAAAATTCACGTTAGGAATTTTTATTGATTTGTCAAAGGCGTTTGACACCGTCAACCATGAGATTTTACTGACAAAAATGGGAAATTATGGCGTTAAAAATAAAGCTTTAACTTGGTTTAAAAACTACCTTAATGACAGACACCAGTGTGTTATTATAGATAAAAAAGCAACTCGAATTTACTGAAAACAAAATGTGGTGTACCCCAAGGGTCCATTCTTGCTCCTCTTTTGTTTCTTATTTACATAAACGATCTCCCAAATGCCTCTAATATTTTCAAAACTATAATGTTTGCCGATGATACAAACTTATTTTACTCATCAAAGTCTATTGAAGACTTGTTTAAAAAAACAAATAATGAATTAAAAAAAAATAATATATGGTTTAAATCAAACAAACTATCACTCAATATAAAACTAAATATATTCTATTCCACTCTACTCAACAAATTAAAAAGCTTCCCCTTAACCTACCAACAATTACTATAGAAAATATAACCATCGAAAGAGCTCAAAATACAAAGTTTTTAGGTGTTCTAATTGATGAACACATCTCTTGGAAGCCCCACATCAACTATATAAATACAAAAAATATCAAAGAACATAGTTCTAGTTTATAAAGCAAGATCTTTCTTGAAACAAAAAAGTCTAATACTCGTTTATTTTTCATGCATACATAGCTATCTTATGTATGCCAATATAGCATGGGGCAGTACCCACATAACTAAATTAAAACCGCTTTATCTGCGTCAAAAGCACGCTTCAAGACTAGTGTTCAACAAAAACAAACTTACTCATGCTCAACCCCTACTGGAGCAAATGAACGCTTTAAATATTTTTCAAATTAATATTTATCAAAATATACTTTTCGTGTTTAAATATAAACTAAGTCTAGTTCCAGAACATTTTACAGCCCACTTTTTTGAAAACAACGTAAACAAATACAATACAAGAGCAACGGAAAACTTTAAGATACCCTTTGAAAAAACTAAACTCTCAAAGTTTTCAATAAAACATCGTGGTCCCTATTTATTTAACAAAATAATTTCTAGAAACGAATCGCTAATAAATTTAAACAACGAACAGTCCGTAAAAACAAAGTTAAAATCTACAATAATCAAGTTAAACAACTACAAGGAGTTTTTTTAAACTCCAATTTAAAATTTAAAAATTAAAAATAATATAAAACAACCCTAATAAAACAAAAAATGAAACTTTTCAAAGGAATCAATAAAAATAATACTAAAAGGAGATAATAACATTAATAATTTTAAGGCATATATGTATCACATACATATTTGCCACGTATGCAACTGATTTTTATGTGTATTACACGTCTAGAAGGTACTCGAAGACTGACCCCAGTCTTCTGCGAGCTTCCTATAACTACAAACAATTAATTATTTTCTTCAATCTTATACAAATCTTGTTTTTATCATACTTTTATATATATATATATATATATATATATATATATATATATATATATATATATATATATATATATATATATATATATATATATATATATATATATATATATATATATTTTATTCTGATTGAAAGAATATAGAAGGTTTATTTCTTGGGTAATTTTTACGTTCACGTTATTCTATTGTGTACTTTGTATTTATTTTTATCATGTCTCAAAGTTGAATGTAACAATATTTTAGATTTATCCCTTATTTATTTTGGACTTTATGTTTACGATATTTATATTTGTATGTCTTTATTCGCCAATCGATGATTGGTCAATTGTAAATACTTTGTAGTTGTGAAATAAACATGTTAAAATAATAATAATAATAATAATAATAAATTACATTTACATGTCTCCAGTTTATGTAAATATCCCACACAAATATTTACAATAAATAAAAAGCGTTAACTGTTTTACGCATGCGCGTTTGATATCAAGTTAAAATAATAAACATAAAAATTCGTAGTTTATAAAATAAAATGCTGGCTATTAACCCATGCATTCAAAAAATATACGCAAGTCCGTCGCACCACAGGGCTACTAGGGACTTGCTTATCGTTGTCGTTGAAACTATATATTAATATATATTAATAGTACTATGTAGTTGTAAGGAAACTCGCAGAAGACTAAGAAAAGTCTTTTCATCGAGAACCTTTAAAATACAAAATAAACTAAAAATTTAAAGAGTAAATCTATAAAACACACATTAACTTTTTGACGTCATCTGTTTAGTAATATTTTACTATGTATAGTTGCTAACTATATATATTTATTATTATTTTTTTAATTTATGTTTTTATTTCTTTTTTATTTTTATTTTTATAGCTTAAATTGTTCTTTTTACATTTTATTATATAAATTGTTCTTTTATATTTAACATATCGATAAAATTGGTTTTGTTAATTATGAGAACTTTTATTTTTTTCTTCAGAGTAATAAGATTACCCAGTTTAGTAAGTTCTACATTTTGAGGTATTATTTTGTTGTATACATAGGGTCCACGGTATTCAATTAAAGATCTCGAAAAATTTGTTGTTTTATGGGCAACGTGAAGTTTCCGGTTCCTCGTGTGATATATCTGTTGGCGTTGGTTTAAAAAAAGTTATTAGTAAAATGAGTTGGGACAAGTCCGAGCTTATATTTGAGCATAAATAAAATATTTTGGTAGATGTTAATTTGATAGATAATTAAAGCATTTAAGTTTTTAAGTAAAGGATCGGCACGAGTGAATTTATTTTTATTATAAATTAATCTTGATGCGTGTTTTTGGTGTATATATAGAGAACTTAATTTAGATTTATTTGTACTTTCCCAGGCAATATTAGCATATGTTAGGTAACTTTTTATATAAGAAAAATAGAGAATTTTTAGATTCTCCTGGGAAAGTATAGGTTTTTACTTTTTAAAGTACACCGATACTTTTTGATATATTTGTATTTAATGTTTTTATATGGGCTTTTCAAAAAATCGTTTCGTCAATAATTATCCCAAGAAGTTTAATAGTTTCAGTTCTTTCAATGTTTATGTTATAAATTTTTAATAATGGTAGAATGCTTGGTATTTTATTTTTTTTGCTGGTTAAAATGAAACAAGATGTGTTTTGTTTTTTCTGTATTTATTGATAATTTATTTACTTTAAATCAAATGTTTAGGCTCTCATGGTCATCGTTTGCAGATTCAAAGAGATTTTCAATTGATGCTGATGAATAAAATAAATTTGTATCATCAGCAAACATTATTGTATCGAGTTTTTTTAGTGATTTTTAGTGAGTGGAAGATCGTTAATATAGAATAAAATACTTCTTCCATTCATTAAAAATTGAGCCATATTTTACCCATACTGCTTTAAAATGTAGTTATTAAATATGGTTGACAAAGTATTTCAAAGTATTACTTCAAATTATTTTATTACTCTCCATAGCTATATGTAAATAGATTATTAGGATTGAGGAGCTGAAGCTAAAAAATTTTATGACTCTAGCTCCTCTGGTTATGATTAGTCTAGCTCCGGCTTTTTACTTTGTCCAGGTAAAATGCCTTGTTCCTTCGCTAATTTGTATAATTGTGCTGAATCTTGTAACAGCAAACTTGCATTAGTTTAGAATAAGTGCGAAACTTCATAAGTAAAAACTGTTTTACGAGCGACAAACGGTTTCAAGTTTCTAAAATAGTTGAATATTAAAAGCAAAAACTTGTCTTTCCAGCAAAATTCCAATAAACATTTGTTGCCAGTGTAAACTTTTGTTGCGAGTGTTTCTAACTATCAGACGGAGAAGCAAACTTAATGGTTATAGCTTATAATTGTTTGAAATTTAAAACAACAGATAAAAAATCTTGGATAAAGGCTAGAAAATAGTCTTTCTTTAAATAAAAATGTACAATTAGAAAAATGTTTTATATTTAATGTACATAATAAAATAAAAAAGTCCCCTCCCCAACCTCTCAAACACACATGATTGTAAAATGGTTAAGATCAACTCTTCCCATCAGTTTTACCGAAAAACAAAACCTAATCTAAAATTAGATAGATCAAGTTACGAAAATAACTCTCATGGTATTTTTGAAATTTTGTTAAATGACCCTGCCCTAATATAAATGAAAAAACTTAAATTTTTTGCATTTTTAGACAGCTGGGACCAAATTTTCATCTGCACTGGTGGGGGAGTTTTTTTTCGATTTGGAAAAAAGTATTATTATTTTAAGTTAATACAAGTAAAAGTTCATCTTTTGCTGCTATGCCATTTCCGAAAAAATAAAATATGTTTTTTAGTCATACCCCTAAAATGTATATATATATTTTTTTAATTAATACTATTATCTTATTTTGTTTTATTAAAAGTATATAATCGTTTCTTTTTTTGCAACTGCAGCAGGATTCTTTTTCTTTTTGCAACTGCAGGTAATGTAAGCATTTTAGCAATTACGCCAATATAATATAATATTTATATAACACTATTTTATAAAAAAATGGGGCTTGGTGATAAGACAGAATTCTTCTTCTTCTTGCTCCAGCAATTACTTATTTTGTTGTAAATATATGAAAATTGTATTTATTGTTGAAGGCGAAATAAATAAATAAATATATATATATATATATATATATATATATATATATATATATATATATATATATATATATATATATATATATATATATATATATAAATTTGCACTTATGCCAGTTTTTGTAACTGCTTCGCACTTATGAAGATTCGTACTTATGCTAATTCGCACTTATGCCAATGTTTGTAAATTTATTCGGCGCACTTAAGCTAATTTGCACTTATGCTACTTTGCTTTTATGCCAATTCGCATATATACCAGTTCGCACTTATGCCAGTTTGCACTTATAAAATTCACGCTTATTCAGTTGTCCCAAGCGATGTATGAAACAGAGGCTTGAAAAAAAGAAACAGTTGCAGGAGTTGCCCCTTGCTCAATAAATAGAAAACCTTTCCTTAAAATACACCCTACACCCAATACACCCTCAGTAATAAGATTCTTATTTTATTTTATTTTATAGTTTTTTTAGATTTTTTTGGATATATCATAAATATTTTTTAACAGTTGTTACTATTATTATTTTGTATTTAAAATAAATATAAAAAAAGATATATTTGTTTCACAAATTTTGATGAATTTAATACCTTTTAAACTTTTTGTACACCTTTTAAACATTTCATTAGCATAGCGTACAGGGGCGGATACAGGTTGTAAAGATAGGGGGGGGCACAAATGGGGTAGGTTTTAAGGGGAGGGGGTATTCCCCTCCCCTACTGGGGTCTATAATTAGCCGCCAATGATTTTTAATGAAATGACAACCCAAAATGGACAGTTTCCAGTACCCTATTCTAACTAGTTTTGTTAATATAACATTTGCATGGATCGACATAATTATAAATAAAAAATTAATCAAATTTTAGGGGGGGGGGGGCACGAGCCAGCTGTGCCCCCCTCTAAATCCGCGCCTGGCGTATACAGTTATTTTCCCGGCTGGCTCTCGTTATAAATTGTTTTACCTTATCACCAATGCCACCTTGTAAATTTTTTCAATGATTTGAAGCAAAGCAACACAACTCTGTCTGCAAGGAAACACAACTCATGGTAATGAAAAATGATGACGAAGATTGTTAAGAATTGTATTGTTTTTTTTTTGTTTTTTGATTGGCTACTCAATCATTAAAGTAATAATGAAATTGTATCTTTAAAAATAAATTAAACCAATGTAAATAATTTCTTTTGAGGAAAATAATATTTTTTAACTGTAAATACAACAGATTAAAAAAGTTTAGGGAACTTCTTCATAATTCTTGTATTTCTATTTTTGTATTTCATTTCTATTTTTATTTTGCTTTTTTGCAATTTTTGTTTCAAATTTTAGCTCGAATTTTTTTACATCTTGATACACGCGTTTGGAAGAGTTAGATTTAGAAAAGATTAAATTTGGCAGGAAAGTTTTTGTATCTGTTAGAAATCTAGTTAAAAATGCATTAAAAGCATTTGTCATGCTACAAATGCTGTTAACTTAGTCAAATATTGTGCAAAATTTTATGGGTTTAAACTTATTTCGAGAATTTTTGTAATTTCAAAATAAAATAATGAGATCATAAATTTTCAACCATTTCTCCTTTTTTAACCACTGTTTGCACGGCACTGTATCTTTATATTCAATATCATATTAATTAAAAGTATCTCTTATATTTTGCTTTAAGTTCTAAACATAGGGGTAAATACCAGAACTATAAAACATACAATAGTTTTTGAAAGAAGTTTTTTATATTCAATAATACCGGGCATAGCATTAGCAATCAACTTTAAACTTGTATGTATTTGACAAACAGATGTTGCATGCATACCTCATGCACTATCTACTGTTACACACCACTTAAACCGTATCTAAAAAAATATAAAAATCAAATTTACTTACTAAAATAGTTTAAATTCTATTTGCAGTTCTTATAGATAATTATAGATAATTAGCTGATAATTACAAGTTGTAAGTGCATTATAAGTTGTTTTAGGTTATCAATTTGACCTGAAGCAAAATTTTCTTTACCAGGACAATGTTATAGTATAATATAATACCCGAGAATATTCTCTAATAAAAATCCATAATCATTATTTTGAGTACATGTGATATCTTATAACAACTGTTTTTTTATACTCACCTGAAATATTTTTTGTGGAGGAGATGTCACAAATAGTGACACCACGAATCATAAATAGTGACATCACGAATGGTCATTTTGCCGAATACCGAAAACCGAATATTTTGTAAACCTGTGACATCTTTCAAAGTCATCAGTTTATTCATCTGAGATATCTTTTAAAGATTTTTAGTTTACGCGCTTTTTAAAACATTGATTTTGGTAGAGAAAAGTATTTTATTGTTTTTTGAACTGCCCTATTATTTGGTGGTAATATAATTAAGTTTATTATTTCATCTCTATTTGATTTGGCAACATTTTCTTTAATTCATAAAAAAACAAATTTTGTTTTGTCGATTTTTTCCGACACTCATTGTTTATTGAGCAATTTTATTTTGTAGTTTTAATTTCACTATTGAAATTTTCCAAATAACTTGAAATTAGCACTTAAAAACTTCAACTTTTAAATTTACTAAACATTTTATCAAGTTTTGATCCTAAAATAGACCTAATTTTAAAATTTTGCTGCTGGAGGGTTCTTTTGGGGAATCTAACAAAATTTGTCAAAATTGGTGCCTACACCCCCTTCCCCACATTTTTCGTAGAATCGCCTCTGCCTACACCTATAATTTAAAAAAGTAGCAAAAAGTTATTTTTACATTTTTTAATGTATTCCACTTTTATTTGCTTTATTACTATTGAAACTTCATCATTAAAGTGTTTTTTACTGTAATTGTCAAAAAAATCAAATTGGCCAAAAATAATATTTTAAATACTTTCATTTTTTTTAAAGTTAATGAAGAATAATACCATAATAATAATTTTTAAGTGTTTAATACAACTAGTTAGTTATTTATATGGTTTCAAAAAATAAATGTTTTAGTAAAAGAGAATAAAGTGCCTAAAGTCTTTTTAAAGTTGTCTTTTTTAAATTTAAGTTTAAAAAGATGGCAATGAGTTAAACAGTAATAAAATGAAATTAAAACGTTGTTAAGACGTTGTTAATACGTTATTAAGATTATTTTTTTGTATAAACATATATACTTTTTGAAAATTTACCGCATACGTTAGCAATGTGGTTTTTCTATGTAAAATTTCGTAAATATAAACCATTAAAAAATTAACAATCTTATCATCGGTTAAAAAAAAGACATGTTACTCGACAGTATTTTTTATTTACCATAAGGATAGAAAAGAATCGATCAATATTTAATCATATTTTGTTTAATCTTAACCCTTCTGAAATTTCGACTAGTTCATCGTTTATGTTGTTAAGTTATGGAATTGTAATAATAAGTATAAATCATCAGCAAATATAGTTGTCAGGGTTACGATCAGCAACTAGAGTTGTCATTAGATTAGAATTTTTGAATAGTTTAATAATATAAAAAAGAAATAGGAAAGGTTTTAATATAGATCCTTGAGGAATTCCACATTTATACATAACAAGACAGATGATATGATATTTAAAAAATTAGATGATATGGTATACTTTCATCCACATAAAAAAGTTTGTTTTGACAATTTAGGTAGCTTTTCAGCCAAATTAATTTTCAGTTGTACCTAAGGGCAGAGCGATGGGGGCCATGGTTGTACCGTATGATTCTAACTTTTTTAAAAAAATTTTGAGATCAGTAGTATCATTCGGCAGATTAATCAAAACAATAAAAAAGAATTGAAATTTTTCAATACAGTTAGAAACAGTGGCGTCGCTGAGGTTGGTGTCAGCCGGAGCGATAAACTTTTGGTGTCACCTCTCTAGACTAAAAAACTAAAAAAAGTCCCCTATATTTAAAAATTAAAAAAAAAAAGTTCTTTAGAAAAAAAAACTCTGGCATATTTGCTTTTTATTCATTTTTGTGTCACCCCTCTGATGATGTCACCCGGTGCGGACACTCCACCTCTAGCGACGCCTCTGGTCAAAAATAATTTACTCCAAAAAAATTGTATTTCTAGTATACACAAAAAAAAAACACATTTTTAAGATTATTAAAATTACTTTCGTAACTTAAGAAAAAAGAGAAAGTAGTGAAAATTGATGATAATTGTTTATGTTCTCAATTTATCTCTTTTTAATTACTGGTATAATAATAGCTATTTTTAAACATTGTGGAAAATTCCATTACTTTATTAAAATTAAAATTAAAAAAAAAATGTCTTTTAAAACATCAAATAAACATATAATAATGTTTTTATTTAATATGTTCATGATGTTGGTAATGTTAATTATTATTATCAGGACGATCACTGGTTTCACTCATTGTCAAGACCTGACTTTTAAGATTTGAATATTTTAAAGGCATTTTTAAACTCTTTAAAATTACCTAACTTATTATATCATATAACCTATAATCTGATGAAATAATACTAATGCTTACATAATTTCAAAAAATAATGTTTTAATGTTTGCACACAATAAAATTCGAAAAAAAAAATCGGATAAAAAATAATTTTTACTTGGTTTATTTTTAGTTTTTATTTTTATCTTCTTAATTGTTTGTATTATCCTATTATTTTACTCTTTATATATATATATATATATATATATATATATATATATATATATATATATATATATATATATATATATATATATATATATATATATATATATATATATATATATATATATATGTATATATATATATATATATATATATATAATATATATATATATATATATATATATATATATATATATATATATATATATATATATATATATATATATATAATATATATATATATATATATATGTATATATATATATGTATATATATATATATATATATATATATATATATATATATATATATATATATATATATATATATATATATATATATATATATATTATTTTAAACATTTCAAAAATTTTAATAATATTCTCTAAAAATTGCGACAGCGCGAAGTAAGACGTGTAGTGAAGGAAACCAATTTTCCTTAAAAAAATTGATAAAGATAATCAGGAGTTTGATTTTCTCTCTTCAGATCTTGTCAACCAGATTTCTGATCTTGTCAATCAGATATACCATACTTTGTTTTGATGTCAGTGTACTTGGCAAAAGTTTTATTGATATATGTGAATTTGTGCATCTAATGTTTCAAAAGGCAAGTCTCGAAACCCGGTCACTGTGGTCAAATATGGTCTTTTGACGCTTGATGATCAAGGGACATGATTTTGGACACACGACTACTTCTTTCACTCTTTTGTGTTTAGAATCGTTTTCAGCATGTTTGATTGTATCATAATTTTTGCTCGATTTTGGACACGAGAGATCAAGAAAATAGAGATATAAAGGTAGAGTATTTTCTCTGCCCAAAAACTAAATATATTTTATAAAAAATTTTACATTGTCACATAGATTTATACAAACCATGCCTTTATATAAGTTTTTAAATTTTATAAGATGGTTTTAAATATTTTAAGTTTTTATGTTTTAAAATTTTATACAAGCTTAAGGTTAAAAGTTTCATAAGAAAAGTGCTTATGAAGACAATCATAAGAAAAGTGCTTATGAAGACAATCATAAGAAAAGTGTTTATGAAGACAATCATAAGAAAAGTGTTTATGAAGACAATCATAAGAAAAGTGCTTATGAAGACAATCATAAGAAAAGTGCTAATGAAGACAATCATAAGAAAAGTGCTTATGAAGACAATCATAAGAAAAGTGCTTATGAAGACAATTATAAGAAAAGTGCTTATGAAGACAATCATAAGAAAAGTGCTTATGAAAACAATCATAAGAAAATTGCTTATGAAGACAATCATAAGAAAAGTGCTTATGAAGACAATCATAGGAAAAGTGCTTATGGAGACGATCAGTTTGCCAGACTTTATTAAAAATTATTTGATATATCATAAGCAAAATCTCTTGCTTAACCGCATTTGATTGCGTTAATAAAGTTTCTCATGCGAATCAGAAAGAAAAGAACCAAGAAAATTCAAGTAAACAAAGAATGTTCAAGAAAAATCTTGAAAAAAATCATATTTTTTTTAAAATGTTTGATCACTTTTTAGACTTACCAATAAAATTAACTGACGAAACAAGTTGTGAAATAAGTGGAACTGCGTTGGGTTTAAAATATAGAACAACAAATAATTTTTATATATAAATTAGTTTAATTTTCTAATAAAAGTGAAATTTTAAGTTCAATTTAAATTAAAATATATAAATTTTAACTTATATTATTAAAGGAATTCGCTTAAATATTCGTTTTTCTTATTTTTTACATAAAAGCCATATTGTTACACAGTGTGTTATTTTAATAATCTACGTAGAAAAAAATAATTTGTTGAACTTATCTCAAAGTTTCTTTTTTTTTTTAGAATTTATTAATATAATTTTGGTAGCAGTTTTAATATGGTCTAAAGACCATATATATATTTAATATGTTTAATATGATTTAATATGTTTAAAGACCCATATTTAATATAATTTTGATAGCAGATCTAATATGGTCTAATTATAGGCCCATATTTTGTTTTAATCTTAATAATATCAATTAATTATTAATCAATAATATCAAATAGTTATTAATCTTATTTAACTTTTTTTTAATATTAAATAATATTATTAATTAAAATTTTAAAACCCAACACAGTTTTTTATTTTATTTTTTTTCTTAACTTTAAAAACACTGCTAGCAGATTATATTTTGAAGTTTTATTTTCTTAATTTAATGAATTTTTTTGTGCTCTAAGAAAACCTAACAGACCGTTAGGTCTGTTAGGTCTAAGAACTAAAGTCTAAGATCTCATTCCTAGAAGACCTAATATTCTGTTAGGTCTTATTGGAGTTATATATTCTTTCATTTACGATGTCACTTATCTGACTGAAGCCAGAGGAATGAAAATGGCATAAGTGACATTGAACTTCGAACCTTTTAAAACCAGAATTTAAACCACTGCGCAACGGTTTTTGATAAACTTACCTTTAAAGTTTTGTTTTATAACCTTACTTGAATATTTACACAAACAGTTTAAAAATTTTAAATAAGTTAATCTCATAAATTTAAAGTTTCCATCTTTTAAAAATATGAAGTTTTATAAAGACAATAAAATCAAACTAAGCAAATATTATCTTCCATAAAAACCTGTTTTTATTTACTTTTTTGGCGTTAATAATTCTTAAGCTGCGTGAAGTCGTCTTTACGCAGCTTCTTAATATAAAGTAAACGTTAAACATTTATTTTAGTGAGTAAAAGTCTGTTGCGCGGTTAAAACTTATGACAAATATTTGTCCGGTTCGCATTTAGTATAACCTATAGTTTATATAGTAAAAATAACCATGCAATCTATATAACAGCAACGCATTTAAAAAGTAACTTTCATTCTACTTTCATCAATGGATGAATGCATATGTACAGTATTAATAATCATCATAGCTCACTTCTAAAAATATTAATGTAAACTTGAATGTCAGAGAGAATAACAAACGGTTTTTACAATAAATAAACAATAAGTTGCTTTAAAATAAGCATATAAATACTTTCATATTCAGTTGAATCTTTGATAGCCAAAATACTTTTGATAAGCAGGATAACTTTGTGGCTTTTTTTTAGTTGTCATTCATTATAGATTTACAGCCGTTCACAAAAGATTTACAGCCATGCACAATTAATTCCTTCACATTATTTATACAATTTTTGAATGGATTAGTAGACAACCGGGGGTGGTATTTGACCTGGGCCAAAGCTGAGTTTATAGCTGGGGCTGTTTAAATATTGGTGTATATTGATATGATATATAAAAAAAGTCAGTATGCACCAATGTTTATGCAGTCCCGTCCGTAGAACCGACTTTGGCCACAGTCAAATACCAGCCCCAGTTGTTTACTAGAATGGATTGTAAACTTATTTAATCAAGGCTTGTGCTGTAAAGGTAAGTATTACTAGACTTTCAGGCAACAATAAACTTTTTTTTAGCGGGTTTTTTTTATTGCTTACAAAATGTTGCATAGGTTTTACAAAGTTTTTCTTTTGTTCAACTTTTTAAAATTAAAGTTAAAATAACAATTTTAATGCCATAAAAAGACTTGTACTATACTTACTTATTAAGAGACTGTACTATACTTACTTATTAAGAGGGTGTACTATACTTACTTATTAAGAGACTGTACTATACTTTCTTATTAAGAGACTGTACTATACTTACTTATTAAGAGACTGTACTATACTTACTTATTAAGAGACTGTACTATACTTACTTATTAAGAGACAGTACTATACTTACTTATTAAACCTTTTTACTTCTGTAGTAGTCCAAAGTATTTGCTGTTTAGAACAGGTAGGTCCAGCTCTCTTTCTACTCAGTTTCATTTATTGATCAACTTTACTAATCATACTAGTAGATTCTTGTAAATTTGATTTGTTAAAGAATCACGTGGTAAAGTATTCTTTTTACAATGACGTTGTTCTGTTGTTTTTGTTTTTATTATTAGTGTTACTCTCTGCAGCACCAGAATCCTTTTGTTTTGTGTAAATTTTACAACTATAATGAAATTACAAGTTTAAAAATAACAGATTGATAGGTTTGTAAAAAAATTAATATCCAAGAAACAGTCATATACAACTCTAATATAAAATAAAATAAATATTATAAGATGATATCAAATACAACAAGAGTATGATGTAAACATAAAAACACTCAGTTAAATATATCTTTGTATTATTCCAATTAAAATATTTTTAAAATATCATGCAAATTCTTTCTTGACAAAAAAAAGGAGAAAGACTGAAACAAGTCATTAGACCCAGTCTCTTTAGACCCAGTCTCTTTAGAATAGACGTGTATTACACATAAGTCACTTTGTAATTGATTTATTATTTAAAAAAAAAATTTCGTAACAGTTATTGTTCTTTTTTTTTTTATTATTATTTTTTTTTATTCAAATCTATTATGGTTTAGATTTTTGTTTAGAATACAAGTTTTAAAGAAATTCCTAAAAAAAAAAATTAATTTCTTTTAAATGAATATTTTATTATATAATATGTATATTTTTTAAATTTTGTTTATTTGTAATGATACTCTATGAAAATTTAAATTTTCATAGAGTATCATTATTCAAGTTTATTAGTGATTTGTTTTTACAGAATATTTTATTGTATAAAATATAAATGATACAAAGTTGGGAATTCACTTGAGAATCATGAGAAATGAAACAAATAATTAAAAATGGCGGGGTAGAGTGGGGTATCAGCGAACAGCTAAACGGGAATCCAAATTAAAGACAACAGTTATACAAAATTGATCATATTGATTGCTTATCAATTAGTCTAACTATTCAGTTAAAAACCCTCAAAAGCAATTTTTGTGGGATAATCCCGAAAACACGGAGGGGGGGGGGGGGGAGGCAATCACAAACACTATTGAGTATTAACGGATAAAATGCTAAATATAATAACTAAGTGCAAAAATTATACTTTGCAACAACAACAACAACAACAACAAAGGAGTGGTTTTATACCAATAGAAGCTACAACAGAATGTTACTCAAAAAAAAAGTTGCATAAAATTATAAGAAAAAGTCAAAATCAAATTAAAGTGAACAACAATCGCAGCTTCATTACACTACGGCACGTCTACACTACGGCACGTCTACACTACGGCACGTCTACACTACGGCACGTCTACACTACGGCACGTCTACACTACGGCACGTCTGGAGCTAAAATCCGCAGCTAAAAAGAAATTGTCAAATTTATTTTTCTAAAATGCTGTTTTGATCATGTTTGTAATTACCCCGCGTTCGCCATTACCCTAATCTCCCCTATCTGTCATTCCTGGATTATATTTGTTATAGCTGTCATTCCTGGATTATATTTGTTGAGGTTATTTTCAAAAATATTTGTCGTAAAATTCTACGACACCAAGTCTAGTATTTAGAGATGAAAAGTAAATTTTGATAAATATTTATTTGAAAGTTATTTTTACCATTGCTAATTTTAGAATTTTTTATTAATAGTCCAACAAATTTGTATTTGTTGTCAATTAAGTGTCAATTAAACCTTATAAAATTATAATAAGAACGAAAAGGTTTCTCGGAATTTAAGTTGAATTTTTTCTTTGAACTTAATACTCGATTGAATCTAAAAGTTTGTTTTTAATAAAAGTGATGACTGTTTTGTCTTGTTGTTTAGTTGATTAGAAGGTAACTTTATAAAACTTTATAAAACACAAAAAATATGAAGCATATAAAAGCGTTTATTGCATATTGAGTTGCGTTTTAAACAATTTTAATAAGCTATAAACACAAATCTGGAGCCAAAAAACTAAAAGAAAAACAAAAAACGACTCACAGGAGCCGAAAAAGCAAACGCAAAACAGTAAAAGCTGTTTAATGTTGGAGTGACGTTGACATCGGAAAGTGAAAAAAGTATTAGTACATTGAGCCATCTGACAAAAAACAACGGAAAGTAATGTTTCCGAACGTTCTGAGAAAGATAAATTTGAAAAAGTTAATATAAACCTCAACTCAACGAAAGTCAAGGTTATATGTAATTGTTATTCTAACGAAAACATTTGCATACGTCTGTACATACTTAGGCGGTAATAAAAATTGAACTTTATTTAACATATGATTTTAACATATACTCGTAAATTTACAGTAAAAAGCGGATATTAAAAAAATAATAATTTACTTAAGGTAAATTAATTAGAAAAAAAAAATTTAAACTTTAAAACTATAACGGAATTTTTTTTAATTCAACTTTTTTATTTATTATTAAATAAACCTTTTTTTTATATATATATATATATATATATATATATGTATATATTGTATTTAATTTTTTTAAGCTAAATTTCTGCTTAAGTCATGCTACAAGATAATTTCTTCGATGATAAAATATTTAAATGTATAATAAGTTTTAAAAAAATGTAAATTTAATATCTTTTTAACCGTTTTGTTCTTCTTCTATTTAGTTATAAAAACTACAACCCATCTACGCAAAAAACTACAACTTATAATACGCAATATTTTTGCGTATTAATCGGAAAAAAAGACAGTTACATTAGTTTGTAAAATTTGCAAATTATGGCGTTTTGTAAACAAATGGCGTAATGTAAAACTTGTAAATATGTGTCGTTTTATAATTAATAATACGAACTTAAGAATCCAAATAGTAAAAGCGGTTACTACGGTAACTAGAAGTCAAGCTAACAAAATCAATTTTTTTTAAAATTCATTTAAAATTAAAAATTTAATTAAATTACGACAGAATTACTTTTTTAGTAATTCTGTCGTAATTTTTTTAGTTATATTAAAAATAGAGTTTTACATAACCTCTAATTAAAAACCCGAACCTTGTTTCCATATTTATTTTAATGTTTTTTCTTTATCGCAAAGCAGTTGTCTAATTTACAAATGCAATAAATCTAAAAGTCTTATCTATTAAGATAAATGGAATAAGCAGCGAAATTCTGCGCTAAAGTTTTGATAGAGCATTTGTTTGGCCTCATTGTTTTTAAGAGATTACAAACAATGTGTAGAAAAAAAAGTATAAACGTATACATGCGTCCAAAAGATAGTAGCGATAGCCTGTGATCATAGAATTTATTCTGATAGAGCACATGTGCTCTAACAAGCACATGTGTTTACCAGATGAAAATGTATGGAGAACCTTCGGATATTATTTAATACTAATAATCATCAGTATCTTTGATTTTTTTTTATTGTTGTCACTTGAAAGCACAGAGTTTCTAAAAATCAGTATAACAGATTTGACAAACCAAAATCAATCCAATAGCAACTATGTAAAGCATTCTGTAGATAAAATATAGTTATAAATAGCAACTAAAATTAACTATAAAGATGTTTGAAAACCGTATTGAAAAAAAGTAAAAAAAGAACCATATTAAAAAAGAAGTTAAAAAAACTATTAAAGAAAGTAAAACTAAAAAAACCTTCGGATATTTAAAAATTAGTTTGTAATTTTTTTTTAACAAAACTTTGTAAATTTAATTTATTAAAACACAAAATTATTTAGCAGAAATATATAGGTTTCCGAATTCTAAGAAAGCATCCAGCAACGATCACTCGTATCTTTGCAATGAATCACAAAAAATACTCTATATTAAATCTTTCCGAGTTTTCCCGAAATAATGCGCAAAATCAATAAAAATAAAGGATAAAGCATAGATAAAAAGAAACCGTTTACGTTTGGCGGTTCATATAAAATGTAATACACGGGCCTTTAAAATAAGACAAAGTTTCAAAGGCAATTTACCGAACAAACTGAACAACGATAACAATAAGCAATTTACATGCGGTAACAATAGTAGTAACATAAACTCGTCTTCAAATAGAGGCTGCGTTTACACTTAAAAAAGTCCTAAAGCAACTTTGTTCTTTATAACAATGTTTATATTTCTGAGAATTATTTGAACTTAAATTAGAGCGCATTACAGTTGTCAAACTTAACTCTTTTTTCCTAAAGATAAAAAATGCCAGATAATCGCAGACCATATAAAACAGATGAATATTTATCATATCCTTTAACTTTTTTTCTAATTTTTAGCAATGCAACGCTAATACTTCCTAAAATTTGTTGTCTTACATTAATTTATTTATTTTTCAAATGTAATTACACTGCGGGAGGTAGAGAAGTTATCGACAGACGTGTTCATGTTGCGAAAGCTATTGGACGCCGAAAATGCGTCATTTGTTAAAGCCCCGTCCATTTTAAATATGTATTATTCAGGCACACGTTTTGAAAAGTAGAACCATTTAAATATTGCTTACGGTCTCGTTATACAATATTACAAATCGCCTAATAATTATGTTCACGAAGCCTTGAGGGTAGAAGACGCCAGCGGTCGTCTGCTTTGAAAACGTGTTTTAACAAAGGAATTAGATCAATAATGAACATAAATGTGTTGAAAGAATTTATTTGTTAAAAGATTACAATTGGTAGAACTATTTAAAGATTTTGTGATGAACGTTTATTTTCTCCTAACTGATAACAGAAAACCGAAATCTAATTTATTTATAACTTGTCGTGAATATAAAAACCGACTTGTCTTGTGTTACCATATATAACGAAATAACAACATTGCTTGCATTGTACTTCTTAATATAACTTTTATCTAAAATATTAGAATTGTCAAGGAGTAACTTGGAAAAATAATTATTTTTAATATGGCTTCTAAAAAAAAACGTCATTGTGTCATGGAGTGTAGTGGGTCCAAGAAACCAAAAATATTAAATCATGTGCGATCTTTGTTGGATATCACCTCTCAGTGCATAGCCAGTAATTTCCCTTATGAAGAAGTTGAACAAAAGATCGGCTGCATCCCTAGCCCAGTTTTAAAACGAATATTGTATTACGCTTTCCCGCTCAAAGAATCAAGCATCGAAATGTATTCATCAAATAAGCTTTATGCAAACACTACAGACCTATTAAAACAACCATTCCATACAGGACTTAAGTTAGTGGAAACTGGATCGGTTGATGATGTAGTACAAATTGGTAAGAATTAATTTGTTTTTTAAACTATATATATATATATATATATATATATATATATATATATATATATATATATATATATATATATATATATATATATATATATATATATATATATATATATATATATATATATATATATATATATATATATATATCATATCATATCATATAGTATAATCTAAGACTTATGAATTTTACTGGCTTAACACTTGTATAACACTTAAAATATGATGTGTTGCAATAATCTTGTTGTTTTACAAAAACATTTTGGCATGAAGTTTTTTTTTTAAAAAAATTTAGATAAAATTTGTTGTGTTTACTTATTCATGAATTCATTCTTATAAAATATTATAATTTTTCATACGCAATAAGTTATATTGGTAATGTATAATTGCTGATTATCGGTAACGTATAATTAGTTATTATCGAGATTAAGATAAAGGAATTGTTTTATCGAAAGTACCGTCGCCATCACCGTAATTAATGACGTTGAATGTTCACATATTATCTGAGTTAAAGGCGACATCTTTTCAGCTGGATGCCATTTCTCGGCTTTGTTGGATGCTGAGATTTTTATTAGGCGTCAGCTGCGCGAAGAAAGGTACTCTCCATAAATAAGAAATTTTATACCGCGTGGTTATTCATTATTCTTCCATGAATTTTGCTCAAACTTTAAATTAAATCCATTTTATTTGCAAACATTTAAAAGTTTTTCGTATTATTGGCAAATCTTAATCCGTAGTCTACAAAAAAATTTAGAAGTTGTTTTTTTAATGTTTGTTTAAATATTAGCAGTTCTTGTAATATTTTTAAATTAAAAGTAAGCCCTCTACGTGATTATGAAAACTAACGTCTATAAAGATCTTATATAAATCCCTTGTTTGAAATTGCTAAACTTTTTTTCTAAAGCAGTGATATTTTATAAATTTGCGTCTGCATTTAGAAGTCAATATTTAATACAAGCGCGATATAGTTAAAGGATTTACGTCATATGCTCTTGTTCAGAGTATGCGGTTTAACCCTGTTCCGGATGAATGCTTACCGTTAATAAATTAAGTAGTTTTGTTTGTGGCCTTCTTGATCGCCAGGAAGTCGGCGCTGAGTGTAACAAACATATTTGTAGACTTTTTTTTCTGAATATGGTTTAACAACGTGAAAAAAATTATTAAAAAATTTTTAGTAGTTCATTTTTTTGTTACTAATTCTTAGCATTTCTTTTTGGTTATAAAAATAGTAATCAAAATGTTGATACAAAGTATTTATCACGCGTACGAATTTTTGCAAATAATGAAAAAAAGGTTTTCAACCAAACCCGTTGAACAACTTTAGTTAAGCAACGCCTGTTCTGACAAGAGTAGAAACCTTTAAAGATTTTAGTTGTAATATACGGAGATAAAAAATAGACAAGAAAATAAAAAAAGATTTATATTTAATTATATTATTAGTTTTACAAGTTCTATTTAATAAAAAATGTCTCCACCAAGCTAAAGCCTACTTTGTGAGGACTTTGCTTAATAAATTAAAACATACAACTTAAAATAAAAACATTTTAATTGACGCCTTTTTAAATGACGAATTTTTTAGGGTGGGAACTAATACTCTTTTTTTTTCTTTCAAAATCGTCTTTTTTTTACTGTTACTATTGTTAATGAAGATTTTCTATTGTATTCTTCGTGTAAAATATTTCGTATTTTTTTAAGTTATGGACATTTTTTTTATGTAGAGTCTAGGTTATTAATTAAAAAAAAAAGAAATGCTTCTATGCTATGAAAGGCGGAGTTATATATATATATATATATATATATATATATATATATATATATATATATATATATACTTTTTACTGTATGAGTAGTCAGGTTGTCCACGCTAACAATTATAAAAGTTTTTTTTTCCAGAAACCTTGATTTCTTGCGCGTTCTTATGGAAAATTAACAGAAAATTAGCAACAAAAATATTTTTTTTTAAAAAAAGCAGATACCAATAAATAATTTTTAAAATAAGGAAAAATCCACATTATTAGAGGTTATCTCATATTTTCTGAAACTTCTTTCTATTCTCCGCGGGAGATTTTTATATGAAACACGCTGTGAGACTTCTGGGAGGCAACAAAACGCCCTTTATTGAAAAACAATGTTTAAACGCCCGGAAATTTTATTTTGTCGATTTTTCTTTTTGTTTTATCTTTCACATTTTGAAATCATTTTAAATAAAATTCATTTTTATTTCAATTATGTTTATCACTTTTCATACTTATTATACACTCATTATCTATATTTAAATACTAATAAATTATTTTTATAAATATCTATTTTAAAGTTAAAATTCCTTGTTTTAGGTTTTCACTTGAACGGAACTGTACAAGAAAGGATTGGAATTTGCAGCAAACAGAAGATCTACACTTTTAAATGTTCTATAAACTTTGATCGAAACTGTATAACCAGCACTCAATGCAGTTGTAGTAAAAAAAATTTGTTGTGGTGTTCACACGTCGTAGCACTTGCAATTTATCGAATACGCAATGCCGACTCAATACCAATAAAACCACCCATATCGGATTCAATTGTCCAACTTAAAAAAAAAGATTTGCAAAAGCTATTGCTCATGTTAGTTTCATCTCATAAAAATGATATTCTGCCTTCCGTTCAAAAGCTGTTAGATGAAATAACTGTTCCAAATTCAGAATTTAATTTAATATGTGGTCTACCAGATCCAACTGCCGGCGGAAGCTGTGGAGAAGACATTATCTGGTTTATGGATCAAGAAAATATAAAAGAACAAATTAAAATTGATATGGTCGAGGGAACCGCTGGGAGAAATGTTATTGCTCACTTAAATAAGGTAATTTTACGACCTTTCGTAATATGTGTTACGGTGCACGTATTTTTTTAAATAAAACAAATCAATAATGCAAAAGTCTAAAAAAAATTTTAGTCTGGTAATGAGAAAAAATGTTTTAGGCCTCGGATCGTTTTTTTTTTGTTTAACTTTATAAAATTTGAAAAAAATTTAACTTTTGTTTAACAATAAATTTATTTTAAAAAAATAATAATTTGTGAAATTAAATAAATAAAATAAATAATTTAATAAACTTTTTTTTTTTTTGATAATCTAATTAAACATGGAATATTGTAACTTCATGAAAATAATAAAAAGTATAAGTTTTTAACTTCTTTATATTAATTATTAAATTTGATTGGTTTTGTAATTGTATATTATTTTATCTTGTTTTAGGTACGCGAAATGCTTGCCGCAAAAGATAGTAATTATTTAAATCTACTTACCGCAGTCACTGACGCCATATTAGAAGAAAGTATTAACAAACCTCAAATTCAAGTATGTCATCGAGTACAGAGAATATACGACGAATTGCAGTCGCTCTGGTTTTGTGTATTTTTAAATCCTAATCTACCGAATTCAATAAAAAATAAATTGAGAACATATTTATATAAATACTTCGAATGTGATCTATGTCCAACTGAAAACTACGATGATAAACATTCCAAAAAATTGTTACAAGAGGTTGTGAACTGTGACAATTCAAAAGGTAGGACAATTATAATTATCAGTTCAAATATCTTTTTTTTATTGCTTATTTAAATACGCAAAAGTTAATATTAACAAGTTTGAAACTAATAACGTTTTTATTCCTTATAGACGATTTATTTATTTTGGCATCAACGGTGGAAAGTCTCCGTTTATGTGGATGTGAAGAAAAAGCTTTAAATTTAAGCCAAAAAGCACTCCAGATTCAAAGACAGTTGGATAAAAAAAATTTTTTTGGATCAAACACAAATCCTATTCAAATATTTTACAATTGCTTTACTGATAATAGTCTTGATAGTGAAGCCTTCGAGATTGCTATTATTTCCCTTTTCAATTCGTTTGAGCTTCCGAAAGGCGAGTATGCACAAAACCGTCTTACACATCGATGTGAAAAACTCATATCTTTACTGGAAAAACATGACATTAAAAATGTGGAAATTAAAGCAATTTTAACAAGATATTCGAATGAGTTTTACTCGCGTTTTTCTAACGTTCCAAATCGCTTAAATATTCTTCCCAATCATTGTTTTGCACGTTACATTTTCGAAAGCTTATCAACTAGTGATGTTTCTCTTGCATTTCAACTAGGACTTTACTTTCTGCCTTTAGTTTTGAACAAAAATGAAACAGAAAACGAGGATGAAGACCAACTTGTATTAGAAAACCTTAGATTTAATGACACTTCATGTTACGTCATTTCACATGTTGAACATCAGCAGGGAGAGCTAGCATCGAGTTTACTAAAAGTTTGTCTTATTAATCCATCATATCTAAAAATTACTTTAAATTCTATTCTTGATGACGTTAAAAATCCTTCTCAACTTGTGCGTTTATCTAAAATATGCAGAGATACTGCAGTTACCGAACAAAAAGTTAATGGTGAAATAACTAATTCAACCAATGAGGAACTACTTGGAGCCGCATTCGAACTAAGTGTTCGCAGTGTTCGACTGGTTAATAATATTGATGAGCGAAAAACTTGCATAAGGTGGTTGGTTTCTTGTGCTGTTGAAACCGGTCGTCGAGCAATTGAATTTATTATTAGAAACTGGAACGATTTGTTTGAAGCAAAAGAGATTAGTAGCGATGTAGGTCCAATATTAACTTCGCAGCCGGTATTTTTCCACCTAAATCTCACTTCATTAAACGACAAAGAAAAACTTTTATCCGATATACGTACTATGGTAATCGAAGCTTGTATTAAAGATCCAGTTCCGTGTACTCTGTTTGCATTGACTCTTTGTGAAAACGAAACTGAAAGTTTAGAGCTAGTTTGTCAAATTGTATACGAATCAAGTCCTCGGTTTAATACCGCGCAGTTGTTTAGTGTTGCGCGTTATCTTGAGAGTAAAAAGCACCATCAAAAAGCGTTTAAAATTGCAATACAAGCTTTAAAAAAATTGGACATAGGGCCGTTAGAAAACCAACACCCAGCTATTTGTGACGTTTTATGGTTAGGAAGTTTGGCTTGTACTCTTGGAATGGACGAACTGACTCAACTTATTCCTGTAATAGAAAACTGTATTCATAATCCTTTATTACTGACTGAAATCGCTCAGCGTTGTGAAACAATGAATACACACAGTGGAATAAAATATTCATGCCTTCACGAACCTTTAAATAGACTAATAGCATATGCGCAAAAGTTATTTGTCCAAGATGTAGAAATTAAGTTGCATAGCATTACTAGAAAAAATTACTTAGACTTTACAAAATATTTGCAAAAAATAAGAAAAGCGTTTACTCTATCCGAGGATGGTGCTGAGCAATTTCATTGGCTTATAGACTATATTATGACGTCACAACGCGGAAAAAAGAAGTTACACCAAGTTCTCTCCGAGACATTTTTATGTTGTCAATAGTAAAAGAGTTTGCAAATATTTTTATACTGTAAATAGAAATTATATATTTATTGAAAAAAATATTTATTATATACAATATATATATAAACATTTTTATTAAACTTTATTCTTTTTTCTATTGTTTGCAGATTATTGTTGATATTTAGTTACACAAAATTAAGTCGATTTGGGAGTGGTTGGATAAACCGCAAACAACTATGTACTTATCAAAACGCCTAATTTGATTTAATAAATAATTCTAGTTAGTGCGTGTAGAAAAAATTACGGAAGCAGATTAGTTATTAGATAAAAATTTATTATTATGATTTACATTTAAGTTTAAAACTATTTTAGACGTGCAATACTTTTTATAATGACATAAACGCTAAGTATTAAAACACTGAAAATAAGTCCGGTTTTAACCTTTCTTAATTCAAATAAATTACTCACGTTTTAATTCAAACAATATTTGTTTAAACAAGTTTTGTCACAAGTAAAATATTTTAAAGAAATTTCAAATATTTAATATGAAAGGAAATGATTAGTAAAAAATATGTAAACAAATTTGTGATTACGTTTCGTAAAAAAATGTTAGTGCAAAAATCTTGCAAATTTATTTATTATTTAATACGAAATAAGTTTCAATTCCCCCTCCCCCCTCCACCTTTTTTTTTTTTTTTTTTCCTAAAACTTATAAAAAATCCTGTTATAAAAACATTTTCATGTTTGTTTAGCCAAAAACATTTTCATGTACATTTGTTTAGCCAAAAAAAAATAACGATTAAATACGATGATGATGACGATGATGATTGCTATAGTAGTTTGTCTAGAAAAGTTAAGAAAATGTTTTTTTTTTTGTTTTATTTTTTTTGAATAAATTTTGAATACAGTCAAAGAAAGTTCTACTAAATTTTGAAAAACGGTTTCGATTATTTTTTCGGTTTTTTTTTTGGTTGAAGGAGGGTGTGAGGGAGGGGATATAGTTTTTGGTTGAAGGAGGGTGTGAGGGAGGGGATATAGTTTTTGGTTGAAGGAGGGTGTGAGGGAGGGGATATAGTTTATTAAACACAAGTTAAGATTTTTTTTTTTTACATTTTATCACAAAGATTTTTTTCATTGACATTTTATCACAAAGGTTCCTTTCATTTACATTTTAACCCTTAAGGTTTCTTTCTTGAAACTTTACCATAAAAGTTTTTTTTTTTAAATTTTACCAAAAAGGTTTCCTTCTTTATTGTTAAACAGTTGTAAAAACTTGTTGTAAAAACAGTTGTAAAAACGTTGAGTAACTAATTTTTTATTAAAACTATTTTCTTGTTTTTATTGTTTGGAATTATGTAAAATTCAAAAATTATTTGTGTATCAAAATAGCAAAGTTTTCATTGATAATTATGACAACGTCTGATAATTATGATAGTTATGCAAAAATTGATAGTCTGATAATTATGTAAAGATTGATAGTTATAACGTCTGTTAAAATTTGAAATCTTACTTTTACGTGCGACCGGTATAATACTAAAACCATCTTAATACATATACATATAAACCATATTTAATACCATCTTCATACGAACATTTTATTAAATACTGTTTTTCAGGTACGTGTAGGAATGGGTAGGTCGGTCAAGATGTTTTTGAAGAAAATCTTTGAAACACGTTATAAAACAATTTAATTAAACCGCATCAAAATTGCTGCTGACAGGATACTTATAGACTTACACCGCTGTAGAGAATGCTTATAGACTTACACCACTGTACAGGATGCTTATAGACTTACACCGCTGTACATGCATCATTAGATTGCTTAGTAATTCAACTACCATGCTGACTATTCTAACTTTTATAAGAGTGTTTGACATTACTATTGAAAATTGTACAGGGTGACAAAGCACTGAACCTCGCCTACTTGAACTTAATCTCGCCCAATGGGTGACTTTATATACAGGTGTGCGAGGTTAAATTTTGTTAGTTAGTTTGTAGACTCTAAACGTTCCACTTGGTGCGTTTGGAGCATGCAAATGCCAAACACCATGGAATTTCCTTTTCCCAGTGCTGAGATCAGACCTAATTCATTGTGTTAATTTTATTTACTTTAAAGATACTTTATGGGTGGCTACATTAACTCAGATTAATGTAAGAGTATCGGTTAGTTAGTATCGTTCTCACAAATAATACAAACAAAAATATTTCACGGAACCTTTTCCAAACCCCGACATACATTGTAGTAGCATTTATAGCATTCCTGGCATTCAATCCAATTTTTTTCACTTTTGTCATCACAAAAAGTTACTTTGCATGAGCCTCAACCGTTTTATTTTTATTTCAGTTTTTCCATTTTTCTTTCGATAACTTTCTTCAATCATTAAACTACTTGTTCAATAATGCTTGATGAAGTTACATAATTAAATAAAATGGTATCCGTAATAAAATGTACAACAGCTTCTACCAAGTTAACTTGATATTGTACTTAAATTGCACATTCAAATATCTGGTGCAATATCTGTCCGCTTTCTCTATTCTAACTTTCTAACTCGACTTTTTCTGACTTTCACTCTATGATCCTTTGTTTATTTTAAAATAACTTACTCTTGCTCTGTGAAGCGTTTAGGATGCTCTTTAGTGAACTCGTCTTCGCAGCCCTTAGTATGTGGCCTCTATATGGAAATTAGCCGGAGGAGGATAAACCAAAACACCAATATTGCTTGATCAAGGTCTTTCTAGATATGAAACATTGACATTATCTAATATAACCAACGAAATTATTGTACCTACTAATGGTTGGGATAATAAGAAAATTAAGATAATTAAGATAATTATGCAGAAGATATTGAAGTTAAATTCTTTTTTGTTGTTATGTCAATTTCTTTTGTACGATCTAGTTTCTTGAGCTTATCAGCATTAGTCACAGTTGTTTTTACGCTTCTTTCTTTGCTAATGGATTTTTTCCTGATGATATTTCAGTTTTGCTAAATATGCTTCTTGAGAAGTTAAAACAAAGAACTTATGTTTACCTGCTCTACTTGTTACCTTTTTTTGTCCAGTGGCCTCAGGATATATATATACTTTTTCTGTTTACATTTGCCGTAAAATAAATACTATATTTTACAAGACCAAAGAAAACATGGCTTCTGAAAGAAGATTAACTAATCTTATGATTAGAACCTTTACAATTTTAACATACTACTAAAAACTGAAAATATAAATTCAAAAAACGGCCGTAATAATAAATATATAATAATAAGCTCATAATAATAATCACGTATCTGTAATAATAATTCTGACAAATCTGTTATAAAAATCCATAATAATAAATTTTATAGATCTGTTATAAATTAAATCAAATAAATCTATTAATATAAATATAAATCTCATAAATCAAGCATATTTAAAATTAATAGTAACTTAAAATGTCATCCATAGCAAGAATAAAAATTTTAAATTCATTTTCAAAAACAGAAAAACGGATAAAAGGATCAAAGTTAGGCAGAAATAATTTATTTCAAAGGTAAGGTGCTCGATAACTAATACAAAATTTATTAAATTTTGTTCTTCAAAATGGTTCATTTAGAAAATCTTTATTTCTTAGTGAGTACTTATTAGTAAGTTTTAATGTAAAAAGGTCGTTAAAAACAGGTAGGGATAAATTGTTTTTCCACATATAAGTAAACATAAAACATTAAAAACGTTAAGTTTGAAGACATTAAGTTTTTTCATTTCATCAAAGAAAGGCTTTGAGCCTTTGTGTAGAGCGATCCACATAATTAATCACCCGAATCGCATGTTTCTGTTGCCGATATAGACGTTGTAGTTTACTTTTCTCGGTACTACCCCATGCAATATTTGCGTAGTTTATATGGCTGTGTATGAATGAGTAATAGAGCTGCGTAAGGCTTTTTTTGCTTAAGTAAGGTCGGGCTTTATACGAAGCGCCAATATTTTTAGATATCTTGGTGGTTATAAGATTAATGTGGTTTTTCCAAATAGTATCAAGATAAACACCTAGGAATCTTATAACAGAATCTCTTTTTATTAGAGTTTCATCAATATAAATTTGAGGCATAATATCTGGTAAAGAACGTTTTTTGAGAAAGAATGCAAAAAAAATCCATTTAGTCTTGTTAGTATTTAACGCTAATTTATTACATTTAAACCATTTAGGAATGTTTATAAGTTCATTATTAGTTTTTGAGAAAAGTTTGTAAACATCAGTGTGGGATTGAAATAAGTTAGTGTCATCTGCATAAATAATACTCATCAGGTTAGAGGCTTTGTTTAGATCATTGACATATATAAGAAATAGCAGCTGTCCAAGAATAGAACCTTGTGGAACACCACAGGTTATATTTAAGGATTCACTTTGAACGCCATTATTACTATAGACTACTTACTTACGATTTGTTAAATAGCTTTTAAACCACGCTAAAGTATTATTGTTTAAACCGTAATATTTTATTTTTTGTATTAAAATATTATGGTCAACGGTATCAAATGCTTTTGATAGATTTTGATAGAGATGTTGCGTTAAAATTGAATAATGGCATGCTCAGTTGAACTATCTTTTTTGAAACCGAATTGATTGTTGTATAATACGTTAGTGTAATTAAAATAATTATTAACTCTGTTAAACGTAATTTTTTCTAGGATTTTAGAGAATATAGATAGGATAGAGATAGGGCGATAATTATTGATATTGGATCTGTCGCCTTCTTTATGAATTGGAATAATTTTAGCAATTTTTAAACGCTCAGAGAAAATTCCTTGATGGATGGATGCTTTGAAGATTTTAAAAAGAATATTTTTAATTTGTTCATAGCAATCTATAACTATATTTCCGTTTATTTCATCAGGTCCAGTTGCTTTATTTTTTTTTAAGGTTTTAAAAGCTTTCTCAAACTTTTCGAAGGATAATTCGGACGGTAGTTCATCAGAGCAAATGCCTTTATCGAGAGATGCTAAAAAATCATAAAAAGAAGTTTTGGTAATTGGAATTTTATCTGATAGGGTTGGACCAATGCAACAAAATATTTATTAAACTCATGAGCTATGATTTGTGGATTGTATAAAATTTTGTTATCGATTTTAGGCATGTATGGCCAAAAACTTGAGCATGTTTTTGTTTCCCAATTATTTTTTTTAGTATTTGCCAAAAGCATTTTACGTCATTTTTTACGTCATTTTTTGTTTTATTAACCAAATCTGAGTAGTATTTTTTTTTATACTTTTCCGGATTTTTTCAAATAAATTTTTATATTCTTTGTAATTTTTTTCGCTTGCAGGAGTTTTTGTTTTTAGATATTTTATGTATAACTTTTGTTTAGTTTTTGATAATTTTCTGAAACCCTTGGTAACCTAGGGATTATTTATGTTTTTAGTTATTGATGTATGAGTAACATTAGAAAAGTTAGCATCGTAAACCGAAAAAAATATTTTAAAAAAATTTTCAAAAAGATTATTAGCGTTATCATTAAAGTTTAAATGTTTCCAATGAAGTAGCGATAGTTAGTTTTTAAACAATTCAATTTTTGATGGATTAAAAATACATTTGCTTGTTAGTGGGTATAGCCAGAAAAATAGGAAAGTGATTCGAGATATCTGTTTTCAGGACTCCTGTTTTTATATCATTATTAAAGATGTCTGTTGTGATGATATTGTCTAGTAAAGTTGCTGAATATTTTGTCACTATTGTCGGGCGATTTATTAATGGAAAAGCTCCAGCCTCAAAAATTGAATCATAAAAGTTTCTAACTTTGTTGTTATAATTATATATAAAACAATTTATATTAAAGTCTCCAATATGTATAAATTTTAATTTTTATTATTTTCTTCTTTAATAACGTTTTGTAGTAAGAACATGCTCAAGTTTTTGGCCACACCATCAGGTGGTCGATAACAGTAACTTAGAAGAATGTTTTTTTGTTTGTTTAATTATTATTTCAATGGTTGAAAGTTCTCCACCGCCGTTAGAAATACTAAGATCGTTTCTAAAACAATGCCTAATATTTTCATGAGCGTAAGTTAGAATTTCGCCACCGCGCTTATAAGTTTGCCTTTCAAGTGAGATTATTTCAAAATGAGGAAGATGAAAGTTAGAGTCATTAATTAAATCTTTGGCAGTAGCCCAAGTTTCAGTTAAACAAATTATATTAAATGCGTTTTTTGTTTCTTTAAGTAAATTTTGAAGTTTTTTAAAATTGCATTTTATGCTTCGAATATTAACGTGTAGAATTCTAATTTTATATAGGTTTTTATTGCTAATTGTTAAATAAAAACCCTTGTACTCCCCACGGATAGTAATAAGTACATTCTTTGTTAATTTCATGAAAATAATTATTGTTTTTGTTAATGTTTTCGTGCAATGAAAAAACATTTTTATCAAAAATAGTAAAAGTTTACTGATGCATAATTAATCAAAGCAAATAAGTTTATTAAAAATATATTAAAAATTTAAATAGATAAGATATTACTTTTTTTTGGAATTCTAATCCCAAACAATAAGTTTGTCGTATGAAATATATGCGTATTTGCCAGCTTGCCTTTCAATTTTCATTTTTTCATGCAGCGTCTTTCGTATAACAGTCGTTTTCTTGCAGTAATCTTCTTATATAAAAATGTTTTTACCTTTTAATTTGGAAGAATTCTTGAGAATTTCAGTTTTATTTTTAAAATGAAGAAGTTTTAGAATTATTGTTCTATGTTTGTAGTGAACTACTTTGCCTATTCTATGTGCTCTTTCAATGTTTACATTTTTGACTCCCAATATGTCGTTGAATATTTCTTTTACCTTCTTTTCACATTCAGCCCAGCTTTCATTGTCATTTTCAAGGACACTATCGATTCTTAAATTATTACGCCTTGACCTATACTCAATCTCTCTGAGTTTGTTATTTATTTTTATAAGTTCATTGATGTGATTTTGTATTTTGATGTTTGCCAGATTTTCTTTTGCAAGACAATCAATGGCGGTTTTTATTTTTTTATTAAAGAGATCTTCATGAAAATTTAAACTTTCTTTGATTTCTTCCACTTCCTTTGCAATTGATGCTATTTTAGTTGAGTTTTGAATTATGTTAATTTCAACTCTGTCTAATCGATCATTTAATATTTTTGTGTTAGAACTAACTATGTTGATGAAAGTATTTTCTTGTTGCTTAAGCATTTCTTCCGTCTCAATCTTAAACTTCATAAACATTTCCGTTAATAATTTTTTAACTTCAACAAGTGTGATAGACATGTTCAATAAGTATAAATTAATATAATATAAATAACTATTAATACTATTAACGATTTTTAATTTATTTTCTTTAAGCAGTGAAAAAGCGTGCGTTCACTTCAGCGTTCGTTTGCAAAAGTTTTTTGCAAATGTATGCCAAAATATGCCAACACACCATTATCTCCATCATCATTATCCATCATTTTGAAAAAATATCATCCATCATTTAATAAAAACATACATTCAATTGATGTAAAAGTATTCAAGTAAGTTTAATGTATTATTTCTCAATTAACTAAAAGTTGCTTTGTTATGATGAAGTTAGTTAGTTAGTTAGTAGTTAAACTGTAACTGGACGAATCCAGCGAGTGTGGTTTATCACACTTTGACAGCATTAATCCAAATATATATTAAAAATGTTTAGTTAAAACTTCTTTGTTTTGGCGTTATACTCATCTAAATTATTCTTAAATTGATTGACAGTTTTTGATGTAACAACAATTTCCGGTAAAGCGTTCCATAAATTGGCCGTACGATTTAATAAAAAATGATGCCGAAGTAAATAGTTCACAATTTCTCTTTCATATTTAAGATTGTGACCTCGAGTAATTGAATCAATTTTAAGCTTCGGTTCATTAATTAAATCAATTTCCTCAAATCTGTTAAGTAATTTAAACACTTGTATTAAATCCCCCCGTTCCCTCCTTGTTTTTAATGTAGATATATCTAATATTTCCAATCTCTTTTCATAATTAATTTTCCTTAATGATGGAACTAATCTAGTCATCCTGTGTTGAACTTTTTCCAAAAGTGATATGTCTCCTTTAAAATAAGGTGACCAAACAGGTACTGCAAACTCAATAAGAGGTCTAATAAATACCTTATACAATGATTTAACCAATTTTGCATCAATTCGTGAAAATGTCATCTTTAACATACCCATCATTGAATTTGCTTTAGAAGTACTTGATATAATTTGTTTTTTCCATTTCAAGTTTGTTGAAAAATATACACCTAAATCTCTCTCGCATTCAGAATCTTTCAGTTTAAAGTATATTTCAATCGCGGATTATTTATACCATAATGCATTATAACACATTTACTAGAATTAAAACCCAAGAGCCACTTTTTAGACCATTCCTCTGCACTATCCAGATCTTTTTGCAAGCTATTTTCCACATTTATCACTTTTGAAAGAATTTTTGTATCATCTGCATACAATTCTGACTTTTTTTTTAAATATATTTGATATATCATTAATAAAAATAACAAATAATAAGGGCCCTATTACGGAACTTTGCGGAACACCACTGAAGACTTTGCGCCATGAAGAAACAACATCACCTCGGATAACTCTATGGGTTCTGTTTTTTAAAAAAGCTTCTATCCATTGTAATAATAAACCACTAATTCCATATGAAGATAGTCTAATCAATAGTCTTTTGTGAGCAACAGAATCAAAAGCTTTAACAAAATCTAAAAGTGCTTCATCTACCGAAATACCAATCGATAAGTTAGATGAAATATAATCCAACGCCTCTAATAAGTTTGTTGTACAAGACTTCCCTTTAACAAAACCATGTTGTGACTTCGATAATTATTTATATTTCATTAAATATGATTGTATGCAGTCTCTGACTATACCTTCCATAATTTTACAAGTAATTGACGTCAATGACACTGGTCTATAATTTGCAGCTTCTAATTTATCTTCCTTTTTGAATAGTGGTGTAATATTTGCTGCTCTCCATTGAGTTGGTAGTTCACTTTTAACAAAAGATTCTATAAAAATTAAAGTTAATGGCAATGCTACGGAAACCGCACAATTTTTCAAAATCAACGGATGTATAGAATCAACTCCATATGTTTTATTAATATCAACATGTTTCAATCTACTTAAAACATCAAAGTAATCTATATTAACTGCATCAATAATAATATCCCCTAAATTCTTGATTTGTGGAAGCTCTTCCGTAGAATTTTCGATGGTAAACACATGTTTATTTGAAATTTTTGTTTATTTAAAATTTCAACAATTTCATTTTGATCATTTGTCACGCAACCAGTTTGATCTCTTAATGCTTTAATTATTTGTTTAATCGTTTTTTGACTATTCACATATTTATATAGCAGTTTCGGATTTATCTTTGATTTTTCAACAAGATCATTTTCATAGTTACATCTTGCTTTAAACGATTCTATTTTCACAGTTTTGCAAATATTTTTATATGTCATTACTTTATTCAAATCTTTCCAGTTCGATGATAAATTTTCATTACGCAAATTTTGTTTTGAACGTACTAGAAGACTTACTTCATCAGTAAACCACGGATTATTTTTTATTTTCTTTCTTGAATTTACGTCAATTATTGGAATAAAAGCATTACATGGTTGACTAATTTTTTCAATAAACAGATCATACATAAATTGAACTGATAACCCATCAAATAAATGATTCCAGTCAATTTTATCAATACTTAGGCTTATTTGTGGATAGTCACATTTACTGTAATCAAATTTGTACTTTGGATAATTTTCCATTGCAATAGTATCAAGGTTAAATTTACAAGTTAAAACCAAATGTCCATGATTTATATTTCCTAGAACTGGGTTAGACTCAAGTTGATAGACTCGTTCATTGTTTTTTGTAAAAATAAGATCCAAGGTATTTTTTGTAACATATTGTGCATTTTGAAAGGTTGGGATTGATACGTGTTGGTACAAAAAACATTCATATATAATATTAATAAATTCATTTTCAACAGAATCTTCACTAACGTAACCATTTTACATTTGGAAAATTAAAATCACCAATAACTAACAAATCTGCAAAATTATTTTTTTCTACTAATTTACAAGCTTCTGTGAATATTTGACTCATTTCAAGCATATCTACTTGTTCGCTTGGTCTGTACACGCAACCAATTAAATATTTTTATCATTTGCAACTATAATGATCCATATTTGTTCAATTTTACTTTTATTTAATATACCTTCGTTTACCTCATAAGATTTGGTTGCTATCTATATATAGCGCAACCCCTCCTCCTCTACGCCCATCCCCCCTATTTCGTTTATACAAAGAATATCCTTCCAAATAAATTTCCGATGTCTCATTAAACCAGGTTTCTGTAATAGCAATTATTTGAGGATTTTTAAAACTGCATAAGATTTTAAATTCTTCAACTTTGTTTACTAAAGATGTTGCATTCGTATATAAAACATTAAATGACAACAAACTTACTAATTTTTTATGTTGTTGTATTAAATTGTATTTTAAATTTGACAATTCCATTTCCACGAATCGCGTATCTAAAGGGCGAGTTTGCTATTCTTTCACCATTCATTTTGTCACGCTTCTTTCTAAGCTCATAGTTTTCCATTCTCTCTCCTTCAGTTAAATCAGGCGAAATAAAAACCTCCTTGTAATTTTACTTTTCTCTTAATAATTTAGATTTTGCTAAAATTGGATTTCTCTCAGAATCTTCATTTAAAATCACTTATACTGGTCCCGGTTTTCCAGTTTGTTTCGTATTTAGCCTTTTTTGGAATGTTGGGACGATTTCTACATTTATTTCATGAAATAGTTTATTAATTTTTTCTTTATCCTCCTCATGTTGTTCTTGCAATGTAGCTTTTTTAGATGCAGGAAGGCCATAGACAATAATATTTTTTCTTCTTTTTTCTCTATTTTTTTTGCTCATTAACATTTACAACAATTAATTGTTCAACTGGGGATTTCGTTTTAGAAGAAGAGGTTGACCAATTTTTACTTGTTATAGCATCTGAGTAAGATTGTTTTGGCAATGATTCTCAAGAGTCTTTTTCATCCTCTAGTACCACAGTACGTGTTTCTAACCCTTTCTGCAGACAGTCATTTTCCATTTTTAATATTTTTTTCTCAAGTGCTTTGCTTTTTTCTAACTCCATCTCAAGATGTCTCAAATACTCTAATTCATTTGCCTGTATTTTAGTATTAATAAATAACAAAACATTCGAAATTTTACCTCACCAATCATGTAAGACTTTAGAGCCCGTATGATTTCCTGGTCCTAAAATTGGTCAATTTTCTTGCTTTAAAAAATCCATTTCCATTTTAGTTTTTCTTTGTATTTATATCTCTAACAATGATGAGTTGGTCTTTGATTAATTGGTTAATTGGTTAATTGGTTAATGATGACTTCATGAAATAATTTACTTACCACGATAGGATGAAACCAAAAACTTGAAATTCAATTTTGGTATTATAAGTATGATTAATACGATTTCATTTTCATTTCAGTAAAATTGGTATAACTATTCATATCAAAATCATCATCTTTTTTCAATTCTTTTGATTACCTGTTACAACAACTTCTGTTCTAAAATAGAAGTGTTACTAGGTCACAAAGAGTGATTTGCTCTATCTCCTTCAATGCCGAATATTAATTGTTCTAAAAGATTAGCAAACATTCTAGAATATAGAAAAGTATTAAAGTCTGTATCAAATGTAATGCTACTTTCATCTTTTGATTTGATATCGATTTCTGAAAAACTAATTTATTGAAAAATTAATGATTAAAATTCCTAATATAACAATTATTAATACGATTTAAATACAAGTTAGTCAAGTTTATGTTTCATTCATTTAATATCAAAAAAAATAAAACGTGGGTATCAAAGTTGCTACTTAGGTAAAGTACTTAGGTAAGCTACTACAAAGTTGCAACTTAGGTAAAGTACTTAGATAAAGTTGCTACTTAGTTAAGCTAAAACCAGTCCTAGAACACAACTGACTTTGTTTCCGTTTCTTTTGCCTTACTCTTAATTTTGGTGTTTAGACATATTTTTGGACAAGCTGTATACAACTAAACATTTCAGTATCACACAACAGGTCAAAAACCCGTTGTTGCAAGATCATAAAAAAGATCATTGCCGTTTTCAAACAGATAGTTCTAGCTTGTCAGCTGAACAAGACTCATTTTAGTTTCCATTATTTGTAATTATTATAATGGAGTTGGAATCATTGCATCATTCACATTAATAAGTAGACCTCTTTCTATTGCATTCTCATGTACATTTAGATTTTCATTCTTATTTGTGCTAATCAATGACTAGTCAGTGCCAATAGATATTGAATTGTCCTTAACGGTTGCATTAGCTAAAATATCTTCAACTAATTGTAGTCCCTTTGACAAATATGCATCACTTGGAATAGCGTGAGAATTTGATGGATAAATTCCACACAAACTGAATCCAGATAAAATAATTTTAGGAGTCATTGCTTTTTCCCATGCTGAAGCAAATATAACTAGAAATAAATCCTGGAAACTGGGACCGAATAAAATTTTATGCTGGAGAGCAATAAAAATCTTTCAGATTTCAGATAATCTTTAACCCTGACCCTAACCCTGACCCTAACCCTGACCCTAATCCTAACTTTGACGGCTTGAAAAAGCTCTAAAAGTTGCTTGATAACATGTGTAAAGTCAGTTTTATGTGTGTGAAATAGATTCTGGTTTACCATGCAAACCATTTTTCACCATGACGTCATTCAAGGCACTAAAGTACTTTGACACTTTTTATTTATTTACTGATGACGTACTGTGCTCTCAGATTGTCGCAGAGTAATTTTATGCTTATGCCGGAGCTTAATCGAAAACTACTAATTAAGACACAATTGCTTAGAGGTCTCCTCTTGAAGGTCCTCTTGAAGATTAATTTATGCTTTCTGTTAAGTTTCCCAGCATAATTTAAAAATTGCGACTTTCCAAAACTTACCCCAAACTTTGCCTTGTTGCTAGCAGAATCGATAAATTAATTAAGTTAAAAAACTTTTTTTCCAGAGTTAATATTTGAGTAGCTTTTCTTCCTATCTTGAATGACTGATCAATTGGATAATTAGTTTTGTTAACACAAGTGAAAGAAATATTATGTGTACCAACACATTTGTCAAATGAAAATGTTTGGTAACTTTTTCATTTGATAAATGTCATGTGCACTACTATTAGAAATTGAAGGAGTTACACCATCATGAAGATGAGTTATTTTATACATTTTAAACCTGACACTAATACTAGGTGCGGGTAATGTACGGGGGTAATATCTAGGACCTAAAAATTACCCAGTAAAATCAGTTTGTTTATGATTTTAAGCAAATTTCAGTAAAATCTCGGCAAAGTAAGTTTATATAACATGATTAATCTATTCTCGAATTTGAATGCATTTGGCGAGAATATAATCATTCTATGGGCGAATTTTTACTTTTTTTATTTTTAGGCTTAATGTCCTAAAGATAAAAAAAGTAAAAACCTTAGTCCTTACTACTGCACCATAACCAGGGTTGACTAATTTTAAACCAATAAAAGTTACATTATGACAACCATTTTTATCATTTTAAAAAATATTGATAATTTATACATGATAATACACATTGGGGAGAGTTGCCATTGGAACACTTAAGGAATAAATATTTATAACCAAAGACGGCTTAACTATGAAAACATTGATGATTTGAATACAAACAGACATCTCTTATATACTTTTAACCACAATTTGAATTAATTGTTTGAACTGTTATTGGAAATAAATTTGTTTTTGCAAAGGTACCATTTCGTTCCAATCAAGGCATCTGGTTCGCTAAATTGGAACACTGATTTCTTTATTAGAACAGGTTATTTTAAAAAAAAAAAATTAACAAATCTTGGTTAAAAATAATTTTTGTCTTTACATTTAAAATTTAAAACAGTTAATTCAAAACTTATTATAGAATTACTATTACCCTGACAATATTAAGTTCTACAAACAAAAAAATTGTATAAAAGCTTCAACTGTAATGACTTTCTCTTAATTTATTGATTAAAAATCACTAAGTAAAGTATTTTTTTTTACGGTTTACGGTTGTTACTAAGTATTTTTTAATTGCACTCAAACTATTTTTACAACCCTTTGATTTTATTACTGACTAGGTAAGGAAAACTTTATTGTTCCAATCAAAGAAACTTTGTACTATTTTGTTATATCACTGCAATAACATGATAACAAATTAAACCCAAAAAAATGTATAACCTATAGCACCATAGTTTACCAAGTGCAACCAATATAGTGTGAACGCAAAATTAGATCACTGAAAAAAAATGACGCAAAAAAACTTTAAATCAATGATGCTAATGCATTTTTTGAGAAACAACTTTGAAAATGTGTCAAAACGTAAAAAATAATGCGTTTTACTGAAAAAATGCAAAATATAGCCATAATTCATTTTTTTTTCAAAAATAAATCCAAGTGTTCCAACTAAGGCACTGTTCCAATTTCGGCAACTCTCCCCTACATTACTTTGTTGTTCTGTTAAATCACTCTCCCCTACATTACTTCGTTGTTCTGTTAAATCACTCTCCCCTACATTACTTCGTTGTTCTGTTAAATCACTCTCCCCTACATTACTTCGTTGTTCTGTTAAATCACTCTCCCCTACATTACTTCGTTGTTTTGTTGGAGAAAAAAATTTAAAAATTTGAAGATTATTATCTTATAAGTTCATAAAATAGAAATTATTTCAAAGTAGAAATTATTAGGGATGTACCGAAGCTAAGATTTTGCCGAAGCATCGGCCGAAGTCACTCTGCCAAAGCTGGAGCTTCGGCCAGAGCCGAAGCTTTTGCACTTACCTAGATAAATTTGTTATCTATTGCAGATCTAGCTATCTAGTGATAATACTAATTGCTGAAAAACATTTTTTAACATTTTACTACAACTATTATATGTACTGTATAAAGTTTATGTACTGCAATTAAAAGTATTTTAGCGCACAAGGTATTTTACTATAACAAATCATCAAGGTTTTTATTTAATTACGCAATGTCATAGGATTTTAGGATGTAGCAATGCCTTGCTTGAACAAATTTAATGTTACTTTAAAAAAAGATGACTAGCTAACTAGTTATTACTAATTACAAGTTAATAGTTGAATTAGGGTGTGAATTATAAAACTAATTTGGCTTCTCGTCAACTTAATCAAGTCTAAACTTTAAAGTTATATTATAAACAATGTTTAGTTTACATTAGTTTGTACTTTGGATTATAATAAAATTACCATTTAGTAATTACTAATAATAAACGATGGAATTTGTTTTTATTATACTTATTAGTTTATTACGTTTAAATTAATTCAGAGTTGTTAATAAGGCCAAATATAGCAAAGCCAAGGCCAAGGCCAAAGCTAAGGCCACATGCTCCAAGGCCAAGTATAAGGCCAAGGTCACATTTTCCAAGGCCGAGGCCAAGGTCAAGGCCAAGGACAAGAATTTCAAAGCCAAGGACAAGGTAAAGGACACATCCAAGTATTTCACGGGGTAAGACTTAAATTTCGAGCTGCAAATAACAAATCCGCATGTTTTAAAATTAAATCAAGTTTATGCGTATATACTGTCAATAAGAAACCCAGTAAGCACAAAGACGTTTAAAAGACGTTTTAAAGATGTTTTTAAGGAGGTCTAAAAGGCGCACTTGTAGACGTCTAGATCATAAGGCTAAAAGACGTCTAAATGAAGACGTCTTTCAAGATAAATTTAAGTACATGACGTAACATTTTCGCGTAGTATGTGGTATATATTCATTGTATTTATAACATCATATTTTGTTATAATTTCGTATAATCAAAATATGCATAAGAACCAGTAATCAAAATAATATTGCTGCAATCACCACCAACGGTTGATGCATCAAAGATGAAAATGATAAATAACAATAACAAATATATATCAAAACAGTATTTAAAACATTTACAACTCACCAATAGTTAATTTATTAATTACCGTACGTATGGCTAGCTAATTTTTGACCGCATACTTGACTTATTATATGGCTTGTGGGTGTATAAAAACTAAAAGTACTGATATTTAACTTATATATTATTCTTGCCATTTTCATTTATTATCATGATCAGTCAACTATCTATTAAAAAAGCAAAATAATTATTAATAAAAAAAAGATATATTATTATTATAGTGATTCCTGTGACAACAATTTTAGCAATTGTGTAAAAAAGTAATTTAATTTAAAGTAATTTACACTTAAAACTTGAACGAATTATTGAAAATAATAAAAACTATGTTTTTACTTTGAATATACGACATCTACGGCGTAATGACAAAGCCGTCAAAAAGAATTCATAATGACATATTTATAAACAGGTCTCAGAAACGACGTCTTTTAGTTTTGATCTAGACGTCTTTTAATGCGTATTTTAGACTATTTATTACGCGTCTTTTAAACGTATTTTGAAACTTTAAAAAGACGCATTTTAAACGTCATGTTAAAATCGCATTTATTAAAGACGTCTAGAAGATGTCTTAAAAAAAGATATCTTCTAGACGTTTTTTTAACGCTTAAATAGACGCCTTTTAAACGTCATTTTAAAAACGCCTTTATAAAAGACGTCTAGAAGAGGTCTTTAAAACGTCTATAAAAAGGCGTCTTTACCTAGACTAGTTTTAGACGTCTATAAGTGTCTAAAATGCGTCTTGTGCTAACTGGGAAATATATTAGAAAATAGATATATAGTAAAGCCATTTTTTTGTCAAGTAATTGTAAGCACCCAACCACTTGTAAGGGCACTCATTTTTTGGTAATGTTGATAGGCTAAAGTTGAAGTTGACTTCGTCCATATTGAATCAAAACTATGAATCAATTTAAAGTTTAAACTAATATTTTAAATCTTTAATCAAGTAAGGAAAAAAAAATTATTTAAATAATAATTAACAAAAAAAATTATTTAACTTATAAATAAAATTTATAATTGATAATTAACTATTTTTTGAATGGAAAATTGAAAAAATATTAAATATTTTTTCAATTTTCAGACCCCTAATTACAGGAAGACATAATTACTGGCCTGCCTGAATATAGATTGAGTCTGCTTGCAAAAATCCATTACATAAATATAATATAATTTGTAAAAATCTTTCCATTACATAAGTATAATATAATTTTGTCTACAGCAATTCAGGTATGCAAAAAAAACCTGTAAATAATAATTAATTTGAAAATTAACATCAACTTTTAATTAAGTTTGTAATAAATTAAAAAAATTTTGAGTTTTCGTCTAGGATTTTTATTATAATACTTTTTTCCTCATCCATCTTTTTTTTTCCTCCTCCATCTTTTTTTTTCCTCCTCCATCTTTTTTTTTTTTCACATTTCTGTGAAGCATTTTCATTTATACCCATTTAGTCTTAGAAGCTGAACATGCCCATGCTTTCTTTTTTGGTTGGACCATCACAATTGGAGTCTTTAACAAAATTAACTTCTTTTTCTTGTTGTAAATGATCATTAACAACAAGCAAGCAAATTTTATATCAAGGATACTTCTTTCATTTAGAGTATCGATACTCCAAATAAAAGCGGTAGTACCATTAATATAAAATTTTCTTAAACTTGCTATGATCTTTTTCTTTAAAAAGTACGTCAAGGAATCAAAGTAAAGGAGCAAATTACAAGTAGTAGAATTATAGTAATTATATTGTAAGCAATAAAATTATTTTATGTTTAATATAACAGTAGCCTATTACCTTTAATTATTATTACCTATTATTACCTTTAATTACCAAAAATAACTTGCCGAAGCCTATGCATCGACAAAAACTAACCCTGGCTTCGGTAGAAGCCGAAAGTTTATTATTTGCAATATATATATATATATATATATATATATATATATATATATATATATATATATATATATATATATATATATAAAATATATATATATATATATATATATATATATATATATATATATATATATATATCTTGCAAAGTATATTCTTTTGCAAGATATATGTATATATCTTGCAAAGCAAGTATATATATATATATATATATATGCATATATATATATATATATATATATATATATATACACATATATATATATATATATATATATATATATATATATATATATATATATATATACATATAAATATATATATATATATATATATATATATATATATATATATGCATATATATATATATATATATATATATATATACTTGCTTTGCAAGATATATACATATATCTTGCAAAAGAATATACTTTGCAAGATATATATATATATATATATATATATATATATATATATATATATATATATATATATATATATATATATATTTATATATATATATATATATATATATATATATATATATATATATATATATATATATATATATATATATATATATATATATATATTGCAAATAATAAACTTTCGGCTTCTACCGAAGCCAGGGTTAGTTTTTGTCGATGCATAGGCTTCGGCAAGTTATTTTTGGTAATTAAAGGTAATAATAGGTAATAATAATTAAAGGTAATAGGCTACTGTTATATTAAACATAAAATAATTTTATTGCTTACAATATAATTACTATAATTCTACTACTTGTAATTTGCTCCTTTACTTTGATTCCTTGACGTACTTTTTAAAGAAAAAGATCATAGCAAGTTTAAGAAAATTTTATATTAATGGTACTACCGCTTTTATTTGGAGTATCGATACTCTAAATGAAAGAAGTATCCTTGATATAAAATTTGCTTGCTTGTTGTTAATGATCATTTACAACAAGAAAAAGAAGTTAATTTTGTTAAAGACTCCAATTGTGATGGTCCAACCAAAAAAGAAAGCATGGGCATGTTCAGCTTCTAAGACTAAATGGGTATAAATGAAAATGCTTCACAGAAATGTGAAAAAAAAAAAAGATGGAGGAGGAAAAAAAAAGATGGAGGAGGAAAAAAAAAGATGGATGAGGAAAAAAGTATTATAATAAAAATCCTAGACGAAAACTCAAAATTTTTTTTAATTTATTACAAACTTAATTAAA
>NC_061170.1:798139-873139 GCF_022113875.1 Hydra vulgaris
TACATTTTCGATAGTGGTGTAGTGGTAGAGCGCTCCACACACACACTCACACACACACACACACACACACACACACACACACACACACACACACACACACACACATATATATATATATATATATATATATATATATATATATATAATATATATATATATATATATATATATATATATATATATATATATATATATATATATATATATATATATATATATATATATATATATATATATATATATATATATATATATATATATATATATATATATATATATATATATATATATATATATATATATATATACAAGGCCGTCGCGATAGGGGGGGGGGTGGTGGCGTGGTGAGGACTTTTTTTTTTTTCAATTTTTTAGTTTACAGTTATTAATTGTAATATAACAATATAACAATGCATAAACTTGGTATCTGAAAGAAGATCCAAATGATCTTGTCGCCAGAACCACATAAAATATATCAAACGTGTATATATAATAAAATAAAAGTACAATTAATTTAATAACTATTAACAATGTAGAATAAACATAAACTGAAAATAATTTTACTAATCATCTAGAGTGAAAATAACATCACATTTCAAAAATATATATATATATATATATATATATATATATATATATATATATATATATATATATATATATATATATATATATATATATATATATATATATATATATATATATATATATATATATATATATTTATATATATATATATATATATATATTGCCAATAGAAAGAATATAGTTTTTTAATTTAGTTATAAAAACGGAAAACGAAATTGACAAATCAAAATTTGGAACAACAATTTTGTTCCATAAATACGGTGCTTGATAGTTTTTGCAAAATTGATTAAACTTTGTTCGACAAAAGGGTTCAATTAATAAATTATTATTTCGTAAAGTGTATTTGATTATAGCTTTATGGGTAAAAAGATCTTTGAAATTGATCAATGGTTCATCACTTTTACAACGAAACATAAAATATTATAGACATTGAGTTCGTAAACGTTAAGTGCTTTAAGGTTTTTAAGTAAAATATTTGAATGAGAAAAACAATTTTCAAAACATATTAAACGCATTGTGTGTTTCTGACGATGGTAGAGATTTTGTAACTTACTTTTAGAGGTACTTCCCCAAACAATATTTGCATAATTTATATAGCTATGAATAAATAAGTAGTAGAGTTGAATTAAATTTTGTTTACTTAGATAGTATCTGACCTTATATAGAATTCCAATACTTTTGTCCAATTTAGTAGAAATAAAGTCGATGTGGTACTTCCATGTAATATTTTCATCAATGTAAATGCCTAAAAAACTTGTGACCGACTCCTTTTTTATTTCAATTTTATCAATAAAATGTTTAGGTAACTTATTTGGTAAAAAACGCTTTTTTTGCGAGAGAGTGGAAAAGGATCCATTTTGTTTTGTCAATGTTTAAAGTTAACTTTTTGCACTTAAACTAGTTGGAGATGTGATTGAGTTTTTTATTTATATTTGAAAAAAGCTCATAAATGTCACTGTTTGACAGAAGTAAACTAGTATCGTCCGCAAAAATGATACTCATAAGGTTAGAAGCTTTATTTAAATCATTTATTCAGACTAAAAACAAAAGTGGACCTAGAATAGAACCCTGTGGAACACCAGATTTTATGTCAATTAATTTTTCATTTTGAAAATAATTTCCATAGAAAACAAATTGTTTTCTATTTTTCAAGTAACTTTTATACCATTTTATTAATTTGCCATTAGTTCTGCCAATTTTTTTTTAAAAAACCGTGTCGAATGCTTTTGATAGGTCAATGAAAATACCTATTGTAATCTTCCAAATGAATTGGAGATTTCACGATTGAACTGTGTAATGGCTTGTTCAGTTGAACAACTTTTTTTAAAACCGAGTTGATTTTTATGTAAAAGTTTATTTTGATTAAGGTAATTGTATGTTCTATTTAAGGAGTTGTATGTTCTATTGTACATAATTCTTTCTAAAATTTTTGAGAAAGTTGAAAGAACTGAGATAGGGCGATTATTAGGGGAGAGTCGGGTAGCCTCGGACACTTCAGGAAAATATAGATTCTACGCATGTACTAACAGAAAACAAAGTGTCAAAAGACTTTCATCTATCGAATTAGAAACAAAAAAATAATTATTGTGCATTTTAATAATATACAAAACATAAAAGAAAAAATGTTAGAAAAACGGCATGTTTCAAAATTGGAGGGTAGCCCTGGACACATAGTTTAAACATAATTTTACGTGTTTTTTACCAGTGTGACACAAATGTAACTTATAATAATTTAGCATTGGACTGTTCTCGACACATTTTTAAAAAAATCGCCTTTAAAAATTGCCTCTGATATATAAAGAATGAGACTGAAAATGTCATCATTTAAAAATATAAACATAAGCTTTTTTATAATGAAAATAAACACTTTAAAAACAATTTTTTCAAATTTAATGTTTTTTTATTGAAATTAAATGAATTACTATTATAGGTTTATGTATTATATTAAATGTATTAATATTTATATAAAAAAAGTTGTTTATTATTATGTTAACGAATTAAGTTGTCCGGAGCCAACCTCCAAACATGTGTCCAATACCACCCGATCATACCTCATTCACAAATACTAGTTTAAAACCAGTGAATTAAAGTTTTTAACGAATTTTTTTTTTTAATAACTAATGTAAATAAAAATGCATCTTTAATCATTAAAAAGTTATTAGTTTACATAAAAAATAGGTATATTAATATGTGAATCAAATATGATGATACGTCGCTCTTCTGGTTGTGGGAAAAAAAATTTGCCCTCCCAGTCATTCGCTTCGGTATACTATGATAAATATTTTGCATATGCCATATTTTCACTCAAATAATGTTATTCTAGTATTAAAAGTCACATAGCTTTTTTAGTTTAAGCTGTACATCAGGTGCCCGGAGTTACCCGCCGTCCGGGGCTACCCGAATTTCCCACTACTAATATTTGATTTTTTCCCGTTTTTGTATATAGGAGTATATATAAGAATTTTCTAAGTCCTTTGGTAATCCATAGACTATTTAAGGTTTTTTTTTTGTTATTTTTTCACAATGTGGAAAGTTTGCATCGTATATTGAGAAGAACGTATCAAAGAATTTATTATATATTGTATATGCGTCTTCATTAAAGTTAATATGTTTCCAAAGAAGAAGTGATAATTGATATTGGAAGGATTTTATATTGATCTCATTGCACAATGGGGCCTAACAAAGGAAAAAATGGCCAAAAATCTAAAAATTAAGTTTTTAATTTTTGAAAATTTTAAATGCTAATTTTAAATCTTATTTGTAGCTGCATCTGAAATAGATTAGTTTGTACTTAAAAAAAGTTGGATGTTGTGTAACGATTAGATTCAAACTCAAACTGACCGAAATTTGTTTTAAAATTCCTATTTTGAGTTTATTACATTTATTTTGTGACTGCTGTTTTAAGAATATTAAATTATATATTTATGTAAAGATAATGGTTAAGTCTATCAATATATGCAATAAAATTAATTTAATTTAGTTTATTTCCAATAAAAATATATATATATATATATTTATAGCGCTTTTAGTTTGTTTATAACTTAAAAGCTAGAGATATAATTTTGCTGTTGATGGCCGGTGGAAGTCTAACTTGCAATAAATACTTGAAACTTAGTTCAATCAAATTTGATAAAAACTTAGTCTGTCTTGTACTGTTTGATTCATTGTTTTCCTTTTAAAAAACTTTTTTTTGTCTTTTTTTTTAAAAAAATCTAAAAATAAAGACAGATGGCATTTCTATCAGTATACTGATAGAAATGCCATCTGCAGTAACCAATAATTACTTTATTGGTTACTGCAATAATTATATAAAATTATATAACGAATAATTACTTTTTAAGGATTATTGGTTACTGCAGTAACACATAATCCTTACGCAATTCAAAAGCATTGTTCAAAGATAAATAAAACCGTGAAATGTGTAAATACATTTAAAAATGATTATTAAGTATAGTGAAATTGTTGCAATTATAAAACAAAATGATTAACATTATCTAGCGATTGAAAAATGCTTGTTGTGTTGTGAAGAAAAACTTAAAAGACACCTAAAGGAAGAAAAAAAACAAGTTATAACACAGAAAATAAAAAATATAAAAAAGCGATACAACGAGCTTTAGAGAAAGCAAGGTTGTTCTTCTGCAAGATTCATGAAATACCATGGAAGTTGGCTTCAAACTGAATACGAGCTTCCAATAGAGCTTAAATGTGACTTCAGCCGTCCTGTTCTGAAAAAACGAAAAGAGGAAGACCAACTACGCCGTTTTTGGAGATGTCTGCCAGATCCAAACGCCGAGTTATTGCTAATGTTGTATCTAATAACGAACCCGAAACTGAAATGTACCTCAGAGTTGCTGCAACCGTCGCTGCACAAAATGATAAAAAAGACTTATTTCTTTTAACCAAACAAGTTATTTAAAGTCAAAATTTAGCTGCTGTATTGAATAAGATTAATTCTGAAGTTGTGAGAATGTCACCGGAACAAGTGTTATCTTTCTTTTTGATACGAATTTGTCCAAAGATCAGTATAATCAAATAAGATTTGAGCTAAAACTTAAGGTGGCGATATTTTCCCTCCTTATAAATTGGTATCAGCTGAAAAATCTCAATGTTGTCCAAATGAAATATTGCAAACAGAAAATTGCAGTGAAGTAGAATGGAAGCATTTATTAAAACATACTCTAAAAAGAATTAGTAAATTGCAGCATGAACTTATTGAGAAAGAAATTCCAGAAATTAATGTTGTTCAATGCAAATTTATAGTTTCTTATGGCTTTGACGGTAGCACGCAACAAGCAAGGTTCAATCAAGATCTAAGTGAAAATTTTAGTTATAGTTCATTATTTGTGACATTTATGATTCTTTTAAGATTGCAAACAAGCTGTGGAAAAATTTTATGCATTAATCAAACTCCTCAGTCTACTAGATTTTGCCGTCCATAGAGAATCGAGTTGGCAAAGGAAAGTAAAGAATACGTAGTTCAATTAAAGGAGAAATATGATAAAGAAATTGCTGAACTCGAAGAGGTTGTGATTATTTTAAAGTCCGGAAAGAAACTATTGGTTAAATGTAATCTGTGTTTGACGTAAATAGATGGAAAGATTCAAGCATTTATTACAAAGACATCTTCGTTTCAACGATGTACTGTGGGTGGTTGTTCTTAAAAAGATATGAATGTTAACCCAGTAGCTCTACAATATGATTTAAGTGTTCTTCACATGCATATACGCTGTTTCGAAGCAATGTTACATTTCTTATAAATTAGTTTTGCCTGAAAATCAATGGCAAGTGGATGGAAAAGAAAACGAAGCAATAATAAAAGCAAGGAAGATTGAAATTCAAAGCCGATTCAAAAACAAACTTAACATTCATATAGGCATGCCAAAATCAAGCAGTGGGAATAGTAATACAGGAAACGTTGCAAAAAAAGCATTCGAAGATCCGAAGCTCTTGTCTGAAAGTTTAGACATCGACTTGGAGCCTATTCAAAGATTAGAATACTTTTTTTGTGTATTTCTTATCGATTTCCAATTGACCCAGTCAAATTTAATGACTATTGCTTCTCAACAGCATCTCGGTATGTTAAATTATATAAAATATTTCCTATGACTCCCACATTACATAAACCTTTGATACATGGCTCACAAATCATATCAAATTCAATTGTCCCTGTTGGCATGTTATCTGAAGAAGCTTCAGAAAGTAGAAATAAAATTTTTAGATCAGATAAAATCAATCATGCTCGATAAGATAGTCGCCAACACAACCTCTTTGATGTGTTCACACGTGCAATGGAGACTTCAGATCCAATTCTTTAAAGTTCAAGATTACAACAAAGAATTTAAAAGTACAAGAAACATAAGATGTCATCCGAAGTAAGAGAACTATTAATCTTAAATACAAATATTAATAATGAAAACTGTGATGATGATTCTAACAGTGAAAATGTTATAAATGATTTTGAAAACAGTCACATGTATGAAAAAAATGTAGATTCTGAAATATATCAATAAGATGATGTTATGATTTTTTATAATAAAAATAGCAGACGTGGCGCAGTGGTTATAGTGTTGAACTCTTTACCCAAGGGGTTGCAAGTTCGAATCGAGTATCAATAAAATTGAACAAAATATTTCGTACAATAGCTTTTCTCTATTATTTGCTTGCAACATAGATGGCAGCATGAGTTTTTATTTTTTGTATAAAAAACTTATTCATATTTTTATATAATATTTTACACTTTATTTTAAAAATTTGGAAAAAGTTGTGGGGGGGGGGGGGGGGCACTCAGCGTTTCACTCCTCTCCGCTCCTCTCTGTTACCGCGTTCCCTTTTACAAATACGCATGTTTTACTTTTTTTTTCCTAAAGTTTTTTTCATAAGCTATAAATATATACTTAAATAATATAGTAAAAAGTAAAAACAATCACTGAATGTCAATTTATTGCTAAAGAAATTCTTATCAGACTCTATTTCGAAAGAAATGGTCAAAATTTTTTCAAAAAACATTTAATTATTTTTTCATTCAATTTAGAATACTCTTTTTTATAATTGTGCAAAATTTTAAATGGATTGGCAGATTTTTTAATTTTTGGCCATTTTTCCTTTGTTCGGCCCCATTGTGCATTTAAGACACGTTTTTTTATTATATTTTGTCTTTCGGTGTCTCCTTAACGTGTATTTGCTTGCGCACTAAAATTAAAACTTTACCTAGCTTAACTTATTTACCTTTTTTACTTTACCTTAAGCTTACCTTTTTAAATAAATTGAAAAATAAATTTTAAAAACTAAATTTTTTTTTGTTAGATATGGAATTTGCAGTTTTGAGAGTGTTAATTGCATATTTGCATACAAACGCGTTGTTATGGTGACAATTTGTACTTTTAATAGTTTTTAAGTGTTTCACTATGTATTATTTATTATTATTTTTATGATTAAATAACAATAATTTCGGAGTCTACTTTCTTTATTTATTTTCTAAACTTTTAGCATGCAGCGTGTGTATAAAATGCGCGACTTTAAAATACAGCATTTTCTTTCACTAAAACTATTTTTTTCTTAAGGCAAAACACAAAACTTTGTTTTTACTATAGTTGGTCACTTTCCACAAAGATTTTAAAAGTTAAGGTGACGCAACTTTATAAACCAACAAAAGAAAAAACGTTAAGCGGAAAGCTGAATAAGCGCGAATTTCATAAGTGCGAACTGGCAAATGTGAGTCGCGTTGCGAAAACTGGCATTAGTGCAAACTGGCATATGTGCGAATCAAAATAAGTGCGTCAAAAGAATTTGAAAGTATTGGCATAAGTGCGAACTGTCAGCAGTTACAAAAGCTTGCATAAGTGCGAATTGGCAAAGTGCGCCGAATAAAATGGCAAAAATTAAAATAAGTGCGAATTGGCTTTTGCCAATTTGTACTTACGCTAGTTCGCATTTATGGTAATGTTAACAAATTCTTTTGACGCACTTATGGCAGTTTGTACCTTTGCCAGTTTGCACTTGTGTCCATTTTTTGTAACTGCTTCGTGTTTATGCCAGTTTGCACCTATGCAAGTTTGCATTTACTCCAGTTCGCACTTGCACCACTTGCACTTATGCCAGTTTGCACTTATGAAATTCGCGCTCATTCAGTTGTCTCCTTCTACTAACTAGTATTAAAAAGTGTGTTTAAAGTGTCACCAAGTAAGGACAAGTCTAGACATTCCGTTGATTAAAAAATTCCGAGAAAACTGGAAAAATGTCTGAAAAAATACATATCTTTATAAGACTGTACATAATAGTAATCACCTAAAATTTGGTTTCGGTTTCAGGAGAAGTTTCAAATTAAATCGGTTTTGGTTTTTATACTTATAATAAAGTAGGTGTGAAATGAATTTTCGTTTAAAAGATATACCAAAACTAAAATTTCAGTTGAACGGTTCTAAATTTTTATTTAATCAAGAAAACATATTTTCATGGGCGATTTACACAAAATATTTTGCCATATCTAAATTAAATTCGAGGCCATCGTTCACTAAGTATTTAATTTTTTAGCACATATATATGCATAGAGAGAGAGAGAACGTAAGAGCGCAACTTCTTACTTTTTTAAAAATATTAAAGTCAAAAATAATTAATCTATTAAAGTTTACATTACTAAACTATTGGAGTTCTCATAATATTATGAATATTGAACATCTGACAACGTTTTGTCTAACGAAAACAAATTTAGTTTTAATACCACGTTAAATAAAAAGTTTAACAAGGATGTAAGCTTTTAGTTATTTCTTTGGATTTTTTTTTAAGAAATTTTTTTTCTTTTTTTTTCAATTACTTATTATTATTATTATTATTATTATTATTATTATTATTATTATTATTATTATTATTATTATTAATAATATTATCGAGAATTAAAAAAGTTAAAAATTGAGGTAAGAAGCACTTTACCTTGCGAGCCCAAGTACGTCTGTTTTAAAATTTAGAACATTAGAATTGTTCTGATGATTCGAAGACCGTTGCTGGCTTTCCTTGTCAACTCAAAAAATCACATCTTATTGTCGAAATCAGTCTTTGCTATTCCAAAACTGTCAAATGCTTCTGGAAAAGGTTCAAATACAAATCAAAACAAAAGTGAGTATCTTTAATATCAGGTCAATAAAAAAAGCAAAGGAATGAACTAAGAATTAAAGGAACGATCTAAGGAGCAAAGAGCTTGAATTGCAATAAACTACTACGTCTAAGTGTAAAACTAGAACAAAAATTAAATCGAACTCAAAAAAAAAACAATAGTTTCATTAATTGAACTTATTAACTGTCATACAACCACCTGTTATCAATGAAATTGTTTTTTGTGACACCATGCCGTAATTCTCTCTAACTGGTTATCAAAAAAAAATTTGTTTCAATGAATTTATTTCAAAATTTTTTCAGGTTTTACACAGGTTTTACACAATACTATACAAGCAGCAAAAAATTCAGATAGCCGACAAAATTGAATTAGGCTAAAAATTTACGTTGCAACAAGGTGAAACTTTTACAAGGTACAAATAGCTTTACTTCTTAAATTCAAATAGGTGAAACCGTTGTTTCGCGTATTATTGAATAGTTTTGAATTTTCACGAAACTGGAATATTTGTGAAAAAATCTAGTTTTGCGTGTTTTTGAAGAAGTATTTAAAATGCTTTCTAGAAGTGATTTTTGTATCAGTCTTTGCATTCCTATTGTGATAAATATGTTGAAGCCCAAGTGAAAATGAAGGTTACAATGAAGCAGCCGTGACGCAGTGGTTAAAGTTCTGGTTCAAAGAATATTTTCTACAGCCGGATTTATACTAACTAAATAAAGTAACAGGCTATTGCTGGATATTCTCATAACATTTTTATTTTGTTATGAAAATCTACCAGTTGCTAACTTTTGCTATTTAATTATATCATCATTTTATCTATTAAAACTCAACTTAATGAAATATATACTTTATATACTGAATCTAGTTTTGTTTAGTTGAAATTTCTGAATTAATTGATTATTTAAAATGTTAAAAGAGCGGAAGTCCTAAATGTAAACTTTCGGAAAACTAAAAAAAAACTGCATTTTCCCCCTAGGGATGGCAAAAATACTGGAAATTTTCAATCCCGGGATTTCGGGATTGAGAAATTTGTCCCCGGAATTGAATAGAACAATACGCAAAGAATCGTCCACAAATTACGTAACGCAAAATTTCACAAAAAACAAAACAAAAAAAGATCAAAAGTTTTCCCTTTCAGAGTCTTCGTAAAAGAGCTTAATATTTCCTATTTCTGTTATTAAAATATTTTTTGCATTGCGTAATTTATGGGCGATCCCAAACGCAATTGAATATTTTTTAAGTACTCATCTAGCACTTAAAAATGATTAATTTAATGATAATATAACTAAAATATTTAATACATTAATGGACCTTTAAAATTAAGTTGAATCATGTTTTAACTTAATTTTGTATTAAAACTTATGTAAGACATTTAACAATTATTAAACCTAAAGTATTATAAATTATAAAACAATACCTTAAAATGGAAACACAGTATAAATAAAAGTTAAAATTAAAAAATAATATAAATATGTATGACGTTAAAAAAAAACTTTCACGCATTTTCATAAATCACGCATTTTCATAAATCACACGTTTGAAAATTAAAATAAATGGATATAAAAAAGGAATTAAAATCGCGCATACTTTTGGAAGCAGAAAATTCAAAATTAAATTAATGTATACCTTCTATTAAAAACTCTTGCTCTTTTTACCATCAAGCGCTTAAATTTTATTTATTTTTACAATATACTAGTTTTAATATTATACTATATTATATATAGTAGAATATCAAAACTAGTATACAAGGCCGGCGCGATAGAGGGTGTGGGGTGTGTGACACCTCGCCTTCAATGATTTTTTTGTTAAATTAGTCGGCAAACTTGACCCTTTTTGACTAGTTAGTCGGCAAATATAGAACCGTTCGATAAGTTATTTGGTAAAATTAGACAGTTAGTCGGCAAATATCGTTATGGCAGTCAGCAAATTTTGAACAACGAGGACTTTTTTTTTTTAGTCGGCAAAAATTATAATTTTTTTTTTTTTTTTTTTTTTTTTGTTCTTTAATTTTACAACTTTGTGATTTAATAAATATTCGTTAACAATGTATATATATTTATACATGATCGTTATTAAAAAAATAAAAGAACGCGGGAACTCGTAGAAGACCGTAAGGTCTTGTCGTCGAGAACCGCTAAAAAATTTTCGTGTTAATATTTCGTATTAATAAAATATTCTCAAAACAAATAAACTTTCAATAGGAATATATACTTAACATACTTGAAGATAACAAATAATTAAGAATTAAGAATTGAAAACATAAACAAATTTAAAGAAAAAAAGAAAAAGAAAAACGGTTCCGTTATAAATACATAGATGCGTTATACAGTTTTAAGATATCTTTAGCACAATTGTTAAACTTTTTGTTAAAGGTTTTGTTATACAGTTTTAAGATACCTTTAACAAAAGTGTTAAACAACTATTTACAAATTGTTAAATTATAAAATTTATTAATGCAGTGTTAAATATAAAGTTAAAAAAAGAAACAAAAAATTAAAAGAATATAGATATATCATCTAATAAAAAAATGACTTTTTTAAGTTTTTGTTTGAAAGAGTGATAGCTAACTTCTTGAGAAAATTCAAAATTCTTTAAAACTATTTTATTCCAAAGTAATGCTCCTCGAAATAAAATACAGTATTTTCCAGAATTAGTTCGATAAGCTGATTGACAAATATTATTATCATTTCGTAAAATGTACTTAGTTTTTTCTTTTTTGTTATACAAATTATGAAAAGGTACAGGAGAAATATTGTTTTTACATTTAAGCATAAAACATATAACGTTAAAAATATTAAGCTCATATATATTTAAGACTTTCATTTCAATCAATAGAGGCTTGGCACGAGTAAATCGATCCTTAAAATTAATAAGGCGTGCAACATGTTTCTGTTGACGATAAAGAGGTTCCAGTTTACTTTTATTAGTACTACCCCACGCAATGTTCGCATAGTTAATGTGACAATGAATGAGCGAATAATATAGTTTAAGTAATGTATGTTTATTTAAAAAACACCTTGCTTTGTACAAAATTCCTATGCTTTTTGATATTTTACTACTCAAATTTTTTATGTGACTTTTCCATGACAAATTTTCATCAATAAAAATACCAAGAAAGTTTGTAACTGTTACTTTTTTTAGAAGTACATTATCAATAAAAAGCAGTGGCATTTCATTTGGTATAAGATTTTTTTTGTGATTTGGATGGAAAAAAATCAATATTAAGAGACAGTTTATTTGTCTTAAACCAATCAGAAATTCTTACTAGTTCATTATTGATATTCTGAAACAACAACGCAATATCATTATGAGATAAAATAAGTTCGTGTCATCTGCAAACATAATCGTCATTAAATTTGAGGCTTTATGGAGATCGTTGATGTAAATAAGAAAAAGAAGAGGCCCTAATATTGATCCCTGAGGAACTCCACAGGTTATATCAAGCAAGTTTACTAGTGAAACTACATCAACGTATACAAATTGCTTTCGATTATTTAAATAGCTTTTTAACAACTTAAAACACTTCCGTTTATACCGTAAATCTTTAGTTTATTTAAAAGAATATTGTGGTCTATTGTATCGAAAGCTTTAGCTAAATCAATAAAAACCCCAACTGTATATTGGGAGTTTTCAAAAGAGTTAGTAATACTTCTTGTAAACTGGAGAACTGCGTGTTCTGTCGAGTTATTTTTTTTGAATCCATATTGATTGCTATATATTAAATTGTTTACAGATAAATGATTATAAATTCTGTTGTATAAAATTCTCTCCAAGACTTTTGAAAATGCAGATAGAATAGAAATGGGACGATAGTTGCTAACATTAGTTAAATGACCTCCCTTAAATATCGGAATCACCTTTGCTATTTTTAGTTGGTTAGGAAAAATTCCTTGCCTAATAGAACAAGAAAAAATCTTAAAAAGTACATCTTTAATGATTTCATATGATTTAATAACAATATTTACATTGATATCATCCGCACCTGCTGATTTGTTGGGTTTTAGCATTTTAAAAGCGCATTCAAACTCTTCAAAAGTTAGTTCAAACAAATTAAATTGCGATGTATTAGGGATAAATAGATTACTTATTGGATTAATTGCTTGAGGAATTTTTTGGGATAAATTTGGTCCAACAGAAACAAAATATTTATTCAGCTCGTTAGCTATCTCTTCTTTATCATACAAAAATTTATCATTTGATTTGATGGTTTTAGGCAATGTGAGTGTGTTCATTTTAAAACTGCCTGTGATTTCCTTTATAACTTCCCATGTGCGCTTAGAATTTAATTTATATTTCTCAAGTAAATCATTGTAATAATTTTTTTTAAGATTTATTTTTTGACGTTCGAATTGTTTGGCGTAACTTTTATATATAGCTTTACTTTTATCTGTTTTTAGTTTTAGGAATTTAATGTAAAATTTTTGTTTAATTTTGGATGATTTTCTTAACCCTTTAGTAATCCATGGGGATTTTATACTTTTTAATTTACAATGTATTTTGATTTTTGGAAAATTAACATCATATATATCAAAAAAAGTTTTAAAAAATTTGTTGTTAGCCAGGTTAGCATCATCTAAATTGGAAATGTGCCCCCAATGAAGAAGAGACGATTGCTCAATCAGGGAAGATGTTGATTGAGTTATTCTGGTTGGTTTGGTGATTAGTGGAACCGCACCATTTTCAAAAATGTCATTATAAAAACTTTTAATGTTGGGTTTTACGTGATATTCGAAGCAACATAAATTTAAATCACCTATTAAGTAGTTAAATTTCTTTTCATGATTGGTCTTTTTTAAATATATCATGATGTAAATATGAACTAAAACTTTCAATTACACCAGATGGTGGGCGATAACAACAACTAATTATAATATTTTTAGCTTTTTTAATAATTAATTCAATTGATAAAACCTCTTTATTGCTATCAGAAATACTCATGTCAAGCCTGGTTAACAATTTCAAGCGTTCCTTTACGTAAATAATCACGCCACCACCACGTTTATTGGTTTTACGCGCTAATGAAATCAGGCAAGTTAAAATTAGAAATAAAATAAACGTCATCAGAATCACACCAAGTTTCTGTTAAGCAAATTACGCTAAAAATGTTAAAAGTTTCATCAATTAAATTACAAAAATTTTCAAAGTTTTTTTTCAAACTTCTTACATTTATATGAATCACATTCAACTTATCTGGTTCAAAAAATTTTTCTAATTCTTGGACATACAAATAACTGCACTTGTTTTTTAAAGCACCAGCTCCACTAAAATAATTTAGGTCAGGGTCATTATTGCTGTCCAGTAAAAAATCATTAGTTTGAAATAAGTTAATTAAAGTTGATTGAAAATCAACAGATTCGTTTGAATCCATTTTAGTTATTTGAAATCCAAAAATAAAAAAAATTAATTCTTTTAAAATTCGCGTGTAACTAATTTATTGTATACTACTTTAGCATACTTACCGGTGGCTCGAATATCTTTAACTTTTGCAAAAAGAAGTTTCCGTTTATCTCTTGTTCTTTCGCTAAAATCTTCATTCAAGAATATTTTTTCGTTCCATAATTTGAGTAATCGGTATTCTTTTAAAACGTTTTCTTTGTCTTTATAGTATAACAATTTTGCAATAATAGTTCTTCGTTTTTTCATTCCAACTTCATTCTTTTTTCCTGTTCTGTGAGCCCTCTCGATATATACTTCGTTCGTCATGTCAAGCTTTTCTTTTAAGAAAACTTTAACTTTAAGTTCGCTTTCCTCCCACGTTTCATTTTCCTTCTCTTCAAAGCCATCAAATCGTATATTATTTCTTCTGCTTCTGTCTTCAATTTCCGCAAGTTTATCTTTAAATTCTTCATTGTTTAAAGCTTTTTCATTTACTTTCGTGTTGTGTTTAAGATGTTCTTTAAAGTCGTATAATTCTTTAGTCTCTTTTTCATACATTTCATTTTGAAAAGTCATTGCACTTTTAATATCTGCTATTTCCTTTTTTAAAATTAAATTTTCGCTTTTAAGTACTTCCATTTTTTCCTCCATCCTGTTAACTTTTTCGCCAAAGATTTTTAATATTGTGTTCTCGTGCACTTCAAGAATTCTTTAATTTGAGTAAATGATAATCCTTTAGACATTTTTTTTTTTTTTTTAAAAAAAAAAAAAAATATTTTAAAACACGTCCGTTCGCGGTGAGTTGATGATTATTTGAATGGTGAGTTGATGGTTATTATAATGGCTACCCCCCCCCCCACCTGTGACACCTACCCTACCCAAGCCCTGCTAGTATATTATAAAAAATAGCAAAAATATAAGCGCTTGCTGGTGGAAGGAGGAAGAGCTTTTAATAAAAGTTATACATTAATTTTATTTTATTATATATTTTGAATTTTAATTATATATATATATATATATATATATATATATATATATATAAATATATATATATATATATATATATATATATATATATATATATATATATATATATATATATATATATATATATATATATATATATATATATATATATATATATATATATATATATATATATATATATATATATATATATATATATATATATATATATATATATAAAGGGCGGCCAAGAGGGGGGGGGGGCAATTGAAGTAGTTTGCCCCGGGCATCACAGTCTATGGGGCATTTTATTGAAATGATAAAAAATTTAGCTGATAACGTATTTAAAGATTAAGCAATTTTTGTGTATTAATTTCTTTCTCCTTTTAAACTTTGTTTGCATTTAAAATAGGATAATTATTACTTTACAAGGTTTTCATTATCCATTTGAACGCACGCGTTTTCATTGGCCTTTTGTTCGCATGATAGAATAAAAAGCGTTAAAATTTTTTTTTTCTTATTTAACGTTTGTAAAAGCCTGACTTCTGATAGTTTAACTTATTTTTGCTTAAACCTTGCGTCCCTGTGGATACTTTTGTGCATATGTATGTTTTTGACTCGCCTGCATTTTGTTCCGACTACATCTTGACAAGAAACTTATCTTCAGTGGATATTTTAATTGTAAGTACTGACATTTTCTCTGCAATTAATAACACCAAAGTATTATAAAGTTTTTAATTTTTAAAATTTAAAAAGGTAAAATTCTTTATATCGTCATAAGTTTTAGCATGAATAATCAAAGACCTCCACGATTGAAACAGCTGTCTGGAGCTGCTGGGAGAAAAAGAGCGATGATTCGGAAAAAAAACGAAAACAAAAACAAACGAACGCTTTTAGATTGCGTTCCCCAGCAAACAATAGACGTCTTTTAGACCGTCTAAAATTGGTCTAATTTGTATCTATTGCCAATACGTATATTTTAGACGTATAATAGAGATCAAAAAGACGTCTGATTCTAGAGATACTATTTTTGCTCTGTTTTAGATGCATATTAGATGCATAAAATAGATCGTGCCTAGATAATTTTTTTTTCATCTAAACTTAGATGTCTATAAGATGTCTTATATAGATTTGTTATAAAAACAAGAAAAAAAGTATCAAACTAATTTTACGGAGTGACAATTATAAATGACCGCCATTTAAAAACCATGCTTAAACTTATTACGAAAAAAGCATGAAGATTTTAACCTATGGAAAATATTAATGATTATTTCTTTTGATAAATTTTAAATAATAAAATAACATGCTATTGTAGTTCACAAAATATTTCGATGATTTGATGCTTAGCATGTTTGCTAAAATCCGTGTGATTTGAAATTTATTTTGCAGAAATATTACAAAATTAATATTTTCAAGTTGATATTTTTATTTCTGGAATAAAAGATAATGTAATTAATATATATATATATATATATATATATATATATATATATATATATATATATATATATATATATATATATATATATATATATATATATATATATATATATATATATATATATATATATATATATATATATATATATATATATATACACTCATAATATGAGTGTTTTTCAATAACACAAAAGATTGTTTTATTGGTTGTGCACTTATCGTTTTTATCGAGAAACCAAGATTCATTTATGTCTTTTACAAAAAAGGCATACGAAAAGAGATGCAGTAGACGTGTCCAAAAATTGTTTTGTATTTTTTTTAAAGGTAACTTAATTACTTTTTTGTAGCAAAATGTTTTATAATTAGATTCATTTTCATGTTGTGAAGAATACAACTTTCTACATCAGATGAGATATATGTTAAAGAAAGCATTAAAAATAAGAATAACAAATCGTACCGCTCTTCATTGCCAGAACCTCCGCCACCTATTATGAATAAGCCCAATGCTAAAAGTATAACATAAATATCATAATTTTTTCTTAATGGTTTATAAACTGAAATAGATTCTTGTTTAATTTGATCTGAATAATATCTATCTAGCTATTAGTCTTTTTTATGTATTACTAAGATTTTCCTTTTATTTTAACTATTTTGGTGTCCTATTATATGTAATGTTGTTAAATTGGTTACATATATTTTTATCATTGACAACATTCTATTGTATTAAATAATCCTTTAATCAACTTGATATGAAAATTGAAAAATTGATTGAAAGCATGCTGAAGTTGTTTGAATTCAAAAATTGAAAGAGTACAAAATTAGTTGAAAGATTAATTTAAGTTATAGAAATTAAGTTTCAGGCTACTGGGGTGAAGTTGCTAGAATCAGTGGACAAAGTGGTTACACTGGATAATAAACTAAAAGATAAAACCGAGTATACTAATTTGGTATAATCTAATTATCTTAATTTTTAATAAGTTTGTTTAAATTTGGTTTATTAGTTTAGAATCTAAATAAAAAGTATTTGTAAATGAACTAAAATAACTAGCTTGTGTTAGACTCAATATGTTGTAAAGAAATTTAAGTTACACTAGTTTTTATTACATTTATTTCAGCTTGATAGTTTAAAAAAGATTGGTGGTGGAAAGCCAAGAAAACATGTTTTTTTGATCATGAAAAGGTAAATGATTATGTTTTTATTAATTATTAGAAATATGATTAAAAGGGACCAAAAGCAATTCTTTTTGACCGTTATTTGTTATGGATTTACTTTTAACATGACAATTTGATAAACTCAGAAGCTTCGCTGTAGGTGTTTAAGTTTGTTTGTGTGCTAAAGTAAGTGTAATGCTAAACCTTGTTTAGCATTTTATTTTCAAGTTTAATGCTTTTACCTTTCATAATTTTAGGCATTCATTTATTAAACTATATTTTAATTTATTACATATATTAAAATAAAAATTTTTATATATTTCAGTTTATTGTTAAAATATTTATCAGGTTATTTTCGAATCAGTTACAGTCCAAATTAAATCGAAAAGGAAATGGGGAAAAGATAAGCTTAGAAAATCTAGTAAATATATGGAGTGTTTTACGAGGTATAGTTTTAATAGTATTTACAAAACTGATATCTGTATTAAAAAGATATTCTTCGACTTTTTTGTGTCATGCTAGAATTTTTGTATCCATAATACAAGTTCCTTTAGTTTTTTCATAAAAAAATTGTTGTTTATTATTGTATCATAAAAAAATTGTTTATTATTTATCATAAAAAATTGTTGTTTATGGTTGAGATACAAATCTTCTTGTTTATATATATATATATATATATATATATATATATATATATATATATATATATATATATATATATATATATATATATATATATATATATATATATATATATATATATATACATTTATATATGTGTATATACAGTATTGGACAAAAAATTTGCAACCAACATCGAACAATGCTAAAAAGTGTTCCTAATTTTATATGTCTTAAAAATGAAACGAACTATACTACCACAGCAAACAGTTCAGGAGTCTGGAGTCATAGCATGCCATGAAATGAGCAATCAGCTGACAGGTGACAGCACACAGGCAGATTTTCGTTGACAAGTGCCATTTTGCAGCATACATATATATATACTGTGAAGCATGGTGGAGGCAATGTAATGGTCTAGGGGTGTTTTTCTGCTAATGGTCTAGGTCCAATACATCGAATCGATGGAATAATGGACGGTTTCATGTATTAAAATATCCTGAAAGATGTTATGTTACCTCATGCTGAATGGAATATACCAATAAAATGGGTTTTTCAGCAAGACAACGATCCCAAACACACTGCAAAAGTAGTCAAGCAGTGGTTTCAAGACAACCAGCTATTGGTGATGGATTGGCCGCCTCAATCTCCGAATCTCAACTCTACCAAGAACCTGTGGGAGATTGTCAACCGCAGAGTTAATCATGAATGTGTTCGTAATAAGGATCAACTGATTGAACAAATCCAAAAGGCCTAGGCAGCGATTCCACAGAGTTTCATTGATCACCTGATCGAATCTATGCCTTAAAGATGCAAGGCTGTGATCGACAACAAAGGATTCACCACAAAATATTGATATGAATACAGCTTGGTCAACATTTTGTGGAGTTGCACTTGTTTTGTCCATAAGGAAATCAACTTTTTTTAATACTTTTGATTAATTTATTAATTTTCGTGTACAAATAATGAACTTTGTGATGAATAAAATTTGAAGAACGTTGTCTCTAAACAGTTACATAGTTATTTCTCTAAATTGATAAAATACAACACTTTTATACAAAGAAACTAAATTAGCATCATTTGGTTGCACTGGTTTTGTCCGATACTGTATGTGTGTGTATATATATATATACACACACATACAGTATCGGATATATATATATATATATATATATATATATATATATATATATATATATATATATATATATATATATATATATATATATATATATATATATATATATATATAATATTTCATAAAAATAGATTTAGAATTCTACATGTCTTTTAAAGTCATTTAAATGTCATTAATGTATATATTTTAGATATCGGCGACGTGGAAGAAAATGTTGACGGCAATGCAGAAATATAGTTTCTTATGTATAATTTTGTGAAATAAAAATTAAGTAATGTTAGTTAAAATGTTTCTTTACTTATAAAATTTAATCCTTTTTTATGACTAATTTAACCGCTGTAACACCTTTGTATCAAACAAGTCCCAGCAAAAAAAAAGATATCTAAAATGCATCTAATATGCATCTAAAAACTGGTCTAAAAGACGTCTAAATTCACGTCGTGAACGGGACATAAATAGATGTCTATCTTATAGACGTCTTTTAGATGCATTTTATTCGACACAAATAAATGCCTTAGATGCATAAAAGATGCGAAATATACATTTAAAGATGTATATTAGATGTATATTAGATGCATAAAAGAGCTATTATTTACTAAAAAATTATCTATTATCTATCTTTTTTAAACGCGCCTTAGACATCTATTTAAGAGACGTATTTTATACATCTAATATGCATCTGTAAGATGTATATTTCACATCTTTTATGCATCTAAGGCAATTATTTGTGTCGAATAAAATGCATCTAAAAGACATCTATAAGATAGACGTCTATTTATGTCCCGTTCTAGACCTGAATTTAGACATCTTTTAGATCAGTTTTTAGATGCATATTAGATGCATTTTAGATATCTTTTTGTTTGCTGGGTCGTTGGACAAAAATCGAAGATAAATGCAAGCAGGTAGTTAAACTATTTTTTAATCTTGTGACGTTCATGAAAAAATAATTAGAATAATTCTGTTTAATACTTCTTTATAGCTCAATGATATTGAGATCGGTATCAATGACTCTAATGAGTTGCCAGACCATAATTCCGACAAACTTTTTCTTGCCGATGACATCGATGACTCCCAAAAAACATCATCACATTTAAAAAAGGATCAGTTGGATTTTGTACTTGATTGTCACAATGACCAACAAATTTATAAAAGTGATCTTTCTATACAAATCTCTAACGATCCTGCACTATGGAAATCAATATCAGACACAGATCGAACGAATATAATTCTGATGGGGCCTTCTTCAAATCCTAGCAATTTTCCAAGAGATCAAAAAGAACGCGAATTCCCTACTTATATCTTTTTAGAGGAACAAAGAAACGGATAAAAAGTTAAAAGAGATTGGCTCGTTCGGAGTATGGCTGTGGCATCACTCTTTTGTTTCCCTTGCTCCCTTTTTGGATCGCCTAACTTAACCAGACCCGGTGTTCAATCCAGTTTGTTGTCTTGGAATGGAGATTTACATGGAAATTGGAGAAAACTTTCAGATCGCGTTAAGAGTCATCAACAAAGCGATTTTCACCGTAACTGTTATCTCCAATGGAAAACAGCTACGATTCACTTGAAAAGTCAAAAGTCCATTGAGCATCAGTTAGAAAAACAAATTGGAGATGAAACAAAGCGATGGAAAGTAATTTTACAATGCATTCTTGACGTCACAATTTTTCTAGCTTCAAGAAACTTAGCTTTTAGGGGTAAGAATATTGTTTTTAAATTTTAAATTATATTTTGCATTATTTTATTTGTAAATTAAAAATCAAAATTACAAGTTTTAATTGGATATAAATATGGATTACTATTTTGATTACTTTTTGTTTGTAATTAGGATCCAATCAAAAGTTGTTCAAAAATGGGAATGGAAACTTCCTTGGAGCGCTCGAATTAATTGCTCGCCACAACAAAACATTACAAGATCATATGCATCTTATTGCTAAGCACCAAGAAGAAAAAAATCGCATGCAAGCTCATTATTTATCTTGGAAATCACAAAATGAATTTATCAAGGAATGCGGCAAATTAGTGGTTCGAGAAGTTATTCGAGAAATCAAAAAATCAATATATTTCACCATCATTACGGACAGCGTCCCACAGCGAGCAAATAACTTTTGTTTTTTGTTTTTTGCATTTCAATGATAATCAGCTGTGGGAGGTCAAAGAAAGATTCCTTAAGCTAGAAGAACTTGAAAAGAAGAAGGGATCTGATATAACAAAGTTGATATTGAATGTGTCGGAAGAGAATGAGCTCGACATAAAAAATTGTCGTGGTCAAGGCTACGACAACGGCGCTAATATAGCAGGTATTTACAATGGAGTTCAAGCTTTGATAAAACAGAATAATCCACAAGCAATTTTCATTCCTTGCTCTGCTCACAGTTTGAACTTATGTGCAGTACACGCTATTGAATCATCGGCTCCTGCAAAATCCTATTTTGGAAATATTCAAAAGCTATACAATCTGTTCAGCAGCAGCCCAGTTCGTTGGAAAGTTCTTCAGGAGGAGACAGGCCAATCATTACATAAACTTTCTGTTACACGATGGAGTTCAAGGATTGAATCAGTTAAGCCACTAGCAAAAAAGCCAAGAGAGATTTTGAAATCATTACATCGTCTAAAAGAGTTAGACCTTCCAGGCGAAAGTAGTAATGAAGTGCATTATCTCATTAAATGGATGAATTCTTTTGAATTTGTTGTTTTCACTACTTTTTGGTTTAAATGTTTGATGGCAGTTAATAACGTGAGTCTTCTGCTTCAATCCACTCAACTCACTCTTGATGATGAAGTAAAGATTCTAAATGGCCTTTTGATGGATCTGGATCGAATCCGTCTGTCTTGGGACCTGATTTTGATAGAGGCAACAGAAGTTGCAAAGAACTTGAAATTTGATAAAATAATGTTTACTGTGAAGAGAACGCGAAAAAAGATCGTCTCAGATGAAACTGCTGGTTACAACCACGAAGAAGCATCAAAAAACTTTGAGTGTAATGTCTTCAATGTTGCACTCGACAATCTGACTAGTCAAATGAGATCAAGATTTAAAGTAATAGAAGAGGAATGTAGCAAGTTTTCCTTCCTTTGGTCTTTACAGAAATCTCAAACAGACCATGAACTAGGTTTAAAAGCTGAGAATCTGGCTAAACTTTACCCAGAAGACTTATGTAAAAACGAATTTTCTGATGAAGTTCGGCATTTCTTTTCCGTAAGAAGAAATATTCTAGCCAGCGAAAAGCCTGTCGAACTTCTAAATGAAGTTTATGCAAAGGGGCTGTATTCAATATTTCCGCAAGTGTGTGTTTCTCTTAGAATCTTTCTAACATTGCCCGTTTCAACATCTGAAGGAGAAAGATCTTTCAGCAAGTTAGCTATCATCAAAGATTATCTTCGTTCCACAATGGGCCAGGAGCGATTGTGCTACTTGATGATTCTTTCAATCAAATCAGATTTAGCCATTAACGTTAATTATGAAGAAGTTATTTCAAATTTTGCTGCTAAGTAGGCCCGGAAAATGTGTTTGTCAATTAAGAATTGATTTTATCATAGTTTGTTCTTGCAAACCAAAATTAAATGTGATTTTAGGTTTTTTATGAAAGTAAACTATATTAATTTATTTGCTATTTTAAGACCTGAAGTATGATAGGGCATCCATTAAACTTTTGGACCCGGGCATCACAAAAGCTCTGGGCGGGTCTGTATATATATATATATATATATATAGGGTAAAATACCCAGTGTTCGCCAGGTGTTCCAGTCGTCGCCAGTTTTCCATTAAAAAACATGCATGTCAAAAACTATTTGGTTGAAAGTGCCGAAATAGTGTCTAGAATGAACGCCCATCATTGCTTTATATTTGACGAAAGTTTGACGATCGTAACTAAATAAATAAACTCTCAGGATTTTTTTGAATGAAAGTGTGTCACAAAAAAACCTTAATCCTTAAAATTTTTTTTCAGAAATCTTTATAAACAATTACATAAAAAACATATTAAATATCAATTCAATTTCACTTTTTTTATTCCAGATCGATGGGAAGAACAACGAGAAGATTGTACCAGGGCTATTCTTGGAAAAAAATTAAGGGGGGCAGGGTTAGGGGGGGTGGCGAAGACTGGAACACATAATAGTACCTAGTCCAGTCTTCGCCAGGTAAATTTTTTTTCTTTAAAGTGGCGTATATGGGCTTAATGGTAAAATATGGACTTAGACCCATATGCCAGTCTTCGTTAGGTTGAATTTCGTTTAAAAACAAAAAAGTTATAGGCGTTTTAAATTTGTCCAGTGTTCGCCACCCCCCTTTTGCCAGTGTTCGCCATCGGGAACAAATTATTATTTTTTATTTTTTATTAAATGTATAAATATAGCTAAGTATTTATTTTTTATTTCAGAAGTAGGTTATCTGTTAACCTAGTTATTAAACAATACTAAAGCAGTCCAAATATGGCTATATAACTATATTAAATTAATTTATATATCAAGTTAAGACTTATAATAAATAGTTTCAATAAGTACCTAGGTACATAATATCCATTTAGAATTATGAATACTAGTAAATCAAAGTCCAATAAGGGTTCACGTATGTCTACAAGAGATTCTTACACTGAGGAGGACATTAGAAAGGCAATTGAAGAAGTAAAAAGGTAATAAAATTAGCATGCATTAATAGACATAATTTCAATGCTTAAATTGCTTATTGTGTAGTCATAATAGCCTAATGCCTATAATACATTTAAAAGAAATACATAGGGTAGGGCTGCCTAGTACTGATAAAGTAGTTACATACCTAAATTATACTGTGCTATATTTCAGTGGTGAAAGAACTGCTTCAGAGGCATCCAAGTTGTACAATATCCCGCGCACCACATTGAGGGACAAAATAAGTGGTAAAGCGCCTGTTGTAAAAAAGATGGGCCCACAAACCTACCTCACTGAAGCAGAAGAAAATGTTTTGGTGAATTTTATTGTTAGCGCACAGAAACGTGCCCACCCTGTTACCAAAGAAACCATTATGTCATTGGTAACTAGTCTTCTTTCGGATGAAAGGTTACTTAAATAAAATAAATAGTAAATAGAGACCGTCCCTTTCAATTTGGAAGATCAGGGACTCGACAGCCAGGGAATAAATGGTAAGTAGGTTGTGCCTAAGTTATAAAAGTTGACCTATAGGTAATTAAAATAAAAAAAAATGTTATAATTTTAATAACGAGTCATAAGATTTTTCATTACAAATTAACTTTATAAAATATTTGTAGCTTAATAAATAAAGCTTATAACAATTGATACAGACATAAAATTAGTCTAATAGAAATAGCCTATACCTAGTCGACTAATTTAGCCATTATTTTCTAAGGTATAAGCTATTCCTGTCGAGGCATCCTAACATAGTTGCTCGCATGACTGAATCATTAAGTGCGAATAGAAGAAATGTCTCACAAGCTGTCATACAACAATGGTTTGCTGATATAAGATCGTACCTCTCTGAACATGACCTTCTTGAAATCCTTCAGGAACCCCAGCGTAACTATAACATCGACGAGTCGGGGTTCCAGTTTTCACCCAAGGTTTCCAAAGTTTTAGCTGCTAAGGGTTCTAAAAATGTACCGTATGCGACATGTTCAAAAGAAAAGGAAAGAATCACTGTTCTAGGTACATTTTCATTTTATTCTTTGCTCATTTTTATGTTATTTCTGTAATGCTTTTCTTTTAATGCTGCGCTATAAATTGCTTTTTTTTCAACATATCTCTAAGCATGATAGCTTAGCATGATACTAGCTTGGCCTGCTTGCTAACTTTTGGTTTTTTTGCACTTTTCTTTGCAGCTAACGTTGGTGCCGATGGCTCTCTCCCTCCACCGCTTATAATTTATCCTAACCTTCGTATTCCTATGAATGTATACGAAGCCATTCCATCCAGTTTATTTGCAATCGGAAAGAGTGAATCGGGATATATTAACCATCAGGTGCTTTATGAGTATCTCATTAATGCATTTGACCAATGGTTAACTCAACATAATATACAAAGACCAGTTATAGTTTGGTCCGACAAACATTAATCGAGGCTGCAATTTCATTTAGTTAAAACCTTAGCAGACCTGCAAATAATGCTTATATTGATCCCACCAAACTGTACCCATTTCATGCAGCCTTTGGACGTAGGATTGTTTGGCTCTATGAAAAATGAATGGGCTAAGTGTGTGAATAGGTTCAGGGCTGCCAACCCAAATGAATACGTTACCAAAGAGTCCTTTGCAGGAATGTTCCTGCCACTGTACACAAGGGTCATGAGTAGAGAGAAAATAGTAAAATCCTTTAAAAAATGTGGCATACAGCCATTTGATCAAGACGCTCCTGATTATACCAAGCTCACTCTTGAAGAAGCCCACTCCGGAGACAGTCGAATATTTGATGGAGTGCTTCAAGACGGTCGTGTTGAAGCTTCCACTCAAGTTGAAAATTTTTTTATGTCAATGTTGCGACACAGATATCCTCTGACATCATCTTGTCTGGTAACACAAGTACTAGCACGATGGAAGGACTGGGAGCAGGCCCAAACATTCACCTGTAAGTGATAGCTAGGTATTAGTGTCTAACATTTGTATCAATATAAAATAATAAGCCCAGCTAGCTAGTTAGTAGCTATTATAAACCAATTTTTATTTATAGCTATTACAGGGTAATAAAAGTTAGTAACAATTATAAACTAATTTTTATCTATATTACAGGGTAATAAAAGTTAGTAACTATTATAAAACAATTCTTATTTATATTACAGGATAACAAAATCATTTGATGACTTTGTCATCGATTCGCCACGATTTGATTCACTCAGAATGGTGAAGAGGCAAAATTGGTTCCAATATGTCTTTGATCGAAATCATCGGCAAGAGGATGCACCAGCTGTTGATTCCCTTGTTGTTTCCCCTGTTCATTCACCTAGTATTCATTCTAGTTTAGATGCACAGTGTTCCTCAATGTCAGCCCCTCCAAACAGGACTAGGCCTATGTTGGTAGAACCTCAAAGACAAGCAAGACCACCTGCGATTAGTCCTGCTCTTAAAAATCATAAGTGGTTCCTTTCTCCAAAAAAAGCTATCGGTTAGTGTATTAACTAGGCTACCTATATTTTAAATTTATTATTATAATTTCCATTTTTAATCTCTGTAAAATTACCACATGTAGCCTATGGTCATAAATTTACTTTATTATAACCTGATTATTATTTTAATTTTAAGTGATAAAAAATCAAGTTAACTTTAAAAAAGCAAATTAAGCAGATGGCGCTAAAAGAATCAATGGTGAAAAGGATAATAAAGAAAATAAAACTATAAGAAAACATAAATCAATTGCTATGGTATGTGTTTGTTTTTTCCCGCTTAAAAAGGATTTAATTTGGTTGAAACCAAGTTTGGATAAGTAAATAGTAAAAAGTTATATTTATTGTAGTAAAATGAACTTTCTCACAACAAGATTTTCAAGTGAAGAAGCAAGTCTTCAATAAAAAATTTTCAATTTTACTTCAAAATAAAAAAAAAAAAAAAAAAAAGACACCTCTATTTATGTGTTATACTATTATCCAAGGAGGTACCGAAGAGGTTTCCCCAGAAAAAAATAACAACAAACAAATCCACATACTAATATTTGTTACAAGGAAAAATCATTCCATATTGATTAACATAATAAATCATAAACTATTGATTAAAGTTTGGAAATATGGAATAGGGAAAAGGCGCCTATGATGGCATACTTAACTTTAAAATTTCATTATTCAGTATCTTGAAGACCAAGAACAAAAGTTTTGATATAGATACATTCTTTGTTATATGTAAAGCAAACTTTGGAGTTTTCATCAGTTTTTTTTTTTTATTAGTTATTTTTATAAAAAAAACAAAACACAAGTATGTCGTCATAGGAAACTACTGCTCCTATGATGGTATAGGGGAGGACAAGGCTGGTTAGCATCAAGGGTAACTTGACAATTTTATTTTACCTAAGAGTCTTCCCTCGGAAATCTTAAATATATTAAAGGGATTAAAAATACAAAAGTACATCCCAAAATTGATTTTTGTTGATTATAAAAGCAGTATTTATGCATAAGGGGGACGTATTTTTACTAAAAATATTGTAAAGTCAGTCGACATGTTGGTCTAATCACTTTTTCGCCATAACCAATATTTATGAAAATATGACTAGTATGCCATCATAGGCGCTGTGCCATCATAGACGCCTTTCCCCTATAATTTATATAATAATATACTCTTTTTGTTAGATAAAGGGTATCCTATTATGTAATATTTATAAAGTTACTCGACGTTATTTTTTTTTTAACTGATTACTATTTATTTACGTCTTCTATTTTTTCTTTTTTTAAATTTTTTTTGTTCTGCTGAAGTATTTTATTTGAAATAATGTTTTAAGATAACATAAATTTTTAAAAGTTTGTTAGAAAAGATTTTTTTTTTTTACCAAACTATTGATTATTATAACCAATATTTTTTTTAGGTTATAACAACTATTCTCAAAAAAAACATGTTTTATATGTCTAACCAATATTTTAGTTGTACTCAATGTACTCATTTGCTTCCTAGGTATAAAATTTAAAACTTGTACAGTATATATATATATATAAATTTGTATGTATGCAATTTTTCCAACTTTTTTTTTCGTTAATTCTCCATTAAAGTGTAGTAAGGGAGAGAAGTTAGAACAGCTTTATTAAACAAATGCATTTATTTTGGAAATAAAATTTCTGATGGTTATAAGATATACTTGAGACATTTTTAAAAGATTTTTTTTTAAGTTATTCTTTCAAAAATGCACGTGTACTAACAAGTTATGGGTTTTTTCCGTCTTTTTTTTTTTTGAGTAGAGGAGGGATGGGGGGTTGGGGGGAAGTTGGCAGCAAAAAATTGTGCAAACACTAAATTGATTGCATCTGGTAAATTAACTGTTGTGGATTATTCAGTTTTTTATGTTTAATGCGATGAGAAATAAAAAAATGCAAGTAACAGCATACACCTTTTGTATAAGTTGCTTCAAGCATGATCTGCACACATCACCAGTAATATTGAAAAATATTTCAAAGTTTCGATAGGAATTCCAAATTTTTCTATTACTTAATCTGTGATAAAAAAGGAGTGTTCAAGAAACAGTTTAGACGCATTTTAAAAATAAATAATAATTAGAATAAGAAATAAATATCATAAACCTTAACTATAATACTAGATTTTAGTGATTTTTAATAAATCAAATAAAAGAACGTCATAATATTAGGAAAAAAATTCAACTCGACATTTTGGTTTATTTCGGTTTAGGCGTATTTTCTTTTTCGGTCGATCACTAGTCAAAGCACCATTTTGTTCCAATCAAGACATTTTAAGCCCTTCGATGGGCTAAAAATTTTATTAGGAAATGATATAATCATACAAAATAGATTTTCGGTTCGGCTTTTTATACACGCTCGCGGAAAGTGTGGAGTTTTTCTTCACAACGGTGTGTATCTATCTCTCCTAGACACAAGTGTGGAGTTATTTTTCACACATTTGTAGAAATTAACTTTTTCTAAATCGACTTCTGCTCAGAGGTGTCCAGTTATTTTCACTAAAGTGTGCAAAATAACTCCACACTTGTGTCTAGAAGATATAGCTACACACCAGTGTGGAGGAAAACTCCACACTTTCCACGAGTGTGCAAAAGTTATATTTCTTACCAAATTTATATAAAGTACCAAAACCGAAATTTAAATCGAGATTCAACTTAAAATTTAGACCAACATTAAAACAGAATTTTGGTCTAGTGTTGTCTATTTTTATTAAATTTTATCATAAATGTTTTCATACTTTGAGACATCTTTTTATTAAAAAGTTTTATTTCCTAAATGTTCCAATATCGGCAAATCTCCACTAAGTTAATGACTCATTATTTTAGGTAACTATTTTACGATATCAAAAGTCTGTTTTCTTCTGGTCTTTAATATTTTTAATAATTTATTATGCTACAATGTTAAGTAATCTACAATTTAATAAGCTGCAAGTTATAATAATATTAAAACTTATTGGGGAAGATTGGGTATGTTAAGCTTGATAACAGTCTGTTGTTTTTTTTGAAGTCAAAATTATAATATTTATATTTTTTTTTGCAGATTATTATAATTTAGTCTTTCCTCTTAAAGAATATTAATGAATTGTTTATTAAAAACAATCTTTATACCAAATATTGCATCATTTTTAACACAACTTATCATTTCATCTTAAACTAAGATTAGCTTTTTTTAATGGAACTAAAAAAATATCAAAATAACAAAAAAAGTTTAATATGTTAAACAATTTTAGTTTTTTTCAAAAAATAGTATCGCAAACTTTTTTAGAGATAGGAAAGAATTATTATTGTTTTTATTTATGGTTGATTACTTTTTACAACTTTATTATAATACTATTATAATAAAGTTGTTATACCAGCTTAGAAACCTGCTCATCTTACGCAACCTTTCTTTACATCAGCATAACATAAACATAACAAATGTATATGTATACACGCACTTTTTTTTTTTTTTTTATTTTACTTCACCTCCTCAAGGCCGAGAAGGCCACTACAGACAAGGAGGCTACTTATTTTGTGGCTATAACCCTCTCTCAACTCTATAACTCCGAAACACGAACCTTGACGAACAAGGCCGCTGCGCGGAGAAACGAGTTGAGCGCGGTACTACCAGGGACGTTGGTGGGGATCGAACTCGGAACCACTCGTTTATGAAGCGAGCGCTCTACCACTACACCACTGCCGCATAATTATAAGTATAAGTTAACTTGATTATAAGTTAAAGGTTTGGATCCTTATTTTGAACATATTTTTGATATTTTAATAACTCATTAGATGTTAGAAAATTTCCATATAAATTTTTGTATCTAATACCAGGGCCGCAGAGAGTGAGGAGAGGCAAAAGAGGCAGACGTGCCCAGGGCGCCAAGATGTTAGAGGGGCCAGAAGACGCCTTTAACATCTTGACCCCCAGGGCACGTCCCAAAGTTTATTAAAGCGCAACAATTTGTTAAAAACATACTTTATGAGTGTTTTTTTTGTGTTTAATCAGACGAATTTGTTTCAATTGTTATGATGAGAGAGCTGCTTAATCTACAAAAAGAAACAACTCTATCTTTTTTTCGAGAATCTATATCATCGAGAATCTTTATCATCGAGAATCTATATCATCGAGAATCTATATCATCGAGAAACTATATCATCGAGAATCTATATCATCGAGAATCTATATCATCGAGAATCTATATCATCGAGAATCTATATCACCGAGAATCTATATCACCGAGAATCTATATCATCGAGAATCTATATCATCGAGAATCTATATCATTGAGAATCTATATCATCGAGAATCTATATCATCGAGAATCTATATCATCGAGAATCTATATCATCGAGAATCTATATCAGGCATAAATCAAAAGATTGATAATTTTCAAACGTGTTTTTAAAATGTTCGATGCGAACTAGATGAATTAAAATTAGAATTTTGTTGGAGATGAATATGAAGATAAAGTAAAAGCAGTTGGTGAAAAAATTAATAAGGTTTGCGAAGATTTAACCAATGTTAGAAAAATACAGGGCAAAATATTTTCGGAAAATAACGAACTAAAACTAAAGAGTACGGATAGTGAAGACCGTAATAGAATAAACAACTTGAGAATTGATGGAGTTTTAGAAAGCAGCGACGATAAAGATTGGGATATCACTAAAGAAAAGGTAAAACATCTTTTTAAAGTAAAACGTGGTATCGAGAAAAATATAAAATTAGAACGAGTACATAGAGTGGAGGTCACAAAAGAAAGACGAGAGCGAACAATTGTCCTAAAACATTTTGACTATGAAGATAAAAAAATAATTATAGAAAAAGCAATCAAATTAAAAGGGAGCAACATTTTTATAAATGAAGGTTTTAATTTTACTACACGGAAAATACGAAAAAAATACGAAAAAAATCTCTTTAAACAAGCAAAGCTACATCGTCATAACGACAAAACAAGCAAAGCTACATCGTCATAACGAAAGTTGTAGAGAATAAACTTATTGTACATGAGTTTAGAGATAACAACCACATAGACCAGTTAATTCAATGCGCGGAAATGAAAAAATTAACCGCTGCGCAGCTGTTAATTCGACGCACGAAAACGAGTTAGCTTTCTGAATTCTTTGATTTATTATATATTTATATATTCTTATTTTATTTGGAAATTTTTCTTTTTTACACTATACATTAAAAATGGCTATGAAATGAAAAATAATTTTGAAATATATAATTTGAAACCCTTTGAGGATAACGTTATAAATAACCTTTTTAAGGAAAACTTATTTTTCAGGAGACTCAAATGAACTTAATTAACACACCATATATTGATCTTTTTGATTTTAAATTAAAAACTTATGATTTTTCTGTTTTACATATAAACATTGGAAGCATGTAGCAAAATTTTAAAAAACTTATATCTCTTTCAACGACTTGGCACGATTCAGAAAGTTCTCTCCAATTAAATTCTATTTATAAACTGCCATTCTAGAACTTATAAGTCTACGCGAGGAGCTGGAAAAAAAAGTGGAAGATTAGGGGTTTATGTTTAAAAAAGATTTTAAGTTGAAAAACCTGCTATGCTTGTCAAACGATAATTATGAAAGTTTTTTCGTTGAAATTATTAATAAAAAATATCGAAATATATTAATCGGATGTATTTATCGTCAACCAAGTGGTAAAATCAAACCATTTGAAACTTTTATCAAAAATACAATTGTAAAAATAAATATAGAAAATAAATCTTTATAAGTAATTGGTGACATAAACCATAATGCTCTTACTTATTCAAAATTTCCCAAAATAAAATCTTTTTTTAATATGCTTTCCAAATTCAATGTCTTGTCGACTACTAATAAACCAACGCGAGTTACAAAAACCTCAGCAACAACAATAAATAATATTCTTGTTAACAATAATATGGACATGACATTTAAAACACGGATAATTGTGACAGATATTAGCGATCACTTTCCGATATTTACAAAAGTAAAAAATATAAAAATGACATCTAATTGTGAGCCAAAATCAATACATTTGAAAAAACGCAATCTCAAAACAAGTAATACTAATAAATTTACAAATAGGCTAAAACAAGAAACGTGGATCAATGTATATAGATGTCAGGTCACTAATGAAGCTTGCAATACTTTTTTAAGTAAATTTATAGAATACTTCAATGAAACCTGTCCACAAGAAGTCATACAAATTAAAACAAAATCAATTGCTAATTCGTGGATGGATAAATCGCTGTTAAAATGCTAAAAAAAGAAGCAAAAATTTTATAAGTTTTTAAAAAATAAAAACGATAACAACAACAACAACAAAAATATATATTCTGAAATAAAAGTTTACATTTCATGGTTGTTTACAAATAGTACGAGTACTAATCTAAGGTAAACACCAATTAAATAATAATAGCAATTATATAATAATAATAATGTAAATTAAATGGAGACGGTTATAATAATATTAATAATACTATTAAATATAATAATGGCAATAATAATGATTATATTAGTAATTATAATAACAACAACAATAATAATAGCAATAATACTAATAACAATAGTAATAATAATCTATTATAAGCCTAAGATTTTAATTAGAGTATTTTTCTATCAAAAAGTCAAAAAGACGGGTTTTAAATTGTGAAAAAGAGTTGAGGGATTGAAAATGAAAAGGTAAGTTATTCCACGATTTTACGCATTGGTTTGTTATAGAATTATCACCGTATTTTATCGAACAGCGATTTGGGATAGATAATTTAAAGTTACTCAAATGATGTCAGAGTTAGAATGATACTGTTGAAAAAATATTATTTTCAAAGCTTTGTTTTGTAGGTTACATAACCTTAAAAAAGCATTAGACTTCCATTGTATCCAAACCTGACAAGCATATCTAAGATGTGATCCAAAAAATGCATGGCATATATTAAAGTAGAGTTTCATAATTGACATAGTAGCGAATTTTGGCTAGCATCCCATTTGATCTACACAATTTTACTGCCAAGTTTTTAAGTTAAGAGGAAAAAGGTAGATCTGCGTCAATTTGGATTCAAAGATATTTTAGTGAAACTACCGGAAAGATTTTTTGTTCACTTAGTCTAAAGTTTAGGTTTTTATACATTTTAGATTGATTTTATTTGAAAATAATGAGTTCAGTTTTGTTGGTATTAAGACTTAGTTTGTTCCCAGCGGGCACGGCAACTCTATATGACGTCAAAAGGACGTCCGTAACTGGTTCTAAATGGCAATGCCAGATGACGTCTTTTTAAGACGTAATTAGGTTGTCTTTTTAGGACGGAATAAAGACGTGTTTTTAGACGTCTAAAAGACGTGAATTTAGGACGTTCAGAACTAGTGCTAAATGGAAACGCCAAATGACGTCTTTAAATAACCTAATTTAGACGTTCTCATTTCGACGTCTAAAATACGTGTTTTTACATGGCTTTACTTAAACGTAAGGTTCAAATATATGTTTTCACAGAACTTCTTGAGAATAAGAAAAAAATAACAAACCGTTTAAATTTTTTAATAATATAATTGTGCTGAGTTTTATAAATTACAATTTTGTAAACTTCTTCTTCCACTTGTTAATTTCCAAAAATTGAATGTTCGAACAGTTGACATCATTCACCTTCTTTTCGATCAGGTGCACTCTTTAAAATATTGCCACCAGCATTTTATAGTTTTTTTTTGCTGTAGGAATCAGGAAAGCAGTCTTAACCCTAAAAAAATATTGTCAAGATAAGTATGTTAAAATAAAGAGGAAATAAATAACACACACACACACACACACACACACACACACACACACACACACACACACACACACACACACACACACACACACACATATATATATATATAATTATTATTTTATAAACATAACTTCAAACATCAAAAAATACGAATTTCATCAAAAAAAGTAATTTTTGACTGGATTGTTGTGACCAGCGTATATATTTATGTATATCAAGTATGTAATATAAATGCAGTGCATTTGAGAAGAGCATGCTTTCAAATTACTTTGAAAGCATGCCCTTCTCAAATGCACTGCATGATGTGCCACCAACATTTAATAACTTCTATTTCTAAATTCAAAAGATAACACTAGTGTAACTGATATGGGACAATATAGTGTAAGTTATACTGGGCATAGGAGCAATACATTAGTGTTTTAATCAATTCAAAAATTTTGTGTAAATTATGTTTATTTGTTAAGTGAGCATTATGTATATAATTACAGATCAGATGACTTGAAAGATTGCAAATTACATGAATCAGGGAAGCAAGATGAAGGAAGCGAATTCCAAAGAACTGTTGTTTGAAGAAAAAAACTAGAGTAATAAGAGTTTTTGGAGCATTTAGGAACATTCACATAAAAAGGATGAGACTTAATTGAATGGCAAGTGATACGAGAATGAATTTTAGTAGATCGAACAAGAGATGCTAGCTCTTTAGAGCAGTGCCCATTATAGTATTTGTAGAAAAGAGAAAGAGAAGCAACATCATGATGATGTGACAGTGGTTGGAGATTGGCTGCAAGAGCAGGTCCAACTATGTTTACAACTCGTTTTTGCACCTTATCTAAAAAAGAAAGGGAATCATAAGATGATCCGCCCCAGATATGGCAACAGTATTCCATACAAGGACGGATTTGAGATTTATAGAATCTGGAGTAAGGAAGTGTCGAGCTCGATAAAGAGATGCAGCCTTAGCAGATGCTAACTTTGCAATGGATTTGATATACAGTTTAAAAGAAAGATCAGAAGTAAAAATCTAGTACATTATCATTCATAAATATAGGAAGATCTAAACTATTGCGATAACAATTGGCGAAAAAATATTGAGTTTTATCTGAAATAAAGTTCACCAGCCATTGTAAGCCCCATGCTGTAGCAGAGGTGAGATCCTTTTCAAGCTCAGATACCCCCTCCAAGCAATCAGAGAGTGTAGGCTTCTTATCATGACAATAAATGGTAGTGTCATCAGCGAACAATGCCACCTTAGATGTGAGAATATCTAGAAGATTGTTAATGTAAATTAAAAAGAGTATAGGGCCAAGGATTGAAACTTGAGGAACCCCTGAAGTTACAGGATATGAAGAAGAGTGTATATATATATTGAGTGTTGTCCATCAAGGACAACACTAAATATATATATATATATAAATATATATATATATATATATATATATATATATATATATATATATATATATATATATATATATATATATATATATATATATATATATATATATATATATATATATATATATATATATATTCATAACTTACTTAAAATTTTACTAACTACATCTTTCGAAAGGAAATTCTTAAATGTTCTTTTTTTTTTGCTGAATTGACTAGGTACCTATTTTGAGTATTGCGGAGTATTCAAAAATTAATTTTTTAAAGAAGAAAGGTCTAGATAGTTAAAATAACTTCCGAGATAATTATTACAAGAAAAAATATTACTTACATTCTTTGTATCTTTGTAAAACTTTAAGATTTATCGTTGACTTCATATATTTTCTTTAACTTTTTTTGGGAAAAGCAAAATTTTGAATCACAAACTTTGAAATTTTGGAGGACCTGAATGAATTAAAAAAGTTGTTACTAATAAAAATTCATTAGGCATATTACATAAAATAAACTATAGTACATTACCATTACATAAAATGAACTATAGCCAAAACCATTGTTTTATTTTTTTAAAACCGAAGGAAAAAATAAAAATGAACTTTAGGGTTAAATACATTTAATCAAATAAAATTTCTTTAATTTAAAACAAAATTAAATACAAAAACTACAAACACATCAATTCAAGATTCCTAAATGCATATTTAAACAAATGCAATGAGTTTTTGAAATACAAAACAAAAATGTAACGTAACATTACCAAAATACAAACATGTATTCGACCAAAACATATATATCAACTGACACTTGATGTAGTTGACGCTTCTAAAAATAAATCCTAATCAACAAGTAAATAAAATTTATGGAAAAATAAAAAATATTCTTACAAGTGTTATTTTCTTAGCATTAGCAATTTTTTTTTTTAACTTTTCTGTTTAACTTTAAATTGTATCTAATTAATGTTTGACACTATCTATTTCTAAATTTTAACTAATACTACAAATTCTACTAATTTTAACTCATAATATATAATTAACTAATAATAACTAATAATTCTAAATTTGAACTAATTCTAATAATTCTAAATTTTAACAAAACATATTTTAATTTTATTTGACATATATTTTGTATTTTTAGCAAAAACAAAATCAGGGTATACATTAAAACTGACGCTAAAAGTAAGGATTTTAAGGAGACATTTTTCTATTACTTAAAGAGATTTGGTCACGAAAGACAATTTTTCAAAAGAAAAAATAAGCAAAATTAAGAAGAAAATAACTACATTGAAAACAGAATCTTATTTCTTTTAATAAATTTTAAATAAAAACAGAAAAATTATTATAAATTAACATATTACTATATATATATATATATATATATATATATATATATATATATATATATATATATATATATATATATATATATATATATATATACAACCCTCGGAATTAGGGTCGGCATGCAGCAATGCCAACCTAAAAGTGTTTGAGGTCGACAAATAATGCTGACCTTGTTTCTATGTTTAATGTGAATCAAATTTTTTTGCTTTTTTGATTGATGTCGACAAATTATTGCCTTTTTCCTAATTTCAAGGGTTGTGTGTGTGTGTGTGTGTGTATATATATATATATATATATATATATATATATATATATATATATATATATATACATATATACATGTATATATATATGTATATATATATATGTATATATATATATATATATATATATATATATATATATATATATATATATATATATATATGTATATATGTATATATATATATATATATATATATATATATATATATATATATATATATATATACATATATAAACAATAGAAATATAGGTTTGCAATTTATCGAAGGACTATATAATTTCTTTATTAACAAGTATAATCCATTCACTTTAATAAAATTTCCTAAATGATAAAAAAAAAAGAGAAATTAAGGAGAGTTTCTCATCAGTTACTGAGTTTGACTACCACCACGTCCCTGGAAGTACTGCGCTCAACTTAATTTCTCTGCGCAGCAGCCTTGCTTGTCAAGGTATGTGTTTCAAAGTTAAAGAGTTGAGAGAGGGTTGTACCACGATTTACAACAAAAAATAAATAAATAAATAAAAAATGAGTAACCTCCTTGACTGACTGGCCTCCTTGGGCCTTGGGGAGGTGAATAATTAAAAAAAAAAAAAAAAAAACTTAGTAAATTGCCAATAACATTCCAACAAGTGATATAGTGGTTATTCATGTCAGCCACTTTTGGCTTCTGCCACCAATGGCCCATTAAGTAAATGATGACCAAAACTGCAATTACCTAAAATGCCTATATAGTTCCACTGAAATTCTGATTTAAATGCTTTTGATGTGTTATAAATTTTTTTACCAAATACTAAAACTAAAACCATAAATTTTCAAAAAATCATTATAAAAAAATCATTTCAAAAAAATAATAAATCAATTCCATCTTTAATTATACTTTTCTTATTCTTATTTCAAGTTGGATAAGTTACTAAAAAATAAATTTTATCAAATAATAAATATAAATATTGATTTTAATTAAAATTAGGGTAATTCCACATCAAATCACCCAAATTTTTCAAGATTTTGAACCACAGGTCTCATATTTTCTTTAAACTTCTTTACCTGTTGCATTTCATATAGAAAAGTTCACATGCAAAATTTTAGCCAAAAATGTTCAGCCGTTCACAAGATATCAAGGTTTTAATATAGACCTGGTTTCCCAAAATGACCTGGTTTCTGCGTCATTTTAAAAAAACGTTTGCTCTAATAAAATGAAAAATAATGAAAATAAAAATATGAAATTTAGCATTTATAATGCTTTTATAATGCAGAATTCAAAAAATGCACTTAGAATGCTGAAATATGAACAGAACATGCTTTAAAATTAAAAACACACCTAATTTATATATTCAAACTTAGGGGTCATATATCTCAAAACACCCCCGTCTAAATTTTTTTTTTTTTGCTTTTAATATTTTTAGCTACTTATTATCTTACTAGGCACAAAAAACCTAACTGGAAAAACAACTAAAACATATAGAACCATAGTTTCCAAGATACACCACTTTTATGGGTGCCCATAACTATTTTCTAACGAGGGGGAGGGGTGAGGGAACAACAAAATATTTTTAGTGATGTTCTAATTTAGTTCAATTTACCAAGAATACTTAAAAAAAAGCATATTGCAAAAGACATGGTGAAAACAACTTTTTTTTATTACAGTTAGAGGGGAGGAGAATAGTGTTTCATAACACCTGGCATTGCCATATCTCTGTCATTTAAACCATTTAGCCAATAAAACATATCAAACTACTTTGTATGAACAGTAGTTACTTAGTAGTGATAAGTTGTAGATGAGTTAAAAAATAGAAAGTAGGATTAAATCCACTGAGACATCATTGTTATCTCTTATCAAGCTCCAATTATCCTACAGCCAAAGATTTGGAAATATCTAATACTATATCATTATTTAATATATTTAAAACTAGAGCTTTTTTTTTTACTGAAAACTAAGTAGGAAAGTTCTTTTTTTTTTTGTATCCTTCGAATTGCTTTTTTCTTACTGCAAAAGCATTCAATACACTTCATTGCAAACTAATTAAAAAATTAAAAGGGTATGGCATCACTTAAAAGCTGCTAAAAATCTTCCTAAAGATAGTACATGTGTAGCAAATTATAGAATTCTGTAAAGAATTAATTTTGGTTAATAGACTTTTTATATATTTAAGGAAGTCTTAATTATATGATAACTTAATTATATGAACTTAACAACTGAAAAAACATCCGGTTTTGTTTTTATATAAAAACATTTTATAAAAAATAATTGTTATGTTAATATGATATTTTTTTTAATTTTGACAACTATAGTTTGTAAAAGTTTATTAAAAATTAGTTTATAAAAGTTTAGTTTATAAAAGTTCAGATATAGAACAACATTTATTGGTAAGATTATATTTAAATTTTAAAAAATTAATAATTTAAATAATATAATTATTTAAAAACTTCTTTTTTTACAACATTTATTATTAATATTAATAATAATAATATTAAGAACAACATTTATTAAAAATTATATTTATTAAAAAACTTTTTTTACATACAACTAAGTAGAAGAATTTTATTTTTATTTTTAGGAAATACTTTCATACTAAATAATTTATCTTATTAAGATGTGTTCTATTGGGTTAATGACATCAGATGCTTGCGAAGGCCAACAAGATGTTATTGAAACTTTAAGCAATGAAGAAAAAATAATTATATCTTTACGCTGTAATATTGAATTATCAAACTTAGAAATATTATGTGAAAGACATAATACAAAATATTTGAAAATGTATCCTATATGGCAGAAAGCTTGTTGTGATCCATTCAATAGACATACAAAGAAAATCACAAGTATGTAGCTGTAAAATTTAAATATTTCATTAATTTATGTTTTTCAAAAAATAAATGAAAGTTTTGAACTAATGTGCAGACATACTTTATACAATTCAATTACTTTTAGAAAATCTTGGCGTAGTTACAATAAAAGAGTCACAAGTCATGATGAGAAATTGTTTGAATATTCCTCCTGGGAAAAAACTTTGCAAACCTTGTAAACAAAAGATTGCCAGAAAAAAAGAACTTACAGAAGAGGAGCAAAGTAAAAGTGAACAAGATGAGGATTTTCTAATATCACCATGCAAAAAAATAAGACAGGAGATCAATAAAGAACTCAAAAATTTTAGTTTATCTCCTCTAAAATCTCATTCAAAATCATTAAAACATATACTGTCAGAAGGAAAGCAAAAAGTTGCATGCATCAACGAAATGGCGTATAACGCTACTAGAAAAATTGAAACTCAATTTTCCTCAAAACTATGTTATGAAACCAATGGGATGAAAAAGAAGGCTGCAAACTTTGATGAAATTATGAGCTTGGTAAAAGAAAAAATTCTATGTTCTGACAAACGAACTATTGTTCAACTTCTAACACTGGCACCCCCAAGTTGGTCAATATTAGAAGTACAAAATAACTTTTCGGTTACAGAATACCAGGCCAAGATGGCTAGAAAAAATTTTAATAAAAAAGGATTGTTAGGTATCTCTCCATTGTATAAGGGTAAAGTCTTACATAAAGAAATAGAAGATTCAGTTAAATTGTTTTATGACTCAAGTGATTTATGTCGAACTATGCCTGGAAAAAAAGATTATGTCAGCATTCAAAAGAACGTCCACAAACAAAAAAAACTGCTTTTGTGTAATTTAAAGGAACTATATGTATTATACAAAGAAAACAATCCAGAAATACAAATAAGTTACTCAAAATTTGCTTCACTTAGACCAAAGTGGTGCATTTTGCCAGGTGCAAGTGGTACACATTCTGTTTGTGTTTGTTCTTATCACCAAAATGCCATTTTGCTAGTGGATGCCTTAAATATTGAACTAACGTATAAGGATTTACTTTTGAAAACTGTTTGCTCAGTAGAAAACAAAGAATGCATGCTTGCACAGTGTGATAATTGTCCTGGTAAAGAACTGCTCACCATGTATTTGTATGAGATTTTTGGAGAATACGAAGATGATTTTGAGATACACTACAAACAATGGCAAACTACTGATCGTGCAACACTATTGAGTTTAACAACAGATGTTCCAACGTTTATTGAACTATTGGTATCTTGTTTTGAAAAGCTACAATCTCATTCTTATATTGCCAAATCTCAATCACAATACCTTAATCAACTAAAAGAAAATATGGATCAATCAAACATTATCATTCTTGGCGACTTTGCTGAAAATTATGCTTTTGTAGTCCAAGATGAAATACAGAGCTATCACTGGAACACCCAACAATGTTCTTTACATCCATTAGTGATATACTATAAAGAAGAAAATGGTGTAGTGAAACATATTTCTTACTGTTTTATATCAGACGACATTATACACGATGTAACTTATGTATACAAGATATTTCAACTAATTATACCAATATTAAAAACAAAATTTCTTGATTTATCCAAATTGCATTTATTCACTGATGGTTGTGCAGGACAGTACAAAAATTGTAAAAGCTTTTACAATCTATGCCAACTAGAGACAGAATTTTCCCTCAAAATTGAATGGAACTTTTTTGCCACGTCCCACGGAAAGTCACCATGCGATGGAATTGGTGGTACTGTAAAAAGGTTAACAGCACAAGAAAGTTTAAAACGACCATACAGAAACCAAATTCTCACATCAGAGGCTATGTATGAATTTTGTGTTGAGAAAATTAAGGCTGTTAACTTCATTTACATAAAGGGATTGGACTTACAATTGCAACGTGAAAAGCAAAAAGAAAGGTACACTGATGTAACAACTCTACCAGGTACTCGTAGCTTTCATCAATTTATACATCTTGGAGATAATAGGGTTGGGGCGAAGAGGTGTAGTACAGACACTAAATATACAATAATTCACAATCTTAAAAAGAAACATATATTTGAACCTGATACTGTCACTTTAGGAGGTTATGTTGCGGTAGTTTATGATGATAAGTGGTGGATCGGCATTGTAACTGAAATCAACCTAGAAGAAGTTGATGCTGAAGTTAAGTTTCTCCACCCAAGAGGTCCATCAATCTATTTTAACTGGCCTGAAAGAGACGACCACTGTTTTATTCCTAACATCAATATATTGAAAAAACTATCTGTTCCACAAGCTTGCTCTAGTTCTGGTAGAAACTATGTGTTTGAAAATGTTGAAATAGAAGAAGTGCAAGTAAAATGGCAACAATATTGTGAACTATTACAAATACAGTCAAAATAACTTGCACATTCGATACCTTTAAAAATCTTGTATATTTAAGTAACTTTGTAAATTAGGAATAATTTATTTTAATTGAATTTATAAATATTTTTTAGGAATTTCTTAAAAAAGTTATACATCTTTAAAATTAAAGTTCTATATGTTTCAGTTTTTTTTCCAGTTAGATTTTTTGTGCCTAGTAAGATTATAACTAGCTTAAAATATTGAAAGCAAAAAAAAAAAAAATTTGACGGGGGTGTTTTGAGATATTGGGCCCTAAAGTTAGATTATATAAACTAGTTGATTTATTAATTTTTAAGGATGTTCCTCTAACATTTCAGCATTTTAAGTACATTTATTGAATTCAGCATTAAAAAACCATTATAAATGTATATTTTTATATTTTTGCCATTTTTATTTCTTATTTTATTGAGGAAAACAACTTTTCAGAATGTTATGAAAACCGGGTCATTTTGAGAAACCAGGTCCAAATTAAATTTGCTGTATCTTGTCAACCGCTTGACATTTTTAGCTGAAATTTTGCATGCAATATTTTTTTATAAATAGGAATCATGTGTCAAAATATAAAACAAAAAGAAGACACATGGTTCAATGGAGTGGGTGATTTGATGTGGAATTACCCATTATTCATATTGAAATTTTAAAGAATGATAAACGAGAAAAATTATTTACATCTATCTTCTAAAGGATTTTTTTAGAAAATCAGATAATAAAAGAGTAGGATAAGTCACTTAAAAATGTCTATTAAAAAAAAAATGAACAAGTCATAACAGTTATATAAGAGACAGGTGGGTAGAAAATTTCCTTTAGAGTAAAGGAAATTTTCTACCCTCCTGTCTCTTATATAACTGTTACAACTGATTTCATTTTTTCAATTAGACTTATTTTTCAGTGAAAACTTTTGAACTTTACTAATAACTAATTCCTAAATTTAAGTAATTAGTTATTAGTGAAGTTCCAAACCTTGATATTGTAATATTTCAAAAAGTTCATTAACTAATGTACTGGTCCAATTATTTTGCATAGCACAATCTAAAAGTTGTTAATTAAAGATATTGAATTATATTGAATTATCAGCATAAATTCTCTGTATTATGAATAGGTTTTCCTTTTGAAAAATATGACTTTGCATGAGATTCTGCGATGTCTAAGTTTTTCAAACAGTCAAAACTTGGTTCGTGATATAGTATATCAATTATTATACTATATCTGATATAGTATATCAATTAAATACTATATCAAGTGCCAAGTATATACTTAGTATATATATAGTATATCATATACCCAGTTTTTAACTATTTCTTTCAATATCTGTATCTGTTTCAATATCTGTATCAATATTACATGATTCTCAAGTAATTAAATGTTTAAAAAAATATATATAAATTAGCAAGAACCTGTTCATAAGTCGCTTTTAATTAGGTGTTTTTAAAATTCTCCTTGCATCTTTGGGAAGTTCCAAACCTTGATTTGCCAATATTTCAAGAAGATCATTAACTAATGTACTGGTCCCATTATAGAATAGCACAATATTGTCGAATAAAGACATTGAATTCAAAGAATTATCAGGATAATTGTTCTATGTATCATTAACAGGTTTTCCTATTGAAAAATTCGATTCTGCATGAGATGTCTAAATCTTTGAAATTGTTAGAACTTGGTTCTTGATATAGCAATACTATACCAATAGTATATCAAGTATATATATACATAGTATAACATATATTCAGTTTTAAACCTTTTCACCCTATCGCGCCCCTATCGCGCCGGCCTTGCCTGTATTAACCCTACCACAATTTTCAAGTAATTGATAACAAAAATAGAAATTAGCTAGAACGTGATTTAACTGATTTTTTTTTTTGATTTATTAAAGCATTCTCGACGTTTTTTGGACGAAAAAATTATGGGACGCGAAAAAGACGTTTAGATTTTTAATGAGACGGGCGGACGCGATATGAACATCCTAAGGACGTCTTTTTTACGTCCTGTGCCCACTGGGTTAGAGCGCAGCCATTGAAGAAGGTTAGAAAAATCATGATTAATATGCTTGTTAATTTTTTTTAATAATTTGTTTGTTATGAATAAGTTGGTGTCGTCAGCAAAATAGTAAGCCGTTAAAAATTTTAAAGAGATATTAAGATCATTTATAAAAATAAGGAAAAGCAATGGTCCTAATACAAAACCTTGAGGTACACCCGTGGAGCATTTTATTGGAAAAAATTTGACATCATTGATGGAGACAAATTGCGATCTATTAAAGAGATATGATGAAAACCATTGCAGAGTATTACCTCGAACACCGCAGTGTTCTAATTTACTTAAGAGGATGGAGTGATCAACAGAATCAAAGGCTTTCTCAAGTCAAAAAACACTCCACATGCAAAAAGTTTATTGTCAAGAGCATTTCTAATAGTTTCAGTTATTTTAATAAGTGCATGAGTTGTGGAGTGTTTGTTACGAAATTCTTACTGATGTTTGTAAAGACATTGGTTTTTATCAAGAAAGCTATAAAGTCTGTTGTACATGGTTTTTTCAAATATTTTACTAATGTTAGATAGAAGAGAAACTGGTCGATAATTTATGTGGTCCATTAGAGAACCCTTTTTATGGATAGGAATAACTTTGGCTATTTTAAAAACATCTGGAAAAAGACCTTTATTAAAAGAATTATTCAATATGGTACAGAGAGGCTTGCAAATAACATGAGAAGTAAGTTTAAGAAAGTGTGTGGGGATACTATTTGATCCAAACCTTTTACCATTTTGTAAACTATTTTTTATTAAATTAGACACCTCATTTTCAGTCACTGGATTAAGAAAGAAAGAATTAGAAATAGCATGTTTTAAATAGTCAAAAAAGAACTTTTAGAAGAAATCATTTTACTTTTGGGTGGGTGTTTTATTGTTTCATAGTATTTGTTAAAAATGTTAGCAACAGCCATACTGTCTGAGATAGTGTAACCATTAGACTTGAGAGTGTAAGATTTAGTTGGTGTAGAGGGTTTGATGTTAATAATTTCTTTTATTCCTTTCCATGTATTTTCTGTATTGTTGAGGTTTTTGTTAAAGAAGGAGATGTAGTATGACTTTTTGGAAATTTTTAATAAATTGCTAATTTTATTCCTGTAAAAATGAAATTACAAAAATTATAAATATATTTACCAAAATCTTATTAAAAATACTAAAAATACTACAATAATCAAATTATCAAATGCAAAGTTGATACTTAAAAAAACATGGTACGTCATTAATGACATAGTAGGAAGGAAAAAAACAAGCTCGCCTACTTTACGTAAAAGAATTAATATACAAAACATTGATTTTTTCTGTTAAAAACAAATCTCTATAATAGCTATTTTATAAACATTGGTCCAAATCTTGCTTATAAAATAATTTCAACACTGATTCATTTCAAAAATACTTACAACCTTCTAATAACGCTGTCATGCTTGACAATGATTTTACCTATAAGGATTTGAAGAAACATTTTTCTTCTTTAAAAAAAAAAAAAAAACGCTCTTGGATTTGTTTAAATACCTAGTGATTTAGTTATTTCAAACAAAAACAGCCTAAGCAAACCTCTGACCCAAATCCTAAAGCTCTCAATATCCACTGGGATTTTTCCTGACGTACTTTAATTAGTAAAAGTAATTCCTATATACAAAAATAATTATCATTCAGACATTACAAACTATAGACCTATCAGGGTTAGGGTTAAATCAACATTTTATGTATTTTTAAAACTTTTCGAACGTGTAATTTATAATAGAATCTATGATCATTTTACTAAAAACAATTTATTTTACCAAAATCAGTTTAGATTTCGAAAAAACCTTTCAACTGAACACGCAATACTTGAAATAGTAAATCAAATAATTGATGGTTTTAAACAAAACAAACTTACCTTAGGAGTATTTATTGACATATCAAAAGCATTTGATACAGTAGATCAGGGCCGTCCCGACGAGGTCTTCCATGGGGGTAGGGGGGTGTAAGTATTTTTTTGCCAACTAAGGACACACCAAAAAAAAAAAAAAAAAAAAGAAAATCAATACTTGCTATTTGCCAACTATAAATATAGCAAACTATATTTATATTTAAATTTGCCAACTATAACTTTAATATAAATATAGTTGGCAAAATGTCAACTATATTAATAAATACAGTTGGCAAAATGCCAACTCAAAAAGCATTTCAGTTGGCATTTTGCCAACTATATTTATTATATAAACTCAAAAAGCAATTGGCACATTGAGCAAAACTTGCTCAATGTGCCAACTCAAATGCTTATATGACAGCTTTGGAGGTGTGGGACACCCCCGAAACCCCCTCCTCCTCCCTACCGAAGTTTATTTAAAAGTATGCAATGATCTAAGAAGTTTAAAATAAATGTAAATGAAAACTATAACCTTAGGGCAAATTTAAGTAACAAATATAAACTGCCTTAAAAATCTGATAAATATATGGAAACAGCATTACATATAGAGGACTAAAAATATGGAATACCTATCAATAAGGACTCAAGTGTATGGTCAAGTCGTTAAGTTCATTTAAGTATCTAACAAAAACAGAAATTTTTAAAACATGAAATTTTATATTTTTTATAATACTTTTATATTTGTGCATATATTTATTTGGAGGTCTCTTGATCATTTTTTCCGTCTTTTCAGTTGTTTTTTTTTTTAGTTTTTTTTTCTATTTTTTATTATTTTTTTATTTTTGTCTTTGTCTATTTTAATTTTTAGCGCAATAAAGAATACTATTATACTTTCATAGTTTTTAATTTTTCGATTTTTAGTTTAAAATAAAAATGACCATACTTTATTAAAACTTTTTAAGGGGCTCTATGAAAAGATTGCGACGACGTATGTTGTCGTTTGTTAATGTTTTATGGTAGTTTTAAAGTGACTCAAAACAATATCTTCTGAATTTAATAAAATGGTAATAACCTTTGTAGATTGTATTTATAGATTAAAGATTATAAATATTTAAAGTAGAAAGCTGTGACTTTTAAAAAGTCAACTCAGTTGTATATTAATATCTTTTTCTACTTCTATTTATTCTTCTTTTATACAACGCTTTTGAGGCTAATCAGTAGTACATTTATCCATAGTTAGAAGAATAAAAATAACAATAAGAATGAATACTTTTTATGGCAATGATTTATCTTGTCACAAAGTTAAAAACAAATTGTCATATGACTTAACTTTATTTGTTTACTTAGAAAAAAAAAGTCACAGTTTTCAATTTTTTGTTTTTCTTGCTCTCTATTTGGGTGCAAAAGTTAGACGGAGAAAAATGTCTTTTCCGCTAGAATGGTCGAATTAAAGAGGACTGAAAAAAACTGAGTAATTAAAAAAAAAGCGCATCATGATAGCGCTGTTATCATAGGAAAAAATGTCCGATCTGAAAAACATCATAAAAACCATCGGGCGCACATGCTTGCATTAGTAGTTTAGTATAAACGAGAAAGTATGAAGAAACAATTTATTTCAAAAAATGTCAACATATAACCGTTTCTTGTTCCAGAACACATTCTGCAAATTTAAAAGTGTTTTAGTCATTTGAAACTTGGTATTTTAACTAGATTTTTTTAATCCTCAGGTTTATGCAACAACTGCAGACAATGACTCAAACTATGTTAGTGCCTTTAACCAGGAAAAACAGAGAGAAAGTGGATCCTGAAGTGATTAACTAAGAGCCTTTCTTTTTATAGGAAATTTCTAGAAAGTTGCTATGATGATGTTCTACCAAGCCCTGTCGTTGTGCAACGAGCTTGCTGGTTTGTAAAGATACCTAGATATTACAGAGTTGAAATTTGAATCCAAGGCCATTGTTTTTTAAGGCCAGATGCAGAGACTCGTGGGATTGCGCGTAATTAACACCAAAAAATTAAATTTGGCGCCAAAATCCAACAAGACTCACCAGACAAATGCTGGCAATATCGATGTAAGTTACAATTCACTCATAAGAAATAAGCAACACAAAGTAAATTTATATTTAATGTAAGACAAAAAAAAAAAAAAAAAAAAAAATAAGAAGGTAAAAGCAATTACAAAATAGTGTAACTTTACATCATCCCGTATTGATAGCTAAAATTAATCATGGGGGAGGAGAACAGAAAGTTTTTTTCTTTTACTTTTAAAATTGAAATATTTTTTTGTATAGTGAACTAGTTGCGGACTAACACTTCTAATTATGAAGTTTGATATCTTTATTAGGGTAAGAGAAGTAGTGGTTTTTAGTTCTAAAGATGCAGAAGGTAGCGATAGCTCTTTTAAACATTTGATAACGATGTCCAGCTCTGAGAGTGTGTTATGTTCTCTTTTAATCATAAAAAAATAAAACACTTGTTAAATTTCTTTGAGTTCAACCAGTGCCAGATTGATGTTTAGTTTAATGGAAAAAGGGGACAGTTAGAATGTGTTTAGGGCAATATAAAATATTGTGAGAGGAGGGGGGTGTCTTTCGTAGATTATTTATGGCTTTTATTGCAAATATGATTAACTTTCTTCATATTTTTATTTTTCCTCTTTATTTTCCCAGATTATTTTTTATTTATTTATTACTTTTTTGATTATTTATGTATGTATTAATTAATACTTTGTTAATATGATTAATTATTACATTCTTGATGTTTTTATTTTTAACATTAAGTAAATCTAAAACATCAAATAACCAAAAAAAGTTGAACTTACTAAGTTTATTTGCTAAAATTGTCTTTAATAATAATTAAAAAAAAAACATTTAGTATTATTGCAATGGTAAGACATTTAAATGTAAAAAACATTGAAAGCAAGCATTAAGTAAAAAATTTGCTTTCCTTCTACTTTTTTGAAATTGATTTAGCAAGATTTCATCAAACCAAAACACTTTTTTGTTAACTCATTTAAGTTTTGATTTCTAAAGAAAAAAATTTAAAATAAAACTCATTCTGTGGATAATCAAAAAACGACGGAGTGTAAACAGATGTTTTTTCTATGATCATAGCATTATTAATTAAAAATTCTTTTAGAAAATTATTGAATTTTAAATGAACGCTGTTTCAACAATTGATGATAAAAATAAAAATGTATTTAAAAAAAGTCAAAAGCGTTTATGAAAGATTTTACAGCTTAAAATGATGAAAAGTATGAAAATGAGAATGGTAAGAAACATTTCTAATAAAAACTTTTCAAAACTTTTTGTTTTATCAAAGTCGTTTTTAAGTTACTGTTTAAAATTGTAAAAACAAGCACTCTGTGGCGAGCGCAGAGTTCAACCACCTAATGTGTAAAAAAAAGCCATAATGGAGAGAAAAAGTTATTACTAATTTTTAACTATTTATAATTACTAACCGAGTATAGGTGTGCTTGAAGAAGAGATAACCGACGGCAACATTTTAAGAAAAAAATTAAAATTATATATGTGTGTTGTTAACAAAAAAAAAAGTTAACAAAACAAAAAAACAAACAAAAAAATAACAATGATTTGCAAACTATTGCAAGTACAGCAGGCAACTAAGAATAAGCTGTCATTAACCAATATTAAAAAAACTAAGCTCATTTAAATAAAAAAAGGTATCTGTTGACAACAGTTGCTGTTGACAACGCTTATGATTTTGGCGATTAGTCATCATTAATGTGACAACACATATGACAGTTTAATATATTTAACAAAATGATTTTCGGTTATAATTAAACTTCTAAATAAAATTTTTTTATGACTATTTTTTCTTGACAAAATCAATTTATTTGGTATCAATGGTATCAAATGGAGGATGTCTCAATATTGATGGTAATTGATACTTAAGGAAAAACTTCTTTTTTTCCTTTTTACTAAAATAAGGCCAAAACTGACTCTTTTTTTTCTAATACCAACTTGAATTGTTTTAAATGAATTTAACGATGCTATGCTTCCTATTTTTTTGATGATATCATTGTTTTGTATATCTTTATATATTGTACATGTTATATAAGTCTAACCTAGAGTTTTTATTATCTAATATTACCTGTTGACAAATATTTTTAATAAGTGTATTAAAAAAGCATTTAATAACAACCCGCGCTTTTTTGTTTTTTATTAAATACCTCAACACTCTGTTGAGGTGTTTAATATACATGGGTGTTTACTATACATGGGTGTTTAACTAATGTTTCATTTTATACCTTATATATTTTAATATTTATTAACCATTATCATTATAAAATGATAGTTGCTTGTTTATATAGTAAATTTATTTACTTGTTTATTTAAATGTACCTTTTTTGAGCAATATAAAAAATGATAAAAAAGAAGAAAAATAAGTGAAAACGTAGGCCTACTCAGAGGCAGATCCAGCGTTTTTTTGTATTTGAGATATTTAACTTTCAGTCATGGAGCGAATTCCGAACATTTATATGTTTATCCTTATGTCAAATAAGGATGCTTTGCAAAAACTTGCGATGATTCGGGTCTGAAAAAAAAGCCCAAAAATTTTTGCCCCTTTCCCCCACACGTGAGAGCAACAAGTTGATAAAATATTGTTTTTACTGTTCTCAACTAAATTTATACTTTACCGATAAATTTTAAATTTCATACTGTAATCTTTTTACATTCAAAAATTATGACTATAAAAAATTTGTTACTCCCTCAAATTGAGGCGGGTTGAAACTTTATATGCTCATAATTTGTGAACGCTGAAAGATTATACAATAAAATTTAAAATTTATTGATAAATTAAAAATTTAGTTAAAAAAACAATATTTTCTTAACATTTTACTTAACGTTTAGGACGATAATTTTGCGCTTTTTTAATTCCATACCCGAATCATCGCAAGTTTTTGCAAATCATCCTTATTTAACATAGGCATATAAATGTTTGGAGTTTACTTCATGTCTGGAAGTTAGTTAATTTAACTTTCAAAAAATGCTGGATTCGCCCCCCTGCTGCCCCTGTTTCAACTTTATATTATTGATCAAGAGGTTTATGAAAAAAAAAAATTAAGATAATTTTAAAAATGAAAAGTTTTTTTTTTCTTGCATAAAAAATTAAATTCTTTATATTATATTGATGTTATTTATTGTTATTTATTGTTATATCTGTCATCAAATCTTTGAACTTATAATCTATAATTAACTTGCTAAAATAAAAAATATGAAAAAATCTAAATGTTTTGTTCAAATCTTTCATATTCTGTATTTGTCATACATAAAAATATGTACTTTAGCAATATTTGAAATTAAAGGTGTCGAATCTGATGTTTAAAGGTATCGAATCTGATGTTCAAAGGTAGCAGATCTAACGTTTTTTTATTAGAAATTATTTTTTTTATTTTTTATATGTTGAAGTTTTATTCAAAACTGACGCAAACATATTAAAAATAAAACGAATTTTCTTTCGAAGGTTAAACATGGGTTAAAGGTTAAACATAGTTGAAACGTTTTGTTTTTTTCAAAAAATTCAGTTTTTTTAAAAAATGTGCATTAAAGTTGTTTTTATACATTTTTAGTTCTGTTTTAAAAATATTTTATGTACATTACCTTTTTCCAACATAAACAATGAAAAAAATTAGCTAAAACTTTTTTTTATTTGACTTGCTAGAAAAATCTTTTTACTAGTTAAGGAATGTAACTTTTACCCAGTGTCTAAGATATGTATTAATACATTAAAGCACGTGTTTTAGACGTTTTAAACACTTTTTGTTTCCGTCCAAAACACGTCTTGCACCATTCAAAAAAGTTATTTTAAGAATACAACTAAAATAGTATTACTTTTTATAAAAAATATTCCTAGAATTTTAGAAATAATTGGTTAAAAACTTTATAAGATTTAAGTTAGATTTCACAAAGTCATTGCGCATGAAAATAATCAAGCAAAATAACCAAAACGAACACACAAAACTTAAGTTTTTAACAATTGCTAAAATGCATACTTTTGAATCAAGAAAAAAACTATTAAATCATAAAACCAAAACAATAAAGATAAAAAACAAGTAAAATACTTCGAAATCATACGCAAAACAAATAATCTATATAACAATGCGTTTTTTAATTATGAATACACTTTAATTGCACTTTATGACTTAAGTATGACTCGCTTTGCTAAATTGGTTTTTCATAATCTGATGTGGTCCAATGGTGGCCTGATCTGGTCCGGTCTAGTATTAGTATACACCGCTGTTTATTAAACATAAAATTTCGGTCTATATTTTCGGTAATTTACCATATTTCGGTAAATTACCATATTTCGGTATAAAATCTTACATTAGTAATTCAAATAAAATAATTTTGGAGAAAAACCTTTTTTTTTTGTATTAAGCCGATAGAGATTGGTTAAAACAAAATTATTTCGATGTAATACATCCATATAATATTGCATACTTGAATTGTTATTAAATAAACCTTTGAACAGCTAAACGCTAACTTATCAAATTGAGACAACCTTGAAAGAATCTATATTAAGAAATTATATTTTAGAGAGTGTTGCTTATATAATTATTATTATATAATATATTAAATAAATAGTATTTTTATATTAATTATTGAATAATCAGGGCCGGTTTAACCCACGATCACATCGGTCACGTGCAGGGAGGCCAGAAGTTCAAGGGCTAGAATGTTCAAGTTATTTTTTGAAAAAATGGCTACATTTTTGATCCCATACTTTACTTTTGAAAAATTGGTGCTGAAGCATGTCTAGTCTGGGACTCGGCCGCTACCCTAGACTTGTCCGAGAGGTTTTTTTTTTTGCAACGACATTGCAACAGTGGACGCTTTTTTAATAGCTTGAAAGAACTTTTGAGTTTAATCAAAATATTGAAGAAAACGCAATGAATCAAGCCAAAGATAGGAATAACAAAAATAAAACGTTGTAAAAAACGAAATATTAAAAAAGAACATAATTTAAAATGAACGGAGAAAAAAGGAAAAAAAAAAATAATAATAATAAAACCTAATGAAATTAAAAATGACATTCAGATGAATGAGAATTGCAACATTAAAAAAATATAATTAAAAAATCCAGAAACCAAGATTTTTATTATTTGTTTTTATTATAATTTGTTAATGTTATTTACTTCCTACATTCTTTGTTAATGTTGTTTATTTCCTACATTCTTTGTTTAGTTATTTACTTCCTACATTCTTTGTTAATATTATTTACTTCCTACATTCTTTGTTAATGTTATTTACTTTCTACATTCTTTGTTTAGTTATTTACTTCCTACATTCTTTGATTATTTGTTCTGATAAATCTTCCTATAGTTTTTTTGAGTTGTTTGTATATAGGGCGCCTATGATGGCGTACTTAACTAGGGAAAAAGTACCTATGATGGCGTACTTAAATAGGGAAAAGGTTTCTATGATGACGTACTTAACTAGGGGAAAGGCGCCTAAGATGGCATACTTAACTTTGAAGCTTTATTATTCAGTACCCTGAAGACCAAAACCAAAAGTTTTGATATAGATACATTCTTTGATACATGTAGAACTATAATGATCTTAGGAGTTTTTATCAGTTTTTTCTTTTATTAGTTATTTTTATTTAAAAAAAAAACAAAACACAAGTATGCCATCATAGGTAACTACTGCTCCTATGATGGCATAGGGGAGGATAGGACTGGTTAGCATCAAAGGTAACTTGACAATTTCATAATAACTTAGAGTCTCCTCTCAGAAATGCAAGAAATTAAACGTAGCCATCCTATTTAATACTTTCGTGTTACGCGCAGCAGTGTTAAATTTTGCGCATGCGCATAAGAGATTGTGCGTTTTATGTGTTTTTTGAACCAAAAATTATTTAGTGAAGTAAAATTTCCTTTTTACTTCACTAAAAAATGTTTTGTTTTTATGAAGAAAAAAAAATTGTTTTTTCAACTCATCAATATTGCAACACACCTAATCATTTTCATTTAAATAAACTGTCTGCCTTTTTCAAAAGATAAAATTAAAATAATTATTCTTCTAAATGCACAAAACTTTGAAATAAAATGTATGAAAATTTTATGTACAATTAATAATAAAATCACAATCTTAAATATATTAAAGGGATTAAAAATACAACAGCACATCCCAAAATTGATTTTTGTTGATTATAAAAGCAGTATTTATGCATAAGGGAATTAAATAAGGGACGTATTTTTATTAAAACTAATGTAAAGTCAGTCGACATGTTGGTCTAATCACTTTTTCGCCATAACCAATATTTATGAAAATATGACTGGTATGCCATCATAGGCGCTATGCCATCATAGACGCCTTTACCCTATAATTTGTATAATAGTATACTTTTTGTTAGATAAAGGGTATCCTATTATGTAATATTTATAAAGTTACTCGAAGTTATTTTTTTTTTTAACTGATTACTATTTATTTACGTCTTCTATTTTTTCGTCGTACATTGTTCAAAATTTTTTTGGAATAATTTGAATTCAAAAACTTTAACTTCTTTTAATTAAATGTTAATTTATATTAATTATATGTTAATTTTGTTATTTTTCTGGGGTAGTGATCAACCGAAACCGAATAAACCGAAATTTCGGATACATTCGATGCCGAAACCGACATTTTTGCAAATATTTTACCGAAACCGATACCGACATTTCGGCTAGTCAAAATAAATTTCATTAGAAAAATTTATTTAAAAATGCAATTTTACATTTGTTGTTTTTTTTATACTCGTATTATTTTAGAATTGATTACATGCGTATCACAAATTAAGATTCAATTCATAAGTTGGCGAAGTTAACAGCGAAAATTAACTACTGTTGGCGATATAAGTTAATAGCGGAAATTAACTACTGGCAGATTTTCTTTGCAATTCAAGATTTTCTCGAGGTATTTTGTAAAAACTCTTAAACTTTTTGTAAAAATTCATTTTGTAAAAATTCTCAAAAATAACTGTTTTTCAAATTTTACCGAATTTATAAAAAGTACCAAAACCGAATTTTCGGTATCGGTTTAAATTGAAATTTCTGCCGAAATCGATACCGAAACAGAATTTCGGTCAATCACTACTCTTGAGGCCTTAAAAAAATAAAAGAAAGGGAGGTGGGGGGGGGGGGGCGTTTATTAAGTTTTGGAAAACTTTCCTACTCACTCTAAGTTTGTTAAGATCCCCCATTTATTAATTTTTACTTATTATTCACAAAAACTTTATATCTCAAAACTAAAAAAAAAAAAAAACGTTCAGTGCAAATCGGCCGTAAAATTTACGAAATAATTATTTTAGTCACCGATAAAAACAAAACTTTCAGAGTAGAAAACCTTTAATAAAACGTCGACCTAGTAAATCTCAAAAATTGTCAAAAATGAGCTTTTGATTTATTTCTTACCAAATTCTAAAACTTTTACCAGCATATTAAATCCTATTAACATTGTGATAAAACAGCTGTTAGAAAAATTTACTGTAAACACACTGTTTAATAAATTGTGTGTTTAAGTACAGAGGAAAATACTAGTCGTAACACAATATTTAAAACATTTTGGCTATTTTAAACCGATACTGAAAAACTAATAGGGGGCTAAATGTTGAGAAAATTGCCGAGATATTTTTAAACCAATACTGATAATAATACATTTTCCTTATAAAATCTATTTAATCAAATGAAAAGTTTTTAGCATATATAAATAAAAAAATCAGAGAAATAAGTAACAATTTAAATTATTATACCTCCTCATGTTGGTCAGGTTGTATACCTCCACAGATTAATAAGTTGTGAACCTAATTTTTTATCAAAATCACTTGGGATTTTATTTTAATTTGATATAATTAAAGTATTGAAATTGGATTTTGGTTTTATAACCTTTATAACTTATAGCATTTTTCTTTATTTTTTTATTGAATTTTTTTTATTTTTAGCAAATTTGTCTTTTTTATTTAAGGAGATTTTAGAAAACGATAACTCTTTTGTGGAAAACTATGACGACAATGTTGATGTAAAAGAAGTAATTCGCTGTTCGATAAAAAACAAACACGCTTCTTTTAATTCAGACATTTTAGCGGAAAAAGAGGAATCTGAGATAGAAGATTGTGAAGATTCAGATAAGACATGCTCAAGGAGGCAAAACAAAGTATTTACTTTTAAAGTTATTGATATAATTTGCATTATATTTAATTACTCTTAGAGCTAAGGCTCTTGCACTCCCGTTCGCCTTGCCTCATGCGTCGCCGCGATCTCTTGCACTCCCGTTCGCCTCATGCGTTGCCGCGATATCTGTATAAGTACGTATAGGCGTGCGTGAACAAAAACATTTTTAAACAAAATAAAGTATATACAAATTAATTAAATAATACATTTAAAAATGTTCATTATAGCATTTATATTAAAATTGATTTTTAAAATTAAGTCCTTTTGAAGTTCAAAATTAGTCCTTTTTTTATGGTAATAACACTGATATTGCATTTCATGAAAACCAGACTTTAAATTTTTATAGGTTATATTATAAATGGTTTTTGAGCCATCAAGCAATAAAGTTTACTTAAAATTATCCGAGAATTAAGAAATGTCTTGGTTAGTATGCTTTTTAAAAATTTCCATAAAGTTTTAAAATAGCCTTTTGTTTTTCAATAAAACATGATTTGTTTGTATTTTATTTTAAGGTTAATTCACTTACCTAAGGCCGAGAAGGCCACGACAGTAGATGAGGCTACTTTAATTGTGGTTAAAAGCTTCTTTTAACACTATAAATCCAAAACACGAACCTTGCTAAACAAGGCCGCTACGCGGAGAAACGAGTAGAGCGCGGTAATACCAGGGATGTGGTGGGGATTGAACTTGGAATCTCTCGCTTATGAAGTGAGTGCTCTACCACAACACCACTACATCATTAGACTAATTTGAAAGCACCAATATTTTTTGGACTTCATGTTTAGCTGTTTCTTGTTACAAAACAATTCATACGGTGTTACAAATTTTAAGTAATGCAGTGCAGAAATTACTACCTAATTATTGTGATTTTTAATAATTATTTATTTAAATACCAATTATTTTTATATAAAATATTTCAAGATTTTAACAAAAATTATTTATTAGGGGAAAGTCGGGTAGCCCCGTACGATGGGACACTTGATGCACAGTATAAACTAAAGAAACAATATGACTTTAAATACTATAAATACATCGGTTAAGTGAAAATATGGCAAATGCAAAATGTTATAATATACCGAGGCGATTAGCTGGGAATGCAAGATATTGTTTCCCACCACCAGAAGAGCGATGTATCATGTTTGATTAGTATACCTAACTTTTATGTAAACTAAAAACGTTTTATTGGTTAAATATACATTTTTATTTACAATACTTATTAAAAAAAAGTTCATTAAATACTTTAATTCACTGATTTTAAAACATTTGTGAATAAGATATAGTCGGGTGGTATTGGACACACGTTTTAAGTTTCCGGACAACTTCATCCATTTAGATAATAAAAAAGAGCAACTTTTTAAATAAATATTAATACATTTAATATATTACACACAACTATAATATTAATACATTTAATATATTACACACAACTATAATATTAATTCATTTAATTCCAACAAAAGACCTAAGATTTAAAAAAAAGTTTTTATTCTCGTTAATAAAAAGTTTCGTATTTCTAATTGATGAAATTTTCATTCCCATTCTTTGTATATAAAAAGCAATTTTTGAAGGCATCTTTTTAAAAAGTGTTGGGAGCAATCTAGTGTAAATTACTTATATATTAGATTTGTGTCACACAGGTAAAATAGAGGTAAAATCGTGGTTAAACTATGTGTCCGGAGCAACCATCCAATTTTGAAACATGCCTTTTCTCTAAAATTTTTCTATTATGTTTTGTATATTATTAAGGTCTACAGTAATTATTTTATTGTTTCTAATTCGATAAATAAATGTTTATACCTTAAAAAAAGTCTTTTAACTCTTTGTTTTCTCAACAAAGAGTTAAAAGACTTTTTTTTCTTTTGTTTGCACAATCTATTTTTTACTTCAGTGTCCAAGGCTACCTGACTTTCCCCGGTTTTTTTTTTTTTTAAACTTCACTTTTTAAATGCTTTTTATTGTAAACAATTTATTTTGTAATTTCAAACAATTCATTTTGTTTTTAAAAATTTTAGTTTAAAAAAGTGTTGTTAACATTAATAATAAGTACTGGTATATTGTTTACTCAACACTCAACTTAACACTCAACTCAACACTCAACTCAACACTCAACTTAACTTGTAAAGATAACTTGGAGCAATTTCTAGTTTTTGAAGAATTCTTTGAATAAAGTCAACTCAACACTCAACTTAACTTGTAAAGATAACTTGGAGCAATTTCTAGTTTTTGAAGAATTCTTTGAATAAAGTAAACTTTGAAGCTGATTTGAATATATGAAGCAAATATCTGAATTTTGATATCTTAAAGAAATTCCACGTTATATCACCACGTCCATTAAACCATTTCTCTTCCTTTTTATTTCATGTTTTGAAGCATAATTTCTATTTTAAAAAAAAGTATTGCATGAAAAATTTCAATTAAAACTGTTGTGCAGCTAAGATCTGGCAATTTTAATACTATTCTGGTGTTCTAAAATGTCACGGTTTTCATAACATTAAAAAAACATTTATAATGCAGAATTCAATAAATGTACTTAAAATGCTGATATATAAAACAGGTTTAAAAAACGTAGTAAAACAAATTATTATATATAACCCAATTTTAAGGTCTATTTATCAAAACACTTCCGTTACTCTTTGTGGTTCGTTTTATTTTTAACATTTTTAGTTACTTATAACTTACATCTCACTAAAAATCTAAATGAAAAAACATCATTAAGAAATTAATGTGTAGTTTTAGTCAGTGGTGTATAAAGGTTTTTAAATGTTTGAAATAAGCAACCTATAAACAACAAGAATATTCCAAACTTTTTTATGTTCATATATATAACGAAAAAATTCTTTACAAAAAAAATTACTCTGATAGGAGAATGGGTACAAGAAACCCCCTGCCCCAAACGTGAGAGCAACAAGTTGATGAAATATATTTTGTACTATTTTTAACCTCGACTTATATTCATCGATAAATTTTATATTTCATTGTAAAATATTTTAGTGTTTAAAAAGAAAGTGTATCGAAAAACAACTGTTTTTTGAACTTGAAATTGTAATAGAGCGGAAATTGTAATTGCACAATGCTATAAAAAGTAATTGTGCCAAATTTATTTTCTTCAATTTGATCTAGGGTTTTATTTTTCTTACAAAAACACAATTTCTGAACTTTTTTACAAATTAAAAATAACAATTCAAAATTGATTTCTGGTATAGAGGGCGAAGGGCTAAGATTTTAGGGTTTCTTGTGCCCATTCTCCTATCAGAGTAATTTTTTTTTTGTAAAGAAATTTTTTGTCATACATATGAACGTAAAAAGATTTGGAATATTCTTGTTGTTTATAGGTTGCTTATTTCAAACATTTAAAAACCTTCCTACGCCACTGATTTTAGTGATATATCACCTTTTTTTGAAATTACTAAAATTTATTTGAAAATAGATCAAACGATTGCACACCTACCATGAGTTTAGCAAAATTTATTATAATATGTTAGATTACTAAAAAGTTGATATTCGTTGGAAATGAATTTTTTTAGTAAAGGGTTGATTATAAATTATTCTCACTCTAAAATTTAAATCAATTACGTAGTTATTTTGATAAAACTTTTAAAATGCAGTTTTAAATACCTATTGAATGTGTCACACATCGTATATTTTAAAATATGCTTAAGTTTAGTTTTTAATGCCTTTATGGTTGTCATGGTTTCAAAAAAAAGAATTATGCGTCTGTGACATTTTTAAAAACGTTTTTAAATATGAATCGGCGAATGTTAAAAGGGCGAAAATACAGATTTGCAAAATTGACTTTTTAGCAAATTTGTATATTGAAAAGATAGCTCCATCATTTTGTGTTAAAAAGCTATCTGTCAAACATTTTCTCTAGCCTGTGCAGTGCCTAAAAGTTTTTGTTTTTTGTTAAAAGGGCTGAAGGCCGGACCTCAGCCCTTTTATCAAAAAATAAGAAAAATTGTGCTGAAGATAGCAGACCAAACGTAACCTTACTTTGTTGTTTTGATAATGGTGAATAAAGTTGATTTATTACGCTTGATCATTTTGAAAGTGATTTAAGTTGATTAACTGCTTTTTTAAATGGGTGATAGTGGTAGCGAGTCTGATCATACAAATTATAAAAAAAAGACAAAAAACCCAGGTGATTATAAAAGGAACAACATTAAGAAATCGAGGCTTACTGGTGTGGTGTGGCATATGAAAACCACAGGGGACAAAAAGTTGATGCAAAGTCTAATGGAGATCCATGCAGGAGATAATACGCAATAATTCTTAATTTAATAATACGCAATAATTCTTAATTTAATAATACGCAATAATTCTTAATTTAATAATATGTCTATGCTAAGTTGTAATAATTTGTCTAAAATTTGATCAGATTTAGGCTCTGTAATTTATAGTTAGCCTATAAACCTAAATTGTTGATTGCTTGTTTAGGTTGTAAACATTTGTAGGCTTAAGACAATAGAATGATATTTTTAGGGTAGTCTACAATCACTTATCGTATTTTAACTTAAATTCTATTTTGTTCCTAGACTAGGCTACCTATAATTTTTTTTTTAATAAATGTTTTTTTCAGTTGTTCAAGAAAGTGTTTTAAATCTATTGGCAAAGACAACCTCGATGATGCATTTATAAACTTTTACAGCCAGTTCAATACAAAGATGAGCAGGATTTATTTTTACACGACTTGATTGATGTTACGGATATTGTGAGGAAGAGGCCTGGTTCAAGAGATAGTAAGGGAAAATGTCGTGATACAAATGATGATATTGTACGAAAAAGAAAAAGTAACGGCGGAAACAAAAAGGAATTTAAATATCATGTTTTGATCGGAGATGAACGAGTACAGGTATGTGTTGTGGCATTTTTATCAATATTTTCTGTGTCAGAAAAGAGGGTTCGAAGATTTAGGGGTTTAAAAATGGATGGAAAAGCAGTTGAAGATTTGAGAGGAGTACATACGAGTAACATTACCAGTCATGATATACTAGCTAAGGTATACACTTATAATGACTCCTTTCCAAAAAAACTGATGCACTATGGCGGAAAGGAAAGATATTTTTCGAGTGAAGATTTGAACGTTAAGTTAATGTATGAACTATTCATGAAAAAAAATGAAGGGGTAATGTTCAATTACAAGTTCTATTATAACTACTAAAATTAGCATTTTCATTTATGTTTCGGGCAACATCAAGTAGACACCTGTTGCATATGCAAAGAGCTAAAGCTAAAGATAAAATCACTTCACCTTAGTAAGGTTGCTAAGCAAACAGCAGTAACTGAGTTGACAGTACCCAGTAAGCACAAGACGCATTTTAGACACTTATAGACGTCTAAAACTAGTCTAGGTAAAGACGCACTTTTATAGACGTTTTGAAGACATTTTCTAGACGTCTTTAATAAATGCGCTTTTAAAATGACGTTTAAAACGCGTCTTTTTAAAGTTTAAAAAGACGTTTAAAAGACGCATAATAAATAGTCTAAAAGACGCATTAAAAGACGTCTAGATCAAGGCTAAAAGACGTCTTTTCTGTGACCTGTTTATAAATATGTCATTATGACTTCTTTTTGACGGCTTTGTCATTACGCGTTAAGAAGATGTCGTATATTCAAAGTAAAAACATAGTTTTTATTATTTTCAATAATTTGTTCAAGTTTTAAGTGTAAATTACTTTAAATTAAATTACTTTTTTACACAATTGCTAAAATTGTTGTCACAGGAATCACTAAAATAATTGCTATAATATTAATATATCTTTTTTTTATTAATAATTATTTTGCTTTTTTAATAGATAGTTGACTGATCATTATAATAAGTGAAAATGGCAAGAATAATATATAAGTTAAATATCAGTATTTTTAGTTTTTATACACCCACAAGCCATATAATAAGTCAAGTATGCGGTCAAAAATTAGCTATCAATATTTATGTTAAATTTCATTATAACTAAAAATATGTTATAAATGTTTTAAACACTGTTTTGATATATATACTTGTTATTGTTTTTTATTATTTTCATCTTTGATGCATCAACCGTTGGTGGTGATTACAGCAATATTATCTTGACTGCTGGTTTATATGTATATTTGGTATAAACGAAATTAAAACAATTTATGATGTTATAAATACAATGAATATATACCATATACTACGCAAAAGTGTTACGTCATGTACTTAAATTTAACTTGAAAAAAACGTCTAAAATACGTCTAAAACGCGTTTTTATAAAGACGTCTTCATTTAGACGTCTTTTAGCCTTATGATCTAGACGTCTACAAGTGCGCCTTTTAGACCTCCTTAAAGACATCTTTAAAACGTCTTTTAAACGTCTTTGTGCTTACTGGGTACATAACTGACGCGCAAAAAATTTTTACCAAGCGATAAAACAAGATGTGCAGGACGCTTGGGAAGAAAAAATTATAAGTGTTTTGTCCCTAGCAGTAGATTATATGCACAAAATTTCACTACCTAAAATACCTGTGCAAAAGTTATTTTACCTAAGGCAGTTAGCGGTTAGTATATTTTCTACTCATGATGTGAAGAGAAACGTTGCAACACTCTACCTTTATAACGAAGGGCAGGCTAGAAAGTCTTCAAATGAAACTTGCTCTTTTCTTTTGCACTACCTGTCTACCTGTTCTCTAGAGTATGATGAACTTAACTTTTTTTGCCAATAATTGTGGGCAAATAAAACAACTTTTTTCCCTGTCACCGTGAGTTTTCGATTATAAAAAGAGAGTTAAGAAGGCATGACAGAGTGTACAGCGTCCAAGAAATAAAAAAATTATATTAAAAAGTAGTAATCAAAAAAAGTTTTTAGTGGTTGATGTAGAGAGTTCATCTCTAGTTTACAATGTTAAATGTTAGTGGCCAGTCCACTATAAAAAAAACCTTACCTCAATTGAAACGATGGGTAAACTCAGAAATAACAAACTCAGTTTGCAATAAGCAAATTTCACCATTTTCAATACGATTATGACAACATAGATCAATGTAAAGCCAGTGAAATTATTAATGGCACTGTCAAACATACTTTTATGATAAGAAAAAATACTCAAAAGAAGGTGAAAAAAATAGCTTCTTTACTCAAATGGAAAAGTTCCAATAAAGTCTGCAAAATTAAGGTTCCTCAAAAAAAAATATAAAAAAATATATTTTTGCTATTAAGATGAATTATCTCCTTCAAAAAACAAAATTGTTAAACCATTAACAAAAATTTACTGAGGAAGCAGTGCTGTTTTTTTTAGTTTCCCGAAAGTTTCCCGTTGGACTTCCGCTTTTTTAATATTCACCGATTCATATATAAAATAGTATTAATACTGAAAACTAGGGTGAATTAGATGAAAGTGACCCTAGCAAAATTTTTTGTTTCAAAATGGTTTATAATTAGTACCTTAAGGTATGTTGGTTATATTTTTGTGGAACTTTTTTACTACATTTCGTGACTTTGGCCAAGGCTAAGTGACTAAATGTAGTAAAAAAATCTGTTATGAAAAAATTTTCATGATTATTTGTAAGTAATATGGTAGTTTATGTATTGCAATGATAAAAAATTTAGAATTCTGTATTCTCCCAAATTCTTATAAATAATTTTACTATTAAATTATTATAAGTTGAAATTATTTAAGTTGTTTAAATATGCCCAAAAATGTAAACTTAATCACGAAAGCGGAAAGCCTGTTACCTGTTGATACCTAACTTTAAAATAGGGGCATCATAACACATTGAAAGTTTTAAAAATGGTTCATTTACTCAAAGAAAACCAGCTTCAAAATAAAAAATACCCAGATCAATATTTAAAATAAGATTAAACAACTATATCTAAAAAGATAGCATTGTTTATATTTTAATGCAAAAATATTTTAAGAGTTATGGAAAAAATTTAATCTATTTTCGGGTTTCTTGTGGAATTTAGGTGAATCTTGTCAAATGATATAACTTTAAGTGTATCTTGTGGAATGATATGACTTTTAGGTGTATCTTGTGATATAATATGACTTTAGGTGTATCTTGTGGAATGATTCAACTTTATGTGCATCTTATGGAATGATATGACTTTAGGGATCGTCCATAAATTATGTCATGCTATTAGAGGGCAGGGGGTTCGTGGTTTTGTGACAACTCATTCTAAACTTGCTACTTAAGTGTTACAATATTATGATTAGTATGTGGGTGGGTGGGGGGGGTGATGCGTATTATATAAGGATGCATAAGGATGCATAAGTACAAAAATCTTGTTGTACTTATGAATCTTTTAGTCCTTTTTACTGGTTTGGACCTAATTCACGTCAACACACCAAGGTTAACTTTAGCCCACCATTTTTACCATCAAAAAATACTTTAAGTGGTTGAATTTTCAATTGTGAGACAAATAGCTTTAACTAACATATCTATGCACTTCTAACAGCTAACAACTCGGTGTTTGAGGAAATATTTTATGTGATTTTCATCCACTTGATGTTAAAGTAAAAATGAGTCAAAGCCACCTCAGTTTACTGTACTTATATGAATTAAAATTAAAGACGTATTTGTTATATTATTACATTAAATATTATCCTTAAACTAAAAAGAAAAAAGTGCTATCACTATTATAATCTTATTGTCGACATTTACATGCAACTCGATCTCATATACTTAACTCATATCTTTTTTTTTTTTATGTTTTTTTTTTATTTTTTATTTTCCTTTTAACTTTTTTATCAAATAAGATTTTCTCTGTAGTCAAATGTTTCTACCTTAATTTTTCTTTCTCCATATTTTACTGTTTTTCTACAGTAGACTGTTTCTTTCTTAATTGTTTTTTCTCTATTTTTGACTTTCATGGCTTTTTTACTTTTTGAATTTGCTGCCTCGTTTCAGATGTCACAACCAAAGATAAAGCTTCTTGTTCGCGCTTTGAAATTGAGACTAATTGTTATGACAATATTAAATTATTTTTGATTGAATTTATGATTTTTGATGCTATTTTTTAAACTGAAATAGCTAATTCTGGTTCTCTTACTTCTGCAATTTTGTTATCAGTCATCTCCCTACTGTATAAAGTTTTTACCTTTTTACATTACAGATTGATGATAGCTTTTCATTAATGTGATGTACGTTCTCTGTTAAAATTATGGTTGGATCCCATAAAGCCCTTTTCCAATGATATAGCTGGAGGTATTTAAGATCACCATTCCAACTTAAATAATTATCAGGTATTTTCAATTGCTCAATGATTCTTAAATTAGTGTACGATTCAATGGTTATGTGAGATGAAGCTGTCACATTTAAATGTTTCTCTTTTAAATAAGTAGTTGGAGTGTTAATGGCAGTTGACTCAGATAATCCTTGAGCATTTTTTGTGTAGCCAACACTATTTGCATCGAATGAACAAATTCCGGTATTTTTAAAAGCACTATTAACATTATTTGCCACGGAGGATCAATTATAAACAAACACAATGCTTTTAGTACATTTGCCTCGTTACTTTTCCGTCCTTTATTTTCAAAATGCTATTGTTGGCAAAAAAATTTCCACCGATTTTCATCGGCCTAAATCAGCTACGTCGTCCGCAAGATATGTATTGCATTTGGGAACATAGCAACAAGAATTGTTTCATATTTAGAGCAAAACTGAATAAATTTGACAAAAAAATGTGACGCGTTACCATAAAATAAAAAACAAGAAATCTTAATGGAATTACCTTTTTTTTTTTGTTATCAAAAATGGACAAAAAAAGTTTCTAATATATTCAAAAAATATTCTCCCATTATCAAATTTTTTTGTTTTTTTCCTAAGTTTCATCCTGATGAAGTAGCATTTATAACTCTATTTGGAAGAAGAACATATTTAAAAATTGTTAACAACTTTAGTTTTTCTACGTTTAACAGTTAGTAAATAAATTTTTAGTGGCAACTAAAAACCACTATCATCCATATTGAAAATGCACATTGAATCATTAAAATATCGAGCGTTTTCTCCCTTATGCAACGGAAGTTTAGCAAATTAATCTCTCATTGTATTTTTAGTTGTCTAGTTTGGTTTAAATATTCATCACATTTTTGAGATAACTGTTAATGAGGGCGTAGAAATGTATAAAACCCTACCTTTTTCAGGACAGTTGTTAGTAAATTGTGTTTTTATATTGTTGGAATTAAAGTATTTTTTTACAGTTATTATTATACATATGCGCGATGTGTTCTTTACTTTCTTTTCTTTACTAGGACAATCATCACACTGTACAAAATTTTTATTTTTTTATTTTTTACCAAGTAAAAGAGTAGATCTTTATAGGTTATAGGTGAATGATCCTTAGGATATCTTAGAATGATCCTTAGGATATCTTAGAATGATGCTTAGATTTCACCGATATTTATGGCGTTCACTAGAAATATGGAGTTTTGATGATTAGCATTTTTCGCTGATGATGCAACCATTTTATTTTTGTCATGATTAGTAGCCAACACTCTTTAGTTGCTTGGATGGGGAATTAAAGCTTGAAAAGTATCTCACTTCTGCTACAGCATGGGGCTCACAGTGACTGGTGAACTTTAATTCAGATAGAGCTCAATTTTTATCAGCCAATCGTAATATACTCGATGGTAATGTACTCGATGACGGTAATGTATTCGATGACGGTAATGTACTCGATGAGTCATCTAACCTTCATCTTCTACAATTTAATCTTACTTCCGATCTTTCTTGGTAACCATATATCAAATCCATTGCAAAATTAGCATCTGCTAAGGTTGCATCTTTTTATCGTGCTCGACACTTTCTTAATCCGGATTCTATTCTTTATCATTATAAATCTCAAATCCGTCCTTGTATGAAATACTGTTGCTATATCTGTTGCAGATCTTCTAATGATGTCCTTTCTCTTTTAGATAAGGTGCAAAAACGCATTGTAAACATAGTTGGACCTGCTCTTGGAGCCAACCTCTAACCATTATCACATCGTTGTAACGTCAGTTTTCTTTCATTATTTTACAAATACTATAATGAGTACTGCTCTAAAGATCTAGCGTCTCTTCTCTGCTATCTACTAAAATTCATTATTGTGTTACTTGTCATTAAATTAAGTCTCTTCCTTTGTCTGTGTCTGTTCCTAAGTGCTCCAAAAACTCTTACATCTTTTCTTTCCAGTAATTTCGAAGTCTGATAGTGGTTGCTTGCAGCCTTGTTGGAAGCGAAGATGTAAAAATTAAAAAAAAAAAAAACATAGACAAAAAGAATATATTATACTTACTGTATTTGATGACAAGAGCAAAAGCAAATATAATGTGTACCACTTACACCAGGCAAATTGTACCACTTTGGTCTAAATGTAGCAAATTTAGAGTAATTTACGTCTATTTCTAGAGTTGTCTTTATATAATACTAATATTTTGTTTAAGTCACACAAAATAATTTTTTTTGTTTATGAATATTTTATCCAATGCTTACAAAATCTTTTTTTTCTAGGTATAGTTCGACATAAATCACTTAAGTAACAAAGCATTTTAACGGAATTTTCTACATCTTTAAGACAATTCAGATACTGCTAAAAAATCTTTTACCTTTAAAAAACCTGTGTTGCCATCTTTGTCTTGTCTGTGTTGTCTTGTATTCTGTTACTTCAAATTTACTTTTTTATTTTTGATTATCACCTACTTGGCTGATATTTTTTTTTTTTTTTTTTTTTTTTTTTTTTATAATTTAGCCGTACAAATATTTACAAGTTCCGTAATTTAAAATATTTAAAAATGGCAAGGACGAGAAGAAGACGGGGTTGTCTTATCACCAAGTCCCTTGTTTGTCTAGACATTTATATAAATACATGGTAACTAAAATGAAAATTAAAAAATTAAGAAAAAAGCAAAAAATTACAAAGAAGTTTATATAAAATGCCAAATAGTTTAATTGTTCAAAGTTTTGAAAGATATTTTTTCGATTTTATTATTTGAAAGAAAAATTTAAAAGTTCATTCAGAAAAACAAAAATATCAAAAAACTAAAAAACATGAAAAAAGTAACCGTAAAATTTAATTTACAATCTGTTCTTATAAAGTGTAATATATTAATTCCTCAAAAACAAATTACAAAATATTAATATAAAAAATTAAAACTCAAAAAAGATTACTTTTTTTATTTTTCCTCTCTCTCTCTTATTTAAGAAAAGTAATAAATTTATTTAAACTAATGAAATCTAAAAATGCTAAAAATCTTTATAAGTACTTTTTTTATAATATAACAGACTGTAATACCTATTTAAATTAAAGAATTTAGACCTTCCAGACAAATAAAGTATGCATTAGTAGATAGTTTTAATATATAATATTTTTATAGATAGATTTAAAAATAATTATCTGTTTGTTCATTATTTAAAAGTAATAGTTTTAGTTTTTGTTTAAACTGATCAAGAGTTTTAAGTGTTTTAATATCATTACTGATTATCTTATTCCATGCATTAGGTCCTCTAACAGTTATTGAAAACTTGGTGGAGTCGTATATAGTTTTGGGTTGAACAAAGTTGTTGTTAGAAAATTTAGTTACGTATTTGTGTTGAATTTTATTAAATAATGGTTTGAAGATATTTGGTATTGAATTGTTATTAATTTTATACATAAAAATCAGAAGATGATATATATTTATTTGGTACACATTTAGTATTTTTAGATTGTTAAACAATGGTCTTGAATGTGAGAGGCGGTGTGCATTTGATAATAATCTAATTGCATGTTTTTGTTTGCTAAATAGCTTTTTTATCTTTGTTTTATTGGTGCTACACCAAGCAATGTTTGCATAATTAAGATAAGAATGTATAAATGAGTAATATATGTATTTCAAGCAGGATTGATCTAAGAATGGTTTTGCTTTATAGAGTAATCCAATATTTTTAGAAATTTTATTTTCAATCATGTTTATGTGGTCTTTCCAATTTATGTTTTCATCTAGAATTACACCTAAAAATTTCATCGAACATTCTCTTTTTACGATGTAATCTCCAATAATAAGTTTTGGAAGTTCAAGAGGAATTTTTTCTTTTTTATGGAGGCGATGAAAAATAGTATATTTAGTTTTAGTTAAATTAATTGAAAGTTTGTTCATATTTAACCATTCGGTTAGTTTTAGGAGTTCAATGTTGACCGTTTTAAATAATGCTGTTATATCACTATGAGAATAAAATAAATTTGTGTCATCAGCAAATAAGATAGAATCTAGAATATTAGAGGCTTTGCTTAAATCATTAATATAAATTAAAAATAAGAGTGGTCCTAATATAGATCCTTGAGGAACGCCGCAAGTAATTGTCATATTGTTAGTTTTTTTATTGCCGAATGAAATATACTGTTTTCTATTAGATAAGTAGCTTTTAAACCAAGCTATGTTAATATTTTTGATACCGTAGTTCTCTAATTTTTTAATTAAAATACTATGATCAATTGTGTCGAACGCCTTACTTAGATCTATGAAAACACCTAAAGTGAACTTGTTTTTATCAAAAGCTTGAAAAATAATCTGAACAAGATGAAGAATTGCATGATCAGTAGAGTGTCCTGTTTTGAAGCCAAATTGTTTGTTATATAGAATATTATTTTTTTCTAAATATGAATATAATTTGTTATACATAATGCGTTCTAGTATTTTTGAGAAGCAAGGAAGAATGGAAATAGGTCTATAATTAGAAATATTAGTATTATCTCCAGATTTAAAAACTGGTATTACCCTTGCAATTTTAAGTTTTTTTGGAAAGATTCCTTGTTTAAACGAAAGATTAAATATATGCAAAAGGATTTTTTTAATATAGAAGATACATTTAATTATGACATTACTGCTAATGTTATCAACTCCTTGTGATTTGTTTAATTTTAATGAAAGAACAGCATCTAATAACTCTTTTTCGGTTAACTCCGCATTTTCCATTATTGATTTGCTAGGAGTCAAGTATTTCTCCTTGTTAAAATCACTGTGTTTTAGTTTGGATGCTAAATTTAGACCTGCGTTGACAAATACGTCATTAAACGTTTTAGCAATTAGAGATTCTTTTGTAATATCTTGATGATTGTAATTGAGCTTTTTTGGAAGACCATTTAACATAGTTATTTTTTTTCCAATTACTTCCTTAATGACTTGCCACGTTTTTTGAGTATCACCTTTGAATTTTATTATTTTATTTGAGTAGTATAACTTTTTTGAAAGTTTTATAATTGATTCAAAGTGACTTTTATATTTTTTATACCTTAGTTCATTTACATAGGTTCTTTTTTTCAGAAATACTTCATACAAACGTTGTTTTTTTTTAGACGATTTTATTATTCCTGGTGTAATCCAGGGGTTTATAAATATTTTAGTTTTAATAATTTTTGTTACCACCAGGAAAGCTTTATCATAATGATCTTTGAATATCCGAAGAAAACTGTTATAAGCAGTCTCTGCAGTTTGAATTTGTAAAATATCGTCCCAGTTTTCAGAAAATAAAGAATTATTAAAAAGTTCCATAGAAATGTCATTATATACTCGATTTGTAATTAATATTTTTTTGTGAGGGGTGTGTTCGACACTTTTATGTGCAATTATAAATATTGGGAAATGATCCGATATATCGGATATTATTATTCCAGTTTTTATTTTGTTTTTTGTATATTCATTAATTATTATTTGATCGATTGAAGTTGCGCTATTTCTAGTAATTCGTGTTGGTTTATTTATAGTTGGAATAAATCCATTTTTAAATATGATGTTCATAAAATTTTTAACATTTTTATTTGTGTCGTAATCAAGCACATTATAATTAAAATCTCCCACAAAGAAGACACGTTTGTCACATAAAACTTTGCTTTTAATTAATTTTTTAAAGTGTTTTTCAAAAAATTTATTATTGCCAGATGGCGGTCTGTACGCGACATGTATAACGACGTTTTTTGTGACTTTATTTAAAATTTCGATCGTTAAAGATTCACAATCATTACTAATTACACTAAACTCGGTTAGCGGTTTAAAATTTAAAGAATTATGGATAAAAATACTGACAAACCTGGTTGTACCATTGTGAGAAGTTAAACAATAATCCTTTCGCTGGAACAGAAAATTTTCTTTTTATCGTATTGTTTAAAGTTTCATCAAAGTCTTCAACCTTCTTTTTTATGCTATTTGTTTAATAACACAATTTTGAAAGAACAATGCGGTGAATTTCAATTTTTTTGAAGGAGCAATGCGGTGGCTATCAACTTTTTTACAGGAACAATGCGATGACCTTTAATTTTTTTGATGGAACAATTAGGTGAATTTTTGTAGTTATTTTATTTACATTTACGTCAATACAACTTTTCGCTTTTCTTCTGGTAGTGTAATATTTTATGACTTTAAATGAAATTTTACAGGAGATATTAAAATTTTGGAGATTTGTGTTTATCTCTATTCATTTTACTTTAAATGATTTTAATAAAAAATGCTCATCATTTTGTTAACCCTCTTGTTCCTCTTCTGGAATATTTTCTGGAAAATGGATCGGATTTTTAGCTAACATATTTTTCTTTATGAAAAAATCAATTTCATTATTTTAGCACCAAAATTTCGCGCCACAGATTTATTCATGCGTGATGATATTATTTTAACAATGTAAAAGATTTAACAGCGTTTTAATTAGATGATAGCCGCTAACTACTGCATATATATTTACGCTAATTGTACTGATTTCTGTTATCACCACATAAAATCGATTCAAAAAATACAAAGCAACTTTAACTTCACTGCTTACATCTAAAAAATCTTTAAGTATGCTCATATTACCAAGGTGCTCATATTACTCAAATCTACCCTATATAAAAAATCAAGTAGCGCATTTAAGTTTAATAAAATGCGCCGCGCAAAAGAGCCTAGAATTTCCTTCCTCTGTTTTTAAAGTATATTTTGCGTTGCGTAATTTATGTTCATCAGGAAAAAAAGTTTAGATTTTTAAGTTTTTAGCATTAAACATGAGCCTAATATTCTTTTTATATGGTTTTTGTATTTAATTTAATTGTATTTAACAGTTCTAATAAAAAAAGTAAAAAAATAATTTTGGCACAACAAACACGGTTTTGTCCCACTGTGCAAAACTTTGTATTTCTAACTCTTTTTTATAATTAACAGACTCAAATAACTTAAAATTTGTCAGGTTGATATCAAGTCAATATATTTGTTAGGTTGATATCAAGTCAATATATTTGTTAGGTTGATATCAAGTCAATATATTTGTTAGGTTGATATCAAGTCAATATATTTGTTAGGTTGATATCAAGTCAATATATTTGTTAGGTTGATATCAAGTCGATATATTTGTTAGGTTGATATCAAGTCAATATATTTGTTAGGTTGATATCAAGTCAATATATTTGTTAGGTTGATATCAAGTCAATATATTTGTTAGGTTGATATCAAGTCAATATATTTGTTAGGTTGATATCAAGTCAATATATTTGTTAGGTTGATATCAAGTCAATATATTTGTTAGGTTGATATCAAGTCAATATATTTGTTAGGTTGATATCAAGTCAATATATTTGTTAGGTTGATATCAAGTCAATATATTTGTTAGGTTGATATCAAGTCAATATATTTGTTAGGTTGATATCAAGTCAATATATTTGTTAGGTTGATATCAAGTCAATATATTTGTTAGGTTGATATCAAGTCAATATATTTGTTAGGTTGATATCAAGTCAATATATTTGTTAGGTTGATATCAAGTCAATATATTTGTTAGGTTGATATCAAGTCAATATATTTGTTAGGTTGATATCAAGTCAATATATTTGTTAGGTTGATATCAAGTCAATATATTTGTTAGGTTGATATCAAGTCAATATATTTGTTAGGTTGATATCAAGTCAATATATTTGTTAGGTTGATATCAAGTCAATATATTTGTTAGGTTGATATCAAGTCAATATATTTGTTAGGTTGATATCAAGTCAATATATTTGTTAGGTTGATATCAAGTCAATATATTTGTTAGGTTGATATCAAGTCAATATATTTGTTAGGTTGATATCAAGTCAATATTTTGTTAGGTTGATATCAAGTCAATATATTTGTTAGGTTGATATCAAGTCAATATATAATAAATTCTACAGATTTTAGAATGAAATAAAAGAAATAAATCAAAATTTTATTTCTATTATGTGTGCTTTTATTTTGAAATAAAAAAAATTAGAACCATTTATAAACATGGCTGACGCCGCGAGAGAGGGAGTTTGCACGTGCCACCTCACCCACCTCTCCCCACTTCTTTTTTGAAAGGACATTTTTTTTTTTTTATTAAGAATTTTTAAAATGTTAAGGGCTATAGACTATGTTTAGGAGTTTTACCTCTCTTTCCCATCTTCCCTCTAATTCGACACCCGTTGGTTCTGACAAACAAACGTAAACAATATAAACTTAATTTGAAAAAAATAAAGATTAGATGACGCAAAAACTCCCTAAAAATATGTTTTTTTTGCTAGAAAAACTCATTAGAAGACGAAGAAACACTTGTTGCACGAAGAGAACGAAATCGGCTTGCTGCTCAAAGATGTCGACAAAGAAGGAGAGACAGAATTGAAAAACTTGAAAAGGTTGGATTGAGTTTTTCAAGCATTTTTCAAAAGTTAAACTTTATAATGCAGATAAACTCTTATATACATAAATTTTTCATTTTGAAATAAATTTATGTTGAGTTATAACAATAATAAATAAAATTATTTAACAAACTTTATTTTTGTTTGTTATATAAAATTAAAAACAAACGCAAAAGCATATTTGAAGAAAAAATTTTATTTAACCACATAATCTTTCAATGAAGTCTAGTAGAGTTTATATTTTATTATATTTGATGTTTTTTAGATATGTCAGCGTCTTGAATGTGACGGAAGCAGTTTAGAAAACGAGATCAGCGAACTGCAGAAAGAAATGAGTGATCTTCAGCAAGTATTAACCAATCACAAATGCCACGCTAAAATTAACACTAAATTTGTGACTAAGTCTGGAAATAAAACTGAAACTTATATTCCTACTTTATAGAAGAATTTAAATAAATTGAGAACTATAAAAATTAACTGTGCGACTTTAAAATTAGTTAAACTAGTGATGATTTTAGTGAGATTAAGTAAAGTTAAGTAAAGGTAGGGAGATAATCTAATTAAAAATATTAATATACTAATAACGCCGCAGTTTTAATAATGCATTCATGTTTTATCATTAAAACCCAGTGGGCACGGACGTAAAAAAGACGTCTTTTATACGTCTTATATACGTTATGGACGTCTTTTGAACGTCTTTTAAACCTTCAAAAGACGTCTTTTTTAGGTCCGGTGCCCACTGAGAAGATAATAAAGAATTTCATAATTAGAGAAAAAAATAATTTTAGTTATGATTTTATGTCGTTGGGCAATGAATACATACAACGTACTGCGATGAACAGCGTGTGAACCAATAATGGTATGATCATGGAGTTTTCCCAGATTTTAAACAACAGATAATTGCATTCACCCTGCCATAATCAAATAATTTAACAAACTGTTTATAGTTTTGTTAGACAATCGGTTTAAAGCGAAAAAAAA
>NC_061170.1:875639-904397 GCF_022113875.1 Hydra vulgaris
TAACAGATTTTGATAGATGTTTTGTTTATAAATATTTAAAACATTAATTTTTTTAAGTAAAGGCTCGGCGCATGCATATCTACCTGCATTCAAAATTAACCGGCTCGCTTGTTTTTGTTTGGTATTAATTTTTTTTAAAGAAGATGAATAATTACTTGCCCACGCTATATTGCAATAATTAATGTGACTATGAATAAATGAAAAATACAAGCTTTTTAAGCACATTATATTCAAAAGGTGCTTCGTTTTGAAAAGGATTCCAAGAGCTTTTGAAACGTTGTTTTCCACAAATTGGATATGATTTTTCCAGTTTAAATGATCGTCAAATATTATACCTAGGATTTTCATTGAATGAACTCTTTTTACTTTAATGTTGTTTATAAATAAATCAGGAAGTTTCAGGGGTATGTTATCAGTTTTCGAAGGTTTTGTGAACAGAATGTATTTAGTTTTATCAATGTTTACGGACAGTTTATTGGCTTTAAACCATTCATTGAGATTAATTAGCTCTGTGTTTACAGTAGAAAAAACAAATTTTAAATTAGACCCCGAAAAGAAAATATTAGTAACATCAGCAAAAAGAACAAAATTAAGGAATTTAGAGGATAAATGGATGTCATTAATATATAAGAGAAACAACAGAGGACCAAGTATTGAGCCCTGAGGGACACCACAACTAATAACTTCTAACTGCGTACAAGTTAAATCATACGTCACACATTGTTTACGATTTTGTAAATAAGACTCGAGCCATTTTATATTAGTATTTTGAATTCCATAATTTTTTAATTTATAGAGAAGGATTTCGTGGTCGACAGTGTCGAACGCCTTCGACAAATCAACAAAAACTCCAAGTGTATAATTATTACCATCAAATCCTTTCAAAATATTGCTAGCCAAATCCATCACAGCATGCTCAGTGCAATGATTTCTCCGAAATCCAAACTGTTTAGGATATAAAATATTGTTTTTATCGATGAAGTTATATATTCTATTATACATTATACGTTCAAGTACCTTTGAAAAACAGGAAAGAATTGAGATGGGTCTGTAGTTTGATTCTAAAGAATCGTCACCGTTTTTATAAATTGGAATTATTTTAGCAAGTTTTAATTGATCAGGAAAGTCCCCGTTTTTTAATGAAAGTTTAAAAATAATGAAAAGAGGCAATTCGATAATATCAAAGACACTTTTCAAAACATTTGTATTAATTTCATCAAGACCTGCACTTTTATTTTTCTGAAGCATGTCAAAAGCTGAACGAAGTTCTTCAGTGGAAAGTTTCGAATTGTCCATAATAAAATCTGATTTTTTCAAAAAAGACTGGAATGTTTTGCTACTGGGAGAGATTTCTTTGGCTAAGTTTTCCCCAACATTTATAAAAAAATTATTCAGCCTCTCAGCAATTGTTTTTTTATTAAAAATTTCACCTTTATCAGTTTTCAGTCGATTAGGGAAGTTGCTAGATGTAACTTTTGTTTTCCCTGTTATTTCTTTTATTATAGTCCAAGTTTTTTAGCGTTTCCAAATGATTTCTGAAGTAGTCCAGAATAGAAGTTTTTTTTTTAATGCTTTTTTATTTTTTCAAAATAGTTTTTGTATTTTTTATATTTAGTTTCGTTTTCATAGTTTTTGTTTTTTAAATATTTTTCGTAAAGCTTTTTTTTTTTTTTTGATGATCTTAAAAGACCTTTAGTCATCCACGGGCTATGCACACTTTTGGATTTTATAGTTTTCTGAACTTTAAGAAAAGCCTTTTCATATTGCCTTGTAAAGACGCGGATAAAGAAATCGTATGCGCTACATGTGTCATTGCAATCATCAAGAACCGCTTTACATTGCCGTAAATATAAAAACATATTCATAAAATTTTTAATTATTAAAAATTTTATGAATATGTTTTATTTATAAAATCATTAAATTATAATGGTATTAAAACGTCAGATAACAAGTATACAAATATATTTTTACAAAAATCGTTTTGTAAAATCGCAATGTTGAAAATATATTTATATTAAATAAAAAAGAAAATATTTATAAATAAATTAAAAAAAAATCACTAACTAAATTTTTATACTTTAAAATACTCTTTTTAATAGTTTTTTTAAAGCAATTTAAGTTTTTTAAATCAATATTATTTAAATTAATTAGTAAAAACTTATTCCAGATATGAGGTGCACGATAAGTCATTTTGAATTGTTCAAGCTTATTTTTGGTTGAAGGCTCTAACAGGGTACTATTTGTACGCAATAAATATTTGTACTCTGGTTTTTGTTTATAAAGACTATAAAAAATTGAAGGACTTTTTTGCATTTTGCTATTATACATAAGACTTAGAACATTGTTTGCCCTAAACCACTCTGAAATTTTTTCTAATTCATTGTTCATTTCTACGCACAGCTCGCTATTATATTTTCCAGAGATAAGAAAGTTACTATCGTCAGCAAACATTATAGTTGAAATTCTTTTTGAAGCCATACAGAGATCGTTTACATAGATTAAGAAAAGCAAGGGCCCAAGTATTGAACCTTATATATTGAGACAAAATTCTTGACATTTTTCCCCACATGTTTTAGATATGTAAGGTAAGGTTGAATAATTGACAAATGGATTTTAAGATTTTCAAATTACATCGAAAGTTATATCAGTTTTTTTACATAAAGTAATAAAAAAAAAAGGTTTTTCAGACCTATAAATTAAAAAAAAAAAAAAAAAAATTGGAGCAGAATTTAAGAATTTTGAAATGTTATTCTCTAGAAAATAGTATAAAGACATTTCCTAAATATTTGAAGTGATGTGCCCCTCTGCGTCTCATGATATTACATGATATCATATCTACTGATCATGTCACATGATCATGTCACATAATATCATGTCTTCATGATCATGTCACATGATCATGTCTACTATCAGACATTGTTTCGCAAAATTTGAAAACGGGGAATAACGCAAAAACTTATTTTATTTAATATGAAATAAGTTTTTGCGTTTTTGACCTTATTTCATTTAATATTAGTTTTAAAAATAAATGAAACATAAAACATCATCTTTTGAACACAGTACTTTTCCTGATATGTTTAAAGTTACTAAAGTTAATCCTGTTTATAAAAATGGAGATTGTAATAATAGTCTAATTACAATCCAATTTCCCCTCCGACCAGTGTTTTCTAAAGTTTATGAAAAAGTAATCTACAATCGACTTTATAATTACTTGAAGTTAAACAAACTTTTATATAAAAATCAATTTGGTTTCCAAAAAAGTTGTTCAACAGAGCATGCTTTCAATGAACTTACTAATAAAATATTTTGATTTTTTGATGAAGGAGAAGCTTGTACTGGGATTTACATGTACTGTATTTATAGATCTTTCGAAGGCATCTAATACTGTTGACCACGACATCTTACTATTAAAATTAAAACATGGTATTAAAAGACTAATGTATGAATGGGTAAAAAACTATTTGAGTAACAAGAAGCAGTTTGTAAGAAAACAAAGAGTCATGTGTTTTTGATATTGTGTGTGGGGTCCCTTAAGTTTCAATCTTAGGACCATTATTGTTTTTAATTTCAATAGGGTATAATGATGACAAAACTTTGTTTTATAATAATACTAAATTAAAACCAATTTTCGGAACAAAACAGGAACCCCGCTCCTCCAAGTTTGTGCGGCCGTGACGCAGTGGTTAGAGCGCTTGCTTTATAAGCTGGAGATCCAGGTTCGAAACGAACTTTGAAAATATTTCGAGTCACGGTAAGGAAAGAGGCGTAAACTTTCTGGTTAAATGCACTTCCGCGGTGCTCTCTGACAAGACGTTAGGACCTCTTGGGGCACCTAAAATAACAAATAAAAAACAAAAAAAAACAATGAATACTGAACCGAAAAACTTTAGTTTAAAAAAAAAACAACTTTAATCTTTAAAATGTGAAAAAACTAAACTTTATTTCATAAAACAGGTCAATTGATGTTTCTACCGCTAAAAATTCCAGAGTTGCTTATTTTTATTTTTATTTTTTATTTTTTGAATATCTTCGCTTCCAACAAGGCTGCAAGCAACAACTTATTAGAGTTGGAAGTTACTGGAAGAGAAAAGACGAAGATTGTAGAGCAAGATAACGATTGACAGACGACATAAAAGATTGCAAATTATATGAATCAGGAAAGCAAAATGAAGGGAGCGAATTCCAAAGAACTGATGTTCGAGAAAAAAAACTAGACAAGTAAGAGTTTTTGGAGCACTTAGGAACAGTAACAGAAAAAGGATGAGACTTAATTGACTGACGAGTAACACGAGAATGAATTTTAGTAGATGGCACAAGAGACGCTAGCTCTTTAGAGCAGTGCCCATTATAGTATTTGTAGAAAAGAGAAAGAGAAGCAACATTACGACAATGTGACAGAAGTTGAAGGTTGGCTGCAAGAGCAGGTCCAACTATGTTTTCAATGAGTTTTTGCACCTTGTCTAAAAGAGAAAGGGCATCATTAGAAGATCCGCCCCAGATATGGCAACAGTATTCCATACAAGGCCGGATTTGAGATTTATAGAGATAGAGAATAGAATCTAGAGTAAGAAAGTGTCAAGCTCGATAAAGAGAAGCAACTTTAGCAGATGCTAATTTTGCAACGGATTTGATATAAGGTTTTCAAAAAAGATCAGAAGTAAGAGTTAATCATAGAAGATGAAGGATAGATGATTCATCGAGTACATTACCGTTCATAAATATAGGAAGGTCTAAATTATTGCAATAACAATTGCCTGAAAAAAATTGAGTTTTATCTGAATTAAAGTTCACCAGCCACTGTGAGCCCCTTGCTGTAGCAGAAGTGAGATCCTTTTCAAGCTCAGAGGCCCCCTGGAAGCAAGCAGAGGGAGTTGGCTTCTTATCGTGACAAGAATAAATGGTAGTATCATCAGCAAAAAATACACCTTAGATGTGAGAATATCTGAAAGATCGTTAATGTAAACTAAAAAGAGTATAGAGCCAAGGATTGAACCTTGAGGAACCCCTGAGGTTACAGAATAAGAAGAAGAGTCCATCAAGGACAACTTTTATACTACGATTGGAAAGGAAGGATTCAATAATCTTAAAGATGTTTCCAGATACACCATAAGAAGAAAGCTTATGGAGGAGACCAGCATGCCAAAACTTTATCAAACGCTTTAGAAATGTCAAGAGCAATGGCCTTAACCTCTCCACCTTTATCTAATGCGCGATAAAACCTATCGGTTATTACTGATAGCAAATCAGCCGTAGAACGAGAAGATCGAAATCCATACTGATGATCAGAAAGTAGGTTATGAGATTCGAGATGAGAGATTAAGTGTTTGTCAATTAAAGATTCAAAAACCTTGCTTATGATAGGAAGAAGACTAATGGGACGGTAGTTAGATGAGTCAGATCGCTCTCTAGAATTTTTAAAAATAGAGATAACAGACGCTGCTTTCCAGCAGGCTGAAAAACAAGACTCTGATAAGCACTTGTTGAATAGTTTTGAAAGGATAGACGACGGCTCCGGAGAACACTTCTGCAAGACTATAACGGGTATGCTGTCCGGGCCGCAAGATTTAGAAGAGTCTAAGCAGGAAATCACTTTAGATACAGAAGCTGTGTTGATACGAATGTCGAGCAATGGATCAATCTGTTTGACGGATATATTAGGTAGAACGCAACTAGTGGAATCTAGAAATGATGTTGATGAAAAGATCTTGGCAAACAATTTAGTTATGTCTTTAGGTGAGGTGACAAAGCATGAACTATACAAAAGAGGTGGAATTACAGACTTGCCTTTATTATTGATACTATTATAGATTCTCCAGAAGTCACGAGAGCCTAATTTTTTGATGAAACACAAGATTTTATGGTCTGAGAATAGCGGGCTTTGGCGTTAAACAAAACCTTTTCACAATAGTTCCTAGCAGTAATAAACAGACGTCTGTTTTCTGGAGAATTGTTTTGCTGATAGATATGGAAGTAATGGTTTCGATTGGCAATTGCATCAGCACAATATGAGGAAAACCATGGAGAAGATTAAAACTTGACCTGGAATTGTCAAGAGGAAATAAAGGATTCCATGCCAGCCTGAATCCACGAAGTTATATAAGAAGCACTTTTGTCAACAGGAAGACGAAAGATTTTTACCCAGGGGCCATCACGAAGAAAATCACAGAAAGAGTCCCAGTCAGCTTTATGGTAGTTGTAAGATGTACAATGATAGGGGGATTCTGATGGTAAAGAAGAATGAGTTAATAGTTTTAGAGAGACCAAACCATGATCAGATGCACCTTAGGGTGAGTGTGGAGAAACTGAGCACTGACTAGGATCATAAACAAAACATAAGTCGAGTAGAGAAGGTAAATAATTCGGGTTGTCTGGAAATCAAGTTGGACAGTTGATTATTTGAGTTAAGGATTGAGAAAGGCAAAAATTGTGGGCCTTAATACCTGCAGAGTCACTGACACTAGAGCCAAGCCATTCAGTGTGTTGAACATTAAAGTCACCGAAAACAACAATATTGGCTGATGGATAAAGAATGGGGGTTTGTTCAGTATAACCAGAAATAACATCAAGAAGAGTGAAGTCTAGAGATGGAGGAGAGCGATATAGAACAATGAGAAAGGTGATAGAGTGAAGAGGTGCTAAACGAAAGCTTATAAAAGAGTAGTCTGTGGATTCGAACCTAGTTTCCCGACAAATGGGTGAATTCTTACGAATGTATATGCCCAGGCCAAGCATGTGACGATTGGAGTCTTTACGAATTAAAGGAAGAAACCATCAATACTAAAATCACAAGATGAGACAGAAGAACTCAAATTAGTCTCACAAAGAGCAAGTAGGTCTGGTGATTTTTGCAAGAGATAAGACTCAACAGAAGAAAAGTTACTTTGAAGACCACGAATATTGGTGAATGATAGGTTTAGCGAACTTGGTGATGACTGTGGTTTTTTGTGTTTTATAGTTACTTTATTCATTTTTAAATTTGTTAAAGAACTTGAATCGAAACATAGATAGTACTCAGTAATTGTTTTATAGCCCAAGCAATTGCCTCATTTCCACTAATAAACCCTAAGCCGTAACAAAGGGCTCCAATGTGGCCTTGGCAATGCACACCAAAAGTACAATCCTAAACTGGAAACAATGTATTAAAAATACATCTGCGCCAGCCTAATAGATAAAGAAGGGGTGCGAGGCTGGTCAACAGATAGAACCTGTTTACCCCTTAAGTCTTTGCCTAGGAGCCTTCTGCAAGACAGCAGCCGGATGCATTTAACATCTGCCCAAGATAAGTATTTTTATCGAGACACCTCTAGCCTTTACCAAGAGCCCCATGGCAGGGGGTGTTTTATGTTGGAGTTTGCATCTCCTAGCCTTTGCCTAAAAAGGCATATCCTACAAGGCAGCAGGACATGAAGCAGATTGTACTGGGTTACATGTTACCAGTAGCAGGATAAACCTGACCTGAGCAGAATTATTAACAACATAACACTAAAACAGGAAAAATATGCAAAGTTTCTCTGTGTTTATATAGATAAAAATTCACCTTGGAGAAATCATAATGGGCACATTGAATTAAAAATACCATCTGCAATATGCAATTTTTATATAAATCTTGCCCATTTCTTGATTTCTGTTCAATAAAATTTTAAAAAATTTTAAAAACTTTTTTTTTAAAAATTTTAAAAACTTTGACATTGATGTAGGGGTCCGTCCGTTATTAATTGAAAAGTGAAATTGGGCATTTTTCAAATGTTCTGCAGAGATATTGTCATGATCCTTGCACTTATTTGATTTTAGACAAGAGATAGGTGCTTTAACATTTTCATCAGTAATTAATATTTCATCAGGATTTTTGCTAAGTGGAATTTGAAAATTAGTAAATCCATCAGTTATTCTCTCAGTGTTAAGCCGTTTTTCAAAAATAGTTGCAAATTCTGTGGTGATGGATTATTTATCTTTTTTATTATTTATATTAAAAAGTTTTGAATTTAAATCCTTTTTTATACTTCTAAAAGTATTCCAGAAGTTTTTTGGGTTAGGTTTTTGAATTTCTTCAATTTTTATGTATTGTTGATATAGTCTCTTGTTTTGACGGCTGCTTTGACGGCTTTGCGGATATTATTCCGAGCAAATAGATAACTATTAATGATAGTTGTGAATCCCGCTTCATTCCAGTTTTGAAAATAAAAGGAAAGTATTTTTTTACTTTGAGTTAATTTTTGTCCACTAGGATTTTAAATGTATAGATTGTTTTTTAAAACTTTAGGTGTTCTCTAAGAGCTGATGTTGCACTGTCAGTTAAAGCTGCATAGATTCGGGTAAGTTCATTCTCGAAATTACCAATAAGGGTTATGAAACTCAAATTTAATTTAATGGAGTTCAAATTTAAACTAATGGAACTCGAATTTAAGTGATCATTATATAAGGTTATAAAGTCATAATTATTCCAGACATAATTTGAACTGCTATAGTCCTTTGTTAAATTTTTTACTTTTTCTTTATGATGTTGACCTTCAAGTCCAATTGAAATCGATAGTGGTAAATGATCACTAACATTTTGAGAAATAACAATGCATTTTTAAAAGAAAAGAGATATATACTTTGATATAGCTATATGATCAATGTATGAAGAGTTTAGCAGTGTGAAATGTTAATATGTGATTACAAGACCAGAACCTTTAGTTACATTGACTAGATCTAATTCATTTTAATCAATAAATTCCAATAGAACCTTAAAAAAATTGTTTCTCTTGGGGCTAGATCTTTCTAGTAGATCGTATATTCCTTAAGGAAAACTCCAAGTATAATTATCTCACCAATACCCTCATGACCATTCATAATTCTTTTTAGTATGTCTAATTGACTTGTTTATTTTTCCAATGACGACTGATTGGTTTTTAATGAGGTTAGATATATGCCAATTACAATAATATTGGTTTTATGTTTTTGTAACTTTATTGCAAATATATTATCATCTTCATACAGAGGTATGATATTTTGATATTTATTTTTTCGAATAAAAAATGCATTTCCACCAAACGATTGCCCCTATTCGTGTTTATTTGATTGGGTGAAATGTAATGAGTGGGAATTTCTATAAATATTTATAGAATATTTGAGTTTTGATAACCATGGCTCCCAGTAATTCATTAACAAAGACTAACCAAATAAAATAATACCGCAATTTAGCAGTATTAGCTGTATTTTACAGTGTTGTTCAGTATTTTTTGTACTGTGCAACTTTACATATTTTACTATTAATTAATAATAACTATTGTTTTGTATTTACAAACATGCAATATTTGTATGTTTGTACTTCTATATAACTAGTTGAATAATAGGTATTTGAAAATAATCTTGTTCGTTACTGAAAGCAAATAAGTATAATAAATATAAAATGAAAGTTTTTAGATAAAAATGATTTGCAATTTATAAAATTATTTAAATATTCGTAACAAAAAATTTATACAGATTTCAATAACATAATCATAAAAGTTCACACAAAAATTCGAAAATTAAAGAGCTTTTTAAATCATTCAAAAACGTTCTAAATTTGCACGTAGTTATTTTGCTAACAATCAAACAAATAACTTTAGTAATTTGTTTGCGACTTTAATGGAAAAACCGCGTAAAAAATATGACATATTTTTTTTGTGATTTTGATTTGAGTAAGACTTAATTTTTTTAATGTAGAATCATTTAGTTAATTTAGTATTTTAACCGAACTCAGCATTTAAAATTTAGATCATTTGTTTGCGCATTTAATTGCGCAAGTCATTTCAATTTGTATATTTAAGTATTTAGGGGAACTAATGTCACGAAGGAAACTTTATTTCGCAGATAGGGGAAAAGATATTACGAGGGGGGAAATATTATTTCTAAATGAGTTTTCCCCCCGGAAAGAATATTTCGGCCGGGGGTAAATTCTATAATAGGGAGCATTTATTTCGTGACACCGGCAATAGTTTTATTTCCGTGAATTTTTGTTCCGATAATTTATGTTTATTTTCTAAAGGTAAAACTTTTGTTTGGCGGGTAGACATTATTTTTTCCAACTAAAACAAAAGTATTTGGATTATTATCGATTTTTGATGGTTTTTCTTTAACTTCAAAATTTGGTTGTTTAGTTTAATCAGTTGTAATTATGGTCTGTTGTTTTTGAGCCACAACATTTGCAAATATTTTTAGCTTTTGTGATTGGCAAACCTTTGCAATCTGTTTGCCACAAGATTGTTGAAATCTATTATTTATAACATTTGCTGTGACTTCAGAACTTGTATTTTCATTTTGCATGTCGTAAATAAAAAGTTTATTTTTACATTGGGCATAATAAATATATTTTACATTTTTGGTATTTTCGTTTGATACTTTAAGGTTTTCAATAAATTTACTTTGATCAATTAATTTTTCTCGCATCAGACTTATTTTTTTGTTTTCTTTTTGAATCGACTTTGTCATAGTAATTAATTCTTTAACTGACGAGATTAAAAACTTGTCACTTATAATTTCAATATTTTTGGTTGAGATTAAGGCCTTAACTATATCTTTATGAAATTGCTTATTGCATATTGTGATCGAAAATAGATAAATATCCTTCAAACATAATGATGTTTTATGTCTTTTGCAAAGATTCTTTTCTGCTGGATTTTTGGAGTGTAACGTTATATTTATATCACTGATTTGTTCTGTGCCAAATATATCCAAGATTTCAGTAAATAAGCGTTCGCAAAGATTTTGAATCACCCTTTCAGAAACTGTGTTCAAACTTTTAACAATAAAATGCTTCGGGTGAGAGCATATTTCATCTAAGTTTTTTCAGGTAGTTATCTTCAAAAGTATGTAAATCACATCATATTCACAAAATCGTAACGCTTATGAAGCAAGTTTTGTATGAGTTGTCACAAAACCACCAATCCCCTTTCCCCTTATGGCGTGACGTAATTTATGGACAACCCCTAATAGAAAACTTGGCCGGAGCAAGAAGAAGACAGACTTGTCTTATAACCAGGCTCCGTTACAATGTTGTTCTCAAACGAATTTACATTACTAATAAGTGATAAAATAAAACAGTATAAATACCTATAAACTTCAGCATTAAAATAAATTTTTGCTAACAAGCTTCCAGCGGAATAATTTAAAAATAAGAAATAAAATAATACAAAGTGAGATAGTCGTGAAAGTTATTAATCACATAATATTGCGATAAGTTTTATTAAAAATAATTCAAAATAAATAAGTAATTAGGGCTGATTAATAAATATAAACGAAAACTTTAAACAAAAACGGAAAACAGTCAGTAAAAAAAAAAAAAAAAATACCTAAATTAGATGACTTGTTAATTCAAAACTTTTAAATTGTTTTTAAAAAAGATATTTGAAATCTGGTATATTGAAGTCCATGTTTAGTAAATGCCGTTTAGAATCAGCCTTAAAACCTTTTAAGATGCAGCTTAAAACAAAGTCTTGTTCATTAAAAATATGAAGAAAAAATTTCCAAATATAAGGTCCCCAATATTGAATTTGGTACAAGCCTAATTTAAGATGGTTTATGGGTATGACAAAGTTGTTCACTGAAAATTTGGTAGGGTATTCATGAGAGATTTCATTAAAGTAAGATTGAAATGTTACTGGAGATAAACCGCATTTTGCTTTTAACATAAAAAACATTACTTGAAGAATATTATTCTTATAAATATTTAAAGCTCCAAGCTGACGTAAGAGAGGTTCGCAATGTGTATTCCTGTTTGCCCCAAATATTATCCTGCAAACATGTTTTTGTTTGCTATAAATTATTTTGAGTTTAGTGTGATTAGTGCTACCCCAGGCTACGTTACATTAAGAAAGCTGTGGATGAACGAAAAAAAAAAATTTTTTAAAGATTGATTATTAGGAAACGGTTTTGCTCGATATTACATGGAAATACTTTTGAGATCTTACTTTTTATATATTTAATATGCTATTCCCATGACAATTTTTTACCGAAAAACACTCCTAGAAATTTTATAGTTATTTCCCTTTTAATTATTTTGTTGATTAAAAGATCGGGCAATTTAAGATGAATATTATTGACTTTACTAGTTTTATAGAATAGAATAAACTTTGCTTTATCAACGTTTAATGAAAGTCGGTTACTTTTAAACCACTCGTTGATCTTATTTAATTCTTCGTTAAAAATTAAAAAAAAAAACAATAACCTCTTTGTGAGAATAAAACAAATTATTCAGCAAATAAGATATTGTTTAATATTTTTGATTCTAAATATAAGTCATTTATATCAAGTAAAAATAATAATGGTTCTAAAATAGAACCCTGGGGTACCCCACAAATTGTTAGATTGTTTTTTTAGTTTTTTGATTCTTTAAGTATAAATTGTTTTCTGTTAATTAAGTATGATTTAAACCAAAGTAAGCATTTGTTTTTAACACCTTAATTTTCTAGTTTTTTAAAAAGTATTTCATGATTTACCGTGTGGAAATGATTTACCGTGTGGAAATCAATAAAAACCAATTTAATTATTGCATGGTCAGCGGAATCTTTTTTTTTTAAAACCATATTAGTTACAGCATAAAATCTTATTTTCAGTTAAATATTTATAAAGTCCGTTGCACGTAATGTGTTTAATTAATTTAGAAAAGCAGGGCTTTTCAAGACTGAAATAGGTCTGAAGTTTGAAATATTAGTCTCAACACCTAGATTTGTAAATAGGTATCTTTGCAATATTTAATTTGTTAGGAACATTATCTGATTTAAGTGAGAGATTAAAAATATGAAATAATGAAATAAAGGGTTCGATAATATTAAAAACAGATTTAATTACATTAACATTAATTTGATCAATACCTGTACTTTTATTTTTTTAAGGACTTGTAAAGATATTATGCAATTTACTTTGTTTTTTGGTTCGTATATTTCGTATATTGGTTCTTAATTTTTTGTAACAACCTACCTTCTTTTATATGGGGATTTCAACTTTAATATTTTCTTCATGCAACATACCAAATAGTAGATTCCTAAAAGTCATTGATATAAAAACAAGAGAAATACTGAACAGAAGAAAAATCCCGCAAAATAATAACATAAACTAATTAGGTAGAGAAGCATTAAACACATTGGCAAATAAACGTACAATCACTTTTAAACAAACAGACAAAGATTGTAGCGTGTGTATTATGGACACCGCGGATTATAAACTAAAAATGATGAACATGCTAAAAAATTACACGGCATACAGACCAGTTCCGCATGACCCAACTACACATAGTATAAACGAAGTGAATGACTAGTGAACTAAATGCGGATGAAACACGTAATTGACAAGGAAACTGCCAAACTTCTGAAGCAACCTTACTCTTGTCAAAGTCCCCTTTTTTACGGACTTCCCAAAACACACAAAGAAAGCGTGCCACTCCGCCCTATTGTTTCAGGCGTGCCACTTCGCCCTTTTATTTCATGTGAAGGACCCATTGACAATCTCTCCCACTCTATCACGGGATATATCCAACCACTAGCAGAAATGGTTTCCGTCACAGAGCTTCTACATCAACTGAGCGAGCGAGAAATGCCACACAAAGACTACTGGTTAGTCACAGCTGACGTCACATCACAATACACAAATATTCCACAAGAAGAAAGAATAAAAGCAGCGGAACACACTTCACCATACATAAAAACTTTAAATACCTAGCAGACGTTCCTCCAGCTGCTCCAGTCTCCCATTTGGTCAGAATAATCTGAACCATTCTTGAGAATAGCACATTTAACTTTGAAGATAGGCATCACCACCAAATATCAGGTACATCAATGGGGATAAAGATGGCTCCGCCATATGCTAATCTATTTATGGGTAGGATCGATGAAACCATCTCCTTAAAATTCCAAATGTTGATAAAATTTAGCAAAAAATTTATCGATGACATTTTTTTTACCTTCTCTGGAACGGAGGCACTTAGAAGAGGTAAAAGAATTCATGAACAGCATCGACGACAATATCAAGTTCACCGTCAATGCTTCAAAGAACACTATATAGTTGATGGACCTCAACCTATACAAAAATGAGGACGGCGATCTCTCGACAAACCTTTATAAAAAACCCACAAACACCAAAAACCTTCTCCACTTCCAGACTAACCACCCGAGACATCAGAAAAAAGGGTTTCATTTAAGGACAGCACTTAGATTAAACAGGCTTGTCACCAGCAACACTGTTCTGTTGGATGAACTAAAGAGCTAAGCAAAAAACATATTTATTAAAGGATAGCCTCTAAATAGAATCACAAAATAATCAATGCACTTAAAAAAACACAAGAGGAACTACTAACGATGAGAGACGAAAACACTACAGAGGAAATCGTAACAAAAGACTACACCAGCAATTTTTTACCAATTGTTATGCCAAACAACAAAACAGAAATGGAGTTTGGTGAAACGATACTCAAACATTGGAGAACCATCAAAAATAATGTAAAACTAAAAAAAGTCTTCCCCAAAAAACCGAAAAAAGTGTTTACAAACAAAACATCTTTAAAAGACCAACTAATATTTACCAGGTTTATAAACGCTAACAGACAAACATTAATCGATGACACAATCGTCAGCATACTAATGGAGCTAGCGAACGAACAAACGTAGATGGGCTCAGCGAACTTAAATATGCAAACGCAATTTTTTGTAAAAATCATTTTTTTGTATTTTTTACCTGCACAAAATCTCGACATGTACTGATGCGCTTAGAGAATTACTCAAAAGTTGAGGTGTCTGATCGCGAAAAATAGTAACATTACTAAATTGAAATTAAAAAACTAATCTAATGTATAATGCTAAACACTTATAGTTAGGTAAAAGAGAACCCAATCCACAATCGGGTGGACCATAATAAAGTAAACAAAAGATCCTACACTGATTTAGAGAAAGAGGAAATCACCTTCTTCAAGAGAATTTTTATAAATTGAAAGATGAAAAGGAGAGAAACAATAAGGAAAAAATTAAAAAGGAGGAGGAAAAAATGTTTGAAGAACTCTCTAAAAGTCTACTAGCGAAACCCCCCCACCCTATGACACCCCTATGTAAAATACGTTATGATTTTTATAATGTACCTTTAATATTTGAAATATAACTTAAAAACAACACACACTCTACTGGTCATAATTTTTGGGTTAAAAACATAGTTATACTATAAATAAAAACTGGGCGTTAAATCGACATTAATTTCACGCATATGTTTAATTGTAAAATCCACTTCTTGGTTGCTTTGTATCTTCTAGACATTTGTCCACATTTGCGTAAACATCTTAGTAACTCTGATAGTTCTCTGAGGCTGAACGAGTTCAGCTTGCATATCGGATAGTCAGGCTTTGTCTGAACGTCCTCATTATTCATATTTTAGTGTTCAAAAATTATGACCATATAAAGTTTGAACCCTCGTCAATTTGATTGAAATACAAACTTTATATGGTCATACTTTTTGAACGCTAATATACTTTACTATGAAATTTAAACTTCTTTGATGAATATAAGTCTAGTTAAAAATAACACAAAAAATATTTAATCAACTTGTTGCTCTTACGTTTGGTGCAGGGAGGGGGCTAAGATTTTAGGGTTTCTTGCTCTCATTCTCCTAAGTACTTACGATCTCATTGGAGAGCACCGCAGAAGAGCATTTAATCGATTTTATGTTTAACGTTTACGCTTCTTTCCTAACCTATGTTGCAAAACTTGCCCAGAGGTGGGGTTCGGACCACAAATACTTTGTTTCTGAGACAAGTGCGCTCCACTGCGCCACGACTGCTTAATTATTAAAAACTTATTTATACAGGATGAATATTTCAGCAAAAACTGTTTAGCTGAAATGTTCATTCTGTATAAATATTTTTTAATAATTAAATATGCATTAATTTTAGACATGTTTTGATATCAAAACATGTCTAAAATTAATGCATTTCTAAAATAAAAAAAAAATAAAAAAAAATTATTTTTAAGTTTACAAATATATTAGGTTTTTTTTAAATAGTCTATGGCGTTGCCTCAATATATTTTAACAGTAAAATGAAAACCTAAATAACATTACTATAAATGGCTTTTGTGATGCTAAAAATAGAGAGTATGGAGTTGCACTTTTTTTTAATTTGTCTGAATAGAAAAATAATAAATCAATTTATGAATCTCAATTTAGAAACTATAAACTCCAGGAGAAATAGAGTGGACGTTTTATTATGACAAAAAATAATTATACTAACAGAAACCAATTTGGTCGAACCATATTAAGTCTGTCAAATCGGCCTACACTATATTTACTATTATAGAAACAGAAGTAACAGTTTATCAATTGTGCGGCCGTGGAGCAGTCGTAACAGCGCTTGCTTTATAAGCAGGAGATCCAGGTTTGAAACGAGTTCTGGACATATTTTCGCGCCACGGTTAGGAAGGAGGCGTGAACTTCCTGGTTAAATGCACTTCCACGGTGTTTTGCTATCCTGCAAAACTGTCCTCAAACATTATATGAAGATCAAAAAAAAAAAAAAGTAAATGAAGTTATTTACTCCAGTAGTTTAAATATGCGAAATATAATTAGTATTAAGGATACCAACTTATTGCACTAAGAAGCTGTCAATAAAGTACGGGGAGCAGACATGATAAAGAGTTACAGAAGCATTGGATGATTTTTTTGGCGTTTCAGATACTTTCAGGTATTGCGTGAACTGCAAACTTAAGTATCTTACTTGAGTCAAATGAGAATTTGAATTGGCATTGAAAATGCCAATTTTCAGATTTTCAGAAAAGAATATTTCAGATAATTCAGAAAAGAATTGGCATTGAAAATGCTAATTTTTGTATCCGCAAATACGTCAAATAAACAAAAACAAAATAAAGTTACATTTACTAAACGCCTCCTATCATCAAACAATCAATTAGCGTTTCAAAATGAACTAGGAAATATAGACCGGTCACCATTAGAATGATTCAATGATGCAAATTCCATGTTTAATAATTTCCATCACATTTTTTTAAACTTGTATGAAAAACACTTCCCTGAGAAAGAAGTAACAATTAAAATTAAAAACTTATATTCACCATGGTTTAGTAAAGGGTTAAAAAAATCTTCGAAGCGAAAACATCGACTGCACGATAGAATGTTTTGAAAAAACTCGCAGTGATGAAGCCTGGGAACAAAACCGCTTCAAAAAGTTTCTCCCAATAATGTGAGGTTATTAAGTAAATAAAATATAAGTATTAGCATATTAAAATTAGTTTCATCGACAGGTTTTAAGTTTTATGTAATAGTCTTTTAAAGTTCAAAGTTATGATGATTCACAAAATGGGGTTGTAAATTTTACAAGGTGAAAACTTTGGAACACTAAAAGAGTTTTAGATGAAATAAAAAATTTGTCAATAAATTTAAGGTTAGTTTAATACGCAAAGACTTATATATAAGGGTAGGTGGAGCAAACTTTTTGGAGCATTTTTGTTCTCAGAATTCAACTACTGCAAAACATTCTCATTAGAAATAAGTATAAACATACTTTAATTTGGAGTTTACACATTACCTGAAGGCGTCATATTATAAAGATATCTTATCATGAAGGTGTCATAACATGAAGTTATTATATCATAACCCAGCGGGCATTTATTTTTTAAAGTTACGTTTTAAATGTATTTTAAATGTCTTTAAAACATTCTTACGTAAAGAACGTTTAAAAGACGTTTAAAATACTTTTAAAACGTAACTTTTAAACGTAATTTAAACTTTAAAACGTACATTTAAAGCGTAACTAAAACTAATGCCCGTAGGGAAAGGTGACATATCATGAAAGTTTTTAAAATCATAAAACCATCAAGGTGTAGTATCAGAAGCATCCTGCTTATGCTACTGTACATTATCCTTTATCCTTTCTATTCATTTGCTTTATTTTTTAAAAAATTTGAAGATTGTTTCAAAAAAAGAACGCGTTAGATCTCTGCCGTAGAAAAATCAGATATTCTTACCTACTTGTAGCAACATGGCGTACCTGTAAATGATTATAGTATAAATCAATTTAGTCAGGTTTAAGCATAAAATAATCCCTAGAAACCAATTGCAATCATGTCGTACTAAAATTGCAGTGTTTAATATTTATTTATTAACATATGCAAAAGTAAAACCAACACATAGAATTTAAATTTAATAAGTAAAAAACAATAAGATCTTTTTTTTTTTTTTTTTTAAAAAAAAAAATTGCCTAAAAGTTGCAATAAAGTTATTATTCCAACGGCCGATACATGTCGTTAAACACACGATATATCATGTATTCCAACAATAAATTGTAATAAATTGTATCCCAACGGTCGAAATTTTACATCATGTATTTAACACATTTTTACAAATACTTTAAATTCAAGAAATTAAATAGGAAATTATTTTCCCCAGAATTTTATTACGTTAAACTTCTTGCTCTTTTAAATATGTTTTCTTAAATAAGCTTACAAAAATTTTAACTACAAATTTATGTAAGTTGCAAAAAAACATACAAAGAAAAAAAAAAAAATTTAATTGCCATAACAACCACTATTGATAAATCACAAAATAAACTCATGGTTTTGAAAAAATAAAATAAAATTTAACTCTCCATGATAGTTTGAAAAATGATAACTGTAAACTTATGTATGATACAAAGGTATTGTTAAACATTTGTTTTTTCATGTTATATTACCACAAAACATCCTGATTAATTCGCTGCTGGATTGGTCTAAAATTATCACACATTAGATCACCTTGAGGATTTGAGCGAAGTTTTCGTAATGTTTGTAACTAAATATAACACATTTTCTTTAACAACAAATTATTTTAAAATAATTAATCTATTATAATCTATTACTATCATTTGTTTGAGCCTATTATTAGAAATTGTTGAATATAGTATTTTAATTATTTATAACTTATTTGCAATTAAGCGATCAATTTATTTAAACACATATATTTTATTTTTTATAATTTGTATAAACTATTTAGTTAAAAAAGTCATTAATATAATAAAATTTTACTTAAGGGAATAAAAAAATAAAAAAATAAATAAAAAATACTCACAAATGTAGAAGGTACTTTAAGTTGGCCACTGTCAGGCAAAACAAACCAATCTGCAGAAGCAAGGCAGGGGGGAGTTGATATTAAACCACTATATTTATAAAAAAGAGAATGTCCCAGTTTAATATCATCTGGTAGAAGACCTTCTAAGAGTTTTTCCAAATTATCTGTAATTATTGCGTGTTCTAAAAAGATAAAATTTTTGCATTTAGAATTTGGAATGAACTTAACATTGAAACTTTAGAATCTTCTACCAACTACTAAAATAGTTTCACAAAATCTGGTCTGGATAATCGGCATCAAATAAAAAATTTGTCAGTTAAAAAAAAGTTTTTTAAGATTTGCAGCACAGGTGAACTGGTGAACAATTCAGGTATTTGTACCTTAAAATGTAAGCGATTTTTTAAATGCTATATTTTTTTTAGCTGAAAGCTATTGAACAAAAGAAAAATCTTCAGAATCCCTAATGATCATTTAAATTCTTTGGAAGGTAGTTGTTGTACTTACACTTTTTAAATTTTGGTTTACTCTAAATTTTAAAATAATTTTAAAAATCTAGACTAACTTTTAAACATAAAAATTTTAGATATAATAAATTAAAATGTCTCAAATAAATTGGGTCATTTTATGATTTGATCATCTATTCAAATTGGCACAAAATGTTGCAATACAGATGAAAATAATTATTATTACAGTTAAAAGCGATTATATAAAACTTAGATTTTTTCTCAAAATCTCTAATTTTTTTCAAAATGTCTAATTTGTGCATGTTGCTTTATTTCTATGGAAAAGGATCACATAAACTTATTAAAGGGACTCCCGAACATAAACTTATTAAAGGGACTCCTGACCATAAACTTATTAAAGGGACTCCCGAACATAAACTTATTAAAAGGACTCCCGAACATAAATTTATTAAAGGGACTCCCGAAGTACAACTTCATATTTAAATTTATTTTGGAGAGAACATGATGTAGAAAAAAAGTGGTTTGTCCCAAAAACATTTATAATTCTTGCAAAACAAATTTATATGCATTGAACAGAGGTGAAGAACAGAGGGGCGAAGAACAGAGGGTGAAGAACAGAGGGGCGAAGAACAGAGGGTGAAGAACAGAGGGGCGAAGAACAGAGGTGAAGAACAGAGGGGCAAAGAACAGAGGTGAAGAACAGAGGGGCGATCAATATTTAATGATAGGATTGAGAAGTTATCTCAAATTAACAGACAAAAACTCATAAGATTATCTGATATTAGTGAAATATCTCAAATTAACAGACAAAAACTCATAAGATTATCTGATATTAGTGAAATATCTCAAATTAACAGACAAAAACTCATAAGATTATCTGATATTAGTGAAATATCTGAAGTGATCATAACAAATAATAAAGATATCGTTAATAAAATTGTTAAAAATCGTGCTTTTCTACAATAGATACGATTTCCTTAAACAAATTTAAAATATTGTATAAATTAAATATTTTAGTTAATAAATTATTTCTTCAATTATTTAGAAAACAAAAAAAAATATAATAATTTTAGCATAGAATCTATGCTAGTCAATGCATAGTTTAGGATAGTCAGTGCATAGTCTATTAGATATCATTAAATATTAGTGTATTATTTTTTTTTATGTTTTACAAATATAATAATATCAGAGTTTTTCCTACTTTAAATTTCTATTTAGGCAAAGGAATTTCTCACTTTTGCTGTAGGAGTGAAGTTGTAAAAAACCAAATTATGTTGGCTGAAGGTCTTGAAAATGTACCCCATGAGCAAGTTGCTTCTGGGATTCTCAAAATAAAAATAAAAAGAGACAATATTAAACCTGGAGACAAGTTTCCTTTAAAAACCTTTGGAAACAATCTTCTTATTGTTGCTGGAACACCTGATAATAAATGTAACAGAGCATTTGTTAAAAAGTTATCTCTAGAAACTATAATGGAAATCTCTAATATTCTAAACCTGAGTAAAAGAAAGACTAAGCTAATTTGTAAACATATGTGACAAATTTTAGGGAAGAAAATTTTAGAACCTAGTATATCAACTCAGATAGAGGAGCTGTATAATGTATTTCAAACTTTTATGATATCAAAACTGAATCATTCATTTCAGAGAATGAAGAGATAAGTCGCAGTTTGTTATTTGTAAAAGATACTTTTGATTTAATTCTTTGTATGATTATTGAAAGAGGTTCAAACCCTTTTGAACCCTGCACTATTGCTAGGATTTCCATTGATGGTGGACAGGGTTTTTCTTAATTGTGTTATAAATATTTTTGATCCACTATGTATTCATACAATTTCAGAAAGTATTGATGATTCTGGTTTAAAAAGATCATTGGTTTTGGCTTTAGTTGAAGATGTTTCAGAGCATAATGGTAATCTTAGCAAACTATTGAAACCGCTAGCTCTGAGTGATGTAAAATATTCAATAGCATTTGATCTAAAATGTGGTTGTGATCAATGTTGTAACTATGTAAACTCTTTATTTGGTTTAAGCAGTCACAGCGGCAAGTATGCATGTCTTTAATGTGAAGAGGGAAAATATTCTTGAGAGCGGAAAAAAAAGTACCTTAGGTTCCATTGATATCAACTACAACAAATTTGTTGAAGATGGATGCAAAAAAAATCACATGATGGAATCTGCATCTTCATCTTCTGGAAAAGTTTAACTACCAATTAAATATTAGCTGGAAAGTTCATATTTTAGTATGTCATTTTGTTCCTTTTCTTCAGCGTAGTCAGTTTGGGCTTGGTGTATATGCCGAGCAGGCAGGAGAAAGTACTCACCACTATCAAGTATAGAAGCAATACAAGTGTTGCTAGGAACGCAATGATTTTGCAAAACAGCTTAAGAAGTGTGATTGAGTTTGGTATAAACAGTTTCAAGTAGTCTTTTTGTCTCCTTTTTTAAAATTTTTAATTATTGTGAACTTTGAAATGAACAAATTATTTTATAAGGAATTTTATATTAAACTGTTACATTTATTGCATTGACGTTATATTGTTAACTCTGAAATTTATCTCAATTTTATCATAAAAGATCACATTTTTTCATTTCAAAGTTGTATTCTTTTAACAAAAACTGTTTTAGAGGTGTAATACCCTATTAACTTTGAAAAAAAATCCCCGTTCTCCCCATGTTACCCCCTCCCCCTCCATATGTTATTTTAGGTAAAAACTATTTTTACAAAAAAAAGTTTAAAAGTTAGTTTAGATTTTAAAATATATTTTAAAACACTTACCTAAACCAAATATTATAAATTAAACAAAAAATATTAGAGCAAACCAAAATTTACCCTTGCAGTCTCAGGAGAACACAGTGAGCAAAAAGCCTAATTTAAGATTTGTACCTTAAAACGTAGGTTTGGTTTTATGGTAACAATATCTGTTTAAAATGTTGTCAATTTCATTATAGCTTTAAGTTAAATTTAAGCAATAGATTGTATAAATGCCACTCAGATTTTTAGCTGTAGGTTTATTATAAAAAAATGCATGGTCAGTAATTATAAAGAAGACAAAAATTATAATTTAAGTTACTCCAAATGCATTTTAATCTTGTTTTTACAGTTAAAATAGATTAAAATGAGACCGAAGTTCTCAAAAACAAAATATTAAGCTGCTTCTTACATAAAAAAAAAAAAGTTAAACAAAAAGAATATTAAAAAGAGTAAACAATGCAGAATATTAAAAAAACAAAACAAAAAAACTTTCAAATTGATTAAACAAGCAAAAAAAGGGGAAAATTCAAATCAGTTAAACAAGCAAAGAGGTGGGGGAGGGGAGATGATTACTCCCTCCCCTTATGTATTAACATATATAACACAATCTGCTGTTTGAAAACAAACAAAGTAAATTGAGCCTAATAGACAACCTGTTTTAACTGGAAGCTGGTGGAAATGTTTTAGCTGGAAGCTAGTGGAAATGTTTTAGCTGGGAGCTGGTAGAAATGAATAGTTCATCTAGCTTGAAATTGTCATTCAGTTTGAGTGTTAAAAGAAATAAAAGCTATAAATAAGCACCAAAAATACTTGAGGGAAAAGCTATCGGTTAATAAGTTGTTATCGGGAAAAGCTAATGGGTAATAAGTTGTTATCTGGAAAGAGTTTAAAATATCTTTACAGCTCAATGAAAAATAAAATCAATAATATTTAAAAAAGTTTAGAAGTAATGCTAATTATTGTTTTTTTACTTGTTTTCTATAATTAGTTTTCATCACCCCTCTGATCAGCTCTTGTACACATTTCATATCAAATTCAATCAAAAATTATTCATTTTTTTATTCTAGATATTTACTTATCACCTATTAACAAGAAAAATCAGTGCAATGGTCAATTTTAAAATTTGCTATAAATAACTTTGGCTCAGTTTTAAGCAGTAAAACTGAGCAAATGAGACTTATTTGGACTAATTTATGGAAACAATAAATTTGTTTAAAAATATATTTTTTGTAAAATTTTGTAACTGTATTTTTTTATAAAACTAAACTCATTTACCTTCAACTCAAAATGAAAATTTTAAGAGATAAACATTTTTGAGAAATTTTCTAAAAATGAATTGTGTGCAATCCTGCAAAAAGTCTTTATTTTGAACCTTTTGAATTATATATAGTTTAGTATAGCTTAACCTATATATAAATTATATATAGTTTAGTATAGCCACTATAATGTCTTTTGGAAGTAACGAATGATATTTATAAAAACAAAATAAAATAGTGTGGCAAACTCAAAATTTTTATGTCAGATTTATAGAAATATTCAAGTTTCTTTCTATATACTATTAAAAAAACCCAGCAAAAATCAACTCAATTCTTTCTGATTCCTTTTGTTTAAATAATAATTTTTAAAGTTTTAGGACAATTATCTTTTTATTTGAGCTTTTTGTGTGAATACTTAAAAACTGCATCAGATTTTAAAGCATCACTTTAAAATTTAAAACAAAATTTCTCTTTTTTTTCTATGGCAGTCCAAAGTTGAAAACTTTTTTAACTGATCAACTTTTTAAGCCGAATTGTTGTTTCAAAGAGTTAAAATATTTAATTATAGTTTTTTCTTTTGAAAGGGTCATTTTAAATTGAGAAAATTAATTGCAGTTTTATTTTCAAAACATTTATTTTTTCTGTTTAAATTGCTGTATAATAAACATTTTAATTTCAAACAATCGTTTTAAATTTAAATGATTAAATGGAGAGGCATCAGCAATTTTTACCAATTTAAAAAAGTACCTTAATTTAACCTTAAAAGAATTATGTGCAAAGTCTATCCAATGAAGAAATGTCCAAATGAAAAGGTTATTCTTTTAACTAAAAATAATCTTTTATCTGTAATACATTTGAAAGTAATACACTTCTATTTGCGATTTTCAGATTTTACTCTACTGTAACAGTTTCATTTATAGCAAAGCACAGTCTGGCCACTCAAATTTGAAAACAAAATTCCATGACCTTTCATGAATCTTTATAAATTTTCATGATAATTTGCTTGGGTAAAATATCCAAAGCTTGCCATGCACTTAGTCTTTACCACATGGTCACTAAAAAACATGGAGACCAAAAACTAATTGCTAGAAAGTTACAAATTTATATGCGAAAAAAATTATTTCATATCTTTTTTGAAAAGGTCTTAGACAAGACATAGTTGTACTTTTGTTTGCAAATATTTTAAAAACTTGTAGAAACAAATAAAAATCATTTAAAAAAAAGTTCGATAACTTTCAATAAAAATTTAGAAATTGCATAACTTTTTCCATGACCAAATAAAATTCCATGACATTTCCATGATCTCCATGACAATTGGCAAACCTGCATGAAATTTTTTACCTACAATCAGTATTGGAGCTGTGGTGCTAGTTTTAAATTCAAAAGATCTGGGCTTCCTGCTTTCAACAGTGCTTACAATTAGATCTGCTTGTAGGATTTTAAATACTAAATTAAAAAACTCTTAATCATCTTCTGTTTTCAGTAAAGAGGGGGGGGGGGGGGGGGGAGAAGAGAGTGTGAAACCTTTAAAACAAATATTTAATATTTTGGTGTTTTTGAAACACTAAAATATTATTAGATAAATATCAAAAGCTGTTGATTAACATAAATTTTAAGTTTGTGAAGAAACATATTTTTGGATATTAGTGATCTCAAGTTTTGACAAAATTAATTGAGAAGTTATTAGCTCAATAATAAAGGGTTAGCTATTTTCATTTGAAAAAGCTAACAATACTTGCCATTTAGGAAAAAAAAATTAAAATATATAAGTTTGATTCTTATCATTTATTAAAAGTAAAAAAAAGTCAAAAAATAAAACAAAAAAAATATATGTATAATAAATAAAGTACTATTAAATTAAATAAACAAATAATAATAAAAATTTATAAAAATAAAAATTTACTTTAAATTTAGATTCTTCTTATATTAGGAATTTTCCATAAAGTGTGTATGCATTTACAGGGAAAGGAGTATGAGGAGGAGAAGTGAGTAGGGTACAATGAAAGCATTTGCATTGGTACATTTTTACAAAAAACGTACCAATGTATATGTTAACACAAGGGTTATCATCTGATATAATATTAACATAGGGTTGTCCAGCATACAGATGTGTAGAAAAGGGGAGGGAATTATGAGTTTGAGTAAGTTTATAAATTATTTTTTTGTTTACCTTTTTCAATTTTATACTTTAGTATATAAGTATTATTTGTTAACAATTGTTTTATATTTTTCTAGTTCATGATTTTTGTTTGATCAAGTCTTGATCAAACAAAATTTTTTGATCAAAAAAAGTCACAAAATCAACAAAAGATTTTGTTGATTTTGTGACTTGCTCTAGTCATTTTGAAGATAAATTTATAAAAATTTAACAATAAAATTGCGTACAAGTTGGCAAAATAAATATATATAAAAAAAAAATCTACGACAAATGGATGTTAAGTTGACAAATTTAAACATGAAAACTAAAAAAAATGTAAAAGCTTGCTTTAAAAACATTGAGCATACTATGTTTAAGGGTTTGTGTTACAATTATTTGTAATATTCTTTAACTTTTGTTTTGTAATACTTTTCAACTTTTGTTAGTATAATGTGACTACATAAATAAAATCTGAGATCTTAAATAAATTAACTTATTCAAAGTTTAAATTTAATTTTTTAAATTGAAATAAATCTTTTTTATATATATATATTTATTTTAATGCTCCAAGTAGATCAAAAAGTTACAGAGCACTGCAAAACAGCATCAGACTAGAATATTTATGCTATCTTCTTTATCTACTAGCTATCACCTTTATCGATGGTACAAAGTATTTGCATTGAACTCTAGATCTATTGCTTCGAAAGCAAAAGCTTCAAACCATGGTACGGCTGCTACAGCCTAAAGATTATTTCTTTTTTCAAAAACAATCAGAAAAAAAAAATTGATGGCATATTTCATTTTCAACATGTAAACAAAAGAAGGTTAAATTTAAATAATTACATTTTCAAATGAAAACAAAACGTGACAAAAGTTTAAAAATTTAAATTATTTTAAGTTATTTAAATTGCGATTTAGCAGCAATTTATATACATATATTTTTTTTGTTAAATCATCTCCCAAGGCCAAGAAGGCTACTACAGACGCAGAGGCTACTAAATTGTGGTTACAACCCTTCCTCAACTCTTGAACTCCAAAACACGAAATTTGACAAACAAGGCTGCTGCGCAGAGAAACAAGTTGAGCCTTATTCAACCAGGGATGTGGTGCGAATCAAAATCAGAAATTCTCGCTTATGAAGTGAGCCCTCTATCACTACAACACTACCACGTGATGTAACAATTTTTAATAAAAGTTTTTTTGAACAGACAATTTACTTATTTTAGTTGCACTTATGCTTTATTAAAAGTGGCAGCCATAAAAAAAAACATCCGTAAATTAAACATTCATAGTAATAAAATAAAAGTCTAGGTTTCCATAACATAATTAGTTAATTATGCTGCACATTAATGTCAATAAATAACAATATATTATCGTCAATTTTGTAACCCATCGTGTTTATTGCTTCATCTAATACATGAAAAGTTATTATTGTGTTGTCTTGTAAATCACTTTCTTCCTATAAGCAAGATTATTTCATTATTTTTTTGGATTAAAATCTTTAAATTAAGTGAAACAAAATCAATAAAAAATTTAAAATAATAAAAATCATTCATAAGCTACAAATTTTGCACTAAAAATTTAAAAAATTCAAAAAAAAATTACAAACAAAACAGCAACGATAGCTAATCTGCCTCCAACTACCTGGTCCCAAAACTTTAATTTTACCTAAAATTATAAATTTTATCTATACCAAAATAATAATTGTACCTATATTTATAAATTTTATCTAAGTTTTTACTTTAATATTCATTAAAAGTATTTTTTTTCAGACTTTATTTTTGCCATTAATTTGATGTTCAGATCCTCTATCTGACTCGCATCCAAAGTGAAATGTAATTTCATTTAAAAAATAACTATTATTATGACCAGGTGCTTTTAATTTAATTTGATGAGTTGGAATTAACAGCTTGAGATAGTTACGAAAATTATCCATATAAACATCAGCTGTTTCAGCTGGTGGAAAATCTATAGTAACAGGACTCTAATCGGCCATCCTTGTTGCCTCATGAGTGTTAATATTTAATGGTGATTTGCAAAACAGTCTGGGAACCTTTTAAACCAGTTTTGTGGTCCTATGTGTAAAATAGTTTGGCCATGAATATAATTTGCTGTATAAAAATATTACTTTTTTATCTATTCAAAGTACAACAAACACAAATTACCTAATGGACGAATAAGCTATCAAAAGTCTAGCAAGACGTTTTTTTCCTTTTTTAATACCTATAAATGTATATTGTAAAACAAATAATCAACAAAAGAAACAAAAAGAAAAGTAATTAAAAAAAAATATTGTGGCTAGCGTATGGGTACGGTTGCTTTAATCTTTTATCTTAAAGTCATGGCAGTAACTTTTGATTGGTTTAGTTTAAGTCATGGCTGCGAATATTATTGGTTGATTTTAAAAGTTTTATTTGTACAAATTTAAAAAGAATCTCACTAATGGTATCTCACTTAATCATTTTCAACAGTAATCCGGGATCGAGTCCTTCACTTGAAGAAATGTTCTTAAATGTTTTTAAACAATTTTTTATTGAAAGTTATTATTATTGTTGTATATTAAAAGCTACTTAGATTTTTATTATTTACATACATCAACTGATATAGAGGTAGGCGCAGTGAGTGTACATACATCCACTGACTTAGGGATAGGTGCAGTAAGTCTACATACATCCACTGTTTTATGGATAGGCGCTGTGAGTATACATACATCCACTGATTAAGGGATAGGCGCAGTGAGTGTATATACATCAACTGATTTATGGATAGGCGAAGTAGAGCACACATACATCGACTGATTTAGGAATAGGTACAGTGGAGAGCATATACATCGATTAAAGGTTTTGATTTGCGCATGCATTCTTTAAATAAAATTAAAAAAAATCAACCAATAAGACACCACTACCATAACTTTAGGAAAAAAATTTGAGCAACAGTACTATTGTGAGCAAGAGCAAAAAAAAAATATTGAATACCTATTGTAAATAATAGCATTGAATAATGTAGAATATATTTAACTGAACAGATTTACTTTTTTTTAAAAAAAACAATTGTTAAATAATTAATTAACTATTATTTTTATCTACTTTGGGTCCCC